>VZTR01029173.1:13575-93585 GCA_013400775.1 Chaetops frenatus | reverse complement strand
GGGGGGGGGAGCAGGGCAGAGGCCCGGCCTGGGAGAGGAGAGGGCCGGGAGCCCCCCTCCTGGAGTTCCATTCTCCTCTCCCTCAGGCAGGGAGGGAGAGCAAAAGCAACCTCAGAGCAGTGGCAGCACTGCCCGAAGCCGGGGCCGGAGGGGGAAACCGGCAGGGTCCCGGCCGCAGCCCTGGCACGGCCCCCAGGCCCTGGGGCCCGGAGCGGCTGGCCAGGGCCACGCCGGTGTTACCTTCCCCGCGGACGGAAGTCGAAGAGAGCTTCTAACTTCCCGCTCCTAAAAATGTAAGCTTCGCAAAGACGCCTCTAATGTTCAAGTGGCCACACGAAGTGCCCAAAATTAGCCAATCCGTGGGCTCCTCACCTCTGCTGGAAACTGTGCCCCGGCGGAAGTAGAAAAACAAAGAACCCCCCCAGGAAGGAGAAAAAAAGTTGTTGTCTTTTAAACCACAACACCCTGACAGGGAGCAAAATTGTCCTCCTTGACAGAGCAAGATTCCTAAGGGGAACTCGAGTACATGCATGGAGTGAGATCATTAGAATTCATATTTCAAAACTCTCCACATAAGGAGGTAGGGATTACCTATTTGCAGTTGTATGCTTTTTTTTTTTCCCCTTCCCACAGGAAAAGAAAATGTGAAATACATTCCCAAAACCTGACAGTAACTACATCTTGAAACTACTCAGGTTTTCAGAGAGGCAGGTAGCAGATCTGTGACTTCACTTCAAGCTCAGGCAAAGTTCTATCTAATGTTTTCCTGTACAGCTGTTATTTGGAAAAACAATACCTCCCAGAACTTGCAATGCAGGTTGTTGTTCCCTGTGCATGTTTACTGAGATTAAGTTGAACAGAAATAGTTGTTTCATTTAAAGTTTTCTAGCTAGTTGTACCCCAAACTAATCCCATTATTACTTAAGAAGTGCTGCTCAGCTGAAGAGCAATTAATAGGTAGGATGAAGGATGATAGTCAGGGAGGGGAGTGATGGTGTGGATTAAGAGCTTGTGAAGGTGTGAGAAGCCCAGTTATCATCCAACAACAGAAAAACAACTATTCTTAGCCTCACACTAAAAAGAAAGATGAAGAGTACTTGCAACAGTGTGATTTACCATTCCCTAACCAAGACAAAAGAAGAGAAAAAAAGACATATAAAAGTTGACATAGGAAAAGCAGATGCTGAGGTAAGCATTCCCAGCCTCAAAGGAAAAACTGTAAAAATTGTAAAAGTGGTCAGAACAAAGAACCGTTGACACCTGGACCAGAAAGCTGAATGCACACACAGCCTGTGGTTGGTACTCATGCGCCCCTTGGCACTCCATGTACCTCAAATACCCACTGCTCCCTGGACAACAGAGAAGTCAGGTGATGTTAGAAACGGATACTTATCACTGCTTAGTTTTGTACAATTTTGTTTGTTCCCAGTAAGTTTCTCCATTAGGTTTGTACTATCTCTCTACGTTTACTACCAACTGTTTGATTACTCGCTCTCTGGGTTTATCCCCTCAACCACAGCCGTGGCAGTGAAACACAGAAAAGAGGGTGAGGGACCAGAATAGGAACACCTTAGGTGAGGGCAGAGTTTCTTCCTTGGAGGAAAAGTTGTAGGTGAGAAAATAGTAATTGTAGGACACTGTTCAGTCAGTGGAGTGTAGTTTTAAGTGCAAATTAAAGCTCAGAGGAAGGTGTAACTCTGAAAGTGGGCTTGATGCCAATTAAATAGAAATGCAGCCTGAAACTCTCTGCAGAAGAAACAACAGTTCCACAGCTCTGTCACCAAAGTCTGTTTCCATCACTAAAATATGCCTTTCCCATTAAAAAAGCCACGCTGCCTTGTTCTCATCTCAAAATAACTCAAATTTTTCTTTCTTTAGTTATGACTGTTCAGTTCCTTGTCATGGCAGGAAACTGAGTTAAACTGATGAGTTGCTGTTGTAATTTTCTAGAGTCAATTGGAAGTTCATGCAAGCTCATCAGGGAGAAATATATAGAGTTCCATGGGGTATATAATATAATATATAGAGTTAGCATGGACTCTGTGTGTGATACCCCCTCTTCTCCACACCTATCCCAAAATAGTGTCAGAAACAAGCCAAGAACGCTGCCAGTACCTACTACTATTGAACTTACAACTTCGATTTCTCAAGTAGTTTACAGATGATTGAAATGTTGTTAACAGCTCCAAAATCCAGCCTCCAAAATTATCGCTGCCATTTTTTGACCATATGTGTCCTAAATATAACTTGCTTTCTATGAAAACTATGATTAGGAGACTCAGTGAGCCCTATATTTTTTAAATTACTCCACAATTATTTCCCTCTGTTTGTTACTTTGCAGCTTTTACTGCTTCCTGTGGCACAAATCTCCATTCCCTGTCTAAGGACTTTGTTATAGCTTTGCCTTTTAAGACCCTGACTGGAGATTGAACCAGGATATACATCAAGGTAGAACCAGGAAGCAGCTTGTAAACAGAACACTTGTTGGTCTGTTTATCACTCTGTCACTGTCTCTGATAACAAAGGAAGGACATTACAGAAAAAAAATAATATTGAGAGGTTATGGTAGGTTAGAAACTCACTAGTAGTTGAGAACATGCTGCTACAAGAAACTTTAATTGTGTGATGTACAAACAGAGGTTTCATAAGTGGCAAAGGATGAATTTTTCTGTCCCACACAGCCCTGTTGAGAACCTGTCTGGAGTACAAATTTGTAAAAATATCATCAAGATCACGGAAGAGAGTAACACTTCTTCTGAGAGCTTTAGAAAACAGATTGATGAGAAATGATTTTCAAGAGTTTTGTTGCCTCTATCTAGAAGAGAGAGACTTAAAAGTAAAGAGAAACAGAGGTCAAATGTTTTCCACATCTTCCAAAACACACAGTTTTCATAAAAGACTACAATAAAAGGTTTCATTTTGCACTGGGCATGTAATGGAAGATTCTTTGCCACAGAACACAAATAATCAAATATAAAAGAAAAATACCTTCCAAAGGTAGTGACATGGTGAAACACAGACAGTAGGAATATATGGCACTTTCAAAGCAGTGCCAAGAACACGCAGTTAATCTTTCCCAGAGAAGGGGAGCGGCTAAAAGGACGTTTTCAAGACCCTTACAGGATTAATACTTTCTTTAGTTTGTGCGCAACATGAATTCTACACACTCAAGTTTCAGAGTATCCCACGAAGCTGCCCCCACCGCAAATTGAAAAATGTTACTCTCATCACCAGAAGCTCCTAGAGAGATTTCATTCATTGAGTATCTATTGGTATTAGCTGCCAAGTAGACAGCTGTCCTAGTAGTGAAGTCCTCCCTTTCATAGTTCCTCTTCTTTTGCTGGTAATGTTTCACGCTAGTCTAGTACAGATTATATATAATCATTTTTTTCTCCTCATTTCTGCTTATAGAAATTTGCTGTCTTCATAGAACTCAAGGACATTTTGCTTTATTTTATACTGTATATAATATAAATACATTATATCTATAAACCTTACGTTAAGCTGACTTTTACAATGGAACAGCTGCCTTGGATTTGGTGGGATGGTTCAAAGAGCTCTCAGGAGCACTTACTCTAAAATCACTGGAGCAGGTTTGTGTTCCTCTGACAGAGCCCCTGGTGAATGATCAGCAAGCACATCCTACTCGTGATATGAACCAGGCGTTAAGAGGAAAACAGGATAGACACTTGAATGGGGAGGTGTTGTTTCAGTGACTGAGACTTTACTGAAAAGAAATTATTTTTAAGCAGGAGGTGTTGATTGCTGCTTCAGTCCCAGCCTAGATTTTAACAAAATTGTGTCACATGCACAGTATTTTCCTGCCTTAGCCTTTTGACTGAAAATAAGATGAAATGAAAAAATAATGTGTAATGTACTCCCAATGATTTATCCTGTAAAACTCTGGGACCCAAGCTCAGCTGAAATCTACAGTCATCATCTTAAACCCCTTATCACCTACAACGTTCACACACAAATTATATTCCCTCCAATCTCATAAATCCTAATTAGCTTTAACTCTGACACCTTAGAGTCTCTGATTAAGGAGATCCTAGCATCTCACTTGGCTGCAGGATCCCTCAAGAAGAAAAGTAGAGCATTTGAAGGATAGTCTGATATAAAGTTAATAACCTACAAGCATTTTGTTCAGACTTGATATCCTTACTTAAGAAAATTACAGTTGTCCCATTTGAAAGTTCCTAAGAAATAATAGGACAGATAAAAGTAAAACATTTACAAAATGAAAGTAGTTCTGATGACTATCTTTAAGAAAAATTCATATCACAAACGTATGTTATATTGGTGTAGTTCACCATAGAGAAATTTGGGAGCTGGCATCTGAGCTATACACTTACTGGTTTTAACTGGAAGAGTGCTGAAGGGTTTTCTGTGTTGCTGATGTGACATGTTTCCTGCAACCTGGGGAATCCACTTTTCCTTGAGTTATTGTTTGGTCTTCCTTTCTCTAATGCTGCCTTTAAATACACAAAAGCCAGTTGCTTCTCACGTTTTACACTAAGTGCCATTAAAGATAATGATCTGCCATACCCCGTGCTTTCTTCCCTTCTGTTCTGGGCTTGTCCTTTTTAACCCCAGCCTTTACGGCATGGCTAAAAATTTGCTTTGTATTTCCTGCTGGCAAACCCTTGTGCTTTTTTTCACCTATGCAGCGTTACTTTGTTCGTCAGACTGGTTTTTTGAGTGCTACCTTGGAAATTCAATTCAAATTTCCCTGGGTTAAACTGAATTTCACTTTGACTGTATATTCCCAAATATTTTTTTTAGCATTACAGCACTCTGACCATCTTCTTAACTCAAAGAGAGATCTCTCCTGTATCAAGAACAATAACATCCATTTCCACAACTGTAACTTAAATCTAGACTGCTTGCCACTCAGTCTGTCTGCACTGAGGCAAACCCTCCAGAATGATTTAGTGTTCTTGCAGACATATAGGGTGCTATATACACAAATAATGATGTGCAACACATTGAGCTGGTTTTAAATTATCCTTTCCATAGGAAGTGTTGACAAAAAATTTAAGAACCAATAGAGCTTGCCTGACATAAAGCAAAACTACAACGCATGGATTCTTTGCCATCACCTTCCTCACTTACTTGTTTTTCTTCATTCCCTCTCTCTTTCTTTCTGCTGGAAAGAAGTAGAAAAAAGTGAATGGGAAGCAGTGGAGTGAATCGGGCAATTTCTCAATTTTTCCTCCTTCTAAAGAGTCTCATTCTATGTTTTCTTGCTCTCCCGTCCTCTGTCTATCACAAGCACAGTTTTAAAATAGAAAGGAAGAAAGTAAAAGAAGTCCTGAATCCTTTCTTTCTAATCTGCCCTCTCCTTTACCAGTGGGAAGGGTAATCCAATGAGATGTGCATAAGAACAAATGGATTTTCCATATTTTCAAGATAATCTACTCCAAAATCTTCCCAAATGAAATCAGTTTATTCAATTCTGATCATGGATATCTGTAAGGTACAAGATCCAGTGGTTTTCTGTTAAGTAAAGTGAGCAATTTGAGATGCTATTTTATGACTGAAGTTTGACTTTGATATTCATTAAAGATCTTCCCCTTCTAAAAGTGACAGAGAAACAGCAGCTGTGGACAGTTTAGTGACAGCTTAATCTGCAGTAATGCTTTCTGCAGGAATCCCCGTCTTACATATTCATGGAGTTTTTACCCTCTGCCTGTCTCTCTTCTCAAATTTAATTTGCACTCAGTTCTTTGCAGCACGAGACATCTCCCCAAGGAATTTGCCTCTGTATTTCAGAGGGATATTTGCCTTCCCTACATGCACAGAAATTGAATCTCCTCTGCTGAATCAGAAGATGCTCAGATCTGCGTGTGAACTGGGTTTGTTGTGCTTTCAGTGGTTGCTCTGTGAAAGCTTCCAAAGGTATGGAAGAGCAAGGATCAATGAAGAGTCCGTCTTCAGGAGAGCAGGGCAGAAATTCAGCCCCATTTCTCGTGGGATGGGTGGCTAACACAGCCACCTGCTCGTGGCCACAATCACAAAGCAGGGAATATTCTGTCAATGGGGCCCCACACAGCTCCTGCCATCCTTTTCCCTGTGAAACCTGCAGCTATGCCAGACACCCACAATACCTGACAAGCACACGATGGAGACCTGCAGCTCAAAACCACTGAGCAATCAGCACTGCATATTTACGGTCCCCACTGATGCAGCACCTCCAGTACTGGGCAGCACAGGTGTCAGGCCCAACACACAGCTGGGTGGGTGACAGAGGGAGGTTTGTGCTGCCAGGCTAAAGGCAGAAGTACAGTTTGAGGTCACATCTGTACTTTCCCCCAGGACTTCCCACAGGACAGCATCTGCTATCTCCCTGGAAAAACACAGGCATATGTTCTGTTAGCCAGTGTCAGCAAACTGCAATGGTGATGGCCACATTTCTCCTTACACAAGCAGAGGACTTTATCACAGTAAATGACTACAGTACTAAACCAAACATCATGAATTTGTTAAACCCCTCTGAAGAATTAGATCTTAGTTTCTATTTGTCTTCTTCCTTTGAGAAAAAAATTGAAAACTAATGCTATTTCTTCAGCTGCTACAGAAAACAGAACAGAGAAAATTATTCTGGAAGTGGAGAGGTTTTCCTTTCTTACAACATTATAGCAAACTTCCTAAAACTGAAAATGTTACAGTGAAAATGCAATGTATTTCTGCTTGCTCTGCTATAAAGAATAGTAATTCCTCCCAGGAGAGGACAGCAGCAGTCTAAGAACTTTTGCTGTCCTAGATACAAGACTTCAGCTATCACCTGGCAGCAGTGATATATTCAGGAATATATTCAGGAATCTTTGCTAGAAGGGAGAGAAAAGAGCAAACACCTACAGCTCCCATGAGACGTTCTTAACACATGTTGCAAGGAATTAATAAGAAGTGATTTGATCCCACAGCTTCTCTGCTCCAGATGAGTTGTCTGTGGTTTTCAAGAACTAGTGGGACTGCATGTCTGGAGGGTTGGTTTTTTATTTAAATTTATTTTCAAGCTCATTAGTCTCAAGCATTTTTCTGACAACCTACCTTAAACCACTACCAAGAGGAATATCTTCTGCTCAGTAAATACCATCCGGTTCCAGCCACTGGGACACAAGACGAGTGTCTAAGGCTGAGCAGGTCAGAGAGGAACAGCCAGTCACTAACCCTGACACTAGTGCAGCATTTCTTGGGAGTGGAGCAGCACCAGGCAAGTCTGAGGTCCTCTTGGGCCTGGTGACGGTCAGAAAAATGGCTGCAATTACCTGCCAGCTCTTCAAAACTGCCTCTAGCACAGCTCTGAGCAGCACCTGGACCTGTGATCTGACCATTCAGTGAGTGAATTCATTTCTTTACGAGTCAGAATTGATCAACTGCCCTACAGAAGCTGGTATAGGTATCTTTCAGATGATCTCTAAATTAAAAACTTCAATCACTGAAATAGAGATTTCATAGCATCTTCCTAAGAGTCCTGGTATTGATCAATGTCTGCATACTGCACCTCTGGTAGTTTCCTTTTGTATGCATGAATTCCTAACTTAAGTTAGGAATATCATAGAATATCATTGAGTGCAAGATTGGGATCTTTTTATTTTATGGTCTCTTAGAACGGAAGACTACTTCAGTTCCACAGGCAAAGGAAGAAATCCTTTACAAAGAAAGGGTAGAAAGTCCCTCAAGCCACTAATTCCAAGTTTTGGCAGTGAGAAACATATATAAATGAATATATGAAGTACACACAAGCATGTACTATGCACAGGATGTAGTAAGAAAGGGTACTAATTTGGTATACAACTAGGAAATGTCAAGTTAAGTTTGCAATAGTTTATTAATCTTCTCCTTTGAAGAGACTTACTTATTGATTAAATGCTACTCTAGCCTTTTTGATAGACTTCAGTTACATATTTTCTTTGAGCAAAATGTACTCAGTGATTGGATAAGAGTTTCTTTTGATTTCACAGCTATTTCCCAGATTTACCAAAACTGTGTGCTCTCAGATACTATTCTCAATCATATTCTACATACCTATGCAGGTTGTTTTGTAGAACTTATTGAACAAGAAAGGGTTCCTTCCACAAAAGCATAAAATAAAAAATAAAACCCCCTTGCCATGTCAACTCAACCTCCCTAATACACTTTGATTTCACCAATAAAACACCAGTACCTTGGTTAAGACCTTTGCTCTGACTCTGTGTATGATTCAAAGAGTATCCATAACAGTCCAGCTAGTGTGTAAACAAATTCTAAAAGTTAATGTAGCAAAAACTACAGAAAGATTAGATACTGCACAGTACAGGTGCTCTTCACTTTAAGGAGCATTACAATTGCTCAGCATTATGCAAAGTGTGAATCAGCATAAAGTAGGTGAGAATTATTTTTGTTTTCACCAACACTGGAAGCTCTAAATTATGTTGAGTGCAGCTAATTATAGGATAGTTCTTTGAATAGGGAACAACATATTGTTGCACAGGAGTGCCCATATTTATTATCACCTCCTGACAGAGGTTTAAGTAGTCTTCTTATAAAATGTTTTCTAGTTCTCAGTCAAAAGAATTGCCTTTGTTTCTTATCAGTCTATTCAATTTCTTGCTATCAAAAAATTATATTTATTTTCCCCAAGCTGTGTCTGTTTTACCCATCACAATAATCGGTAAGCAATTTCCCTGTCTTTATCCTGATCTATGAGATTTTCCACACAATTTTCTCTCCCTGTTCTGGTCAGGAGGGGCACAAATTGCACAGCTGAACTTGGGGAACTTCATATGTTGCCAACAGAACATCTGCTGGAAAGACACTGTCTCCTCTCAGAAGTAAGGTGATTATCACCATTCACCTGCTCAGAAGTAATTAATCCCTGCAGGTGATGACCAAGGTGATCATGCAAGTACTTGCAAGTATAGATGAATCCATCAAGAAACTACAAGGAAATAGCCAAGTTTATAATTTATTCTCAGCTAAGCACTCAATTCCCAGCTTACCTCAAAGGCAGAAACTCTGTTTCAGTTTACCCTTTATTCAATAAAAGTTATTTTGCTTTTCTGTCAAGTGCAGCAAATTATTTAAGCCTCAACTTTAGTGGAAGGGCAATTTAATTAATTCACAGAGTTATTCTTTTAATTGGATTTGGGTGAATCAACTTTTCTGAAACTCAGAAAAGGGGGTTATTGGCTTGACTTCACAGATGCTATTCTTACATTTCAGATAGCACCAGAAGCAAGGTTATTTCTCTCTGAGGATGTCAGTCTGAGACAGTGGAATCCACTGCATTTTTATTATCTTACTAATACAAAAATTCAAGAAAATAGAATGTTAAAATCAACCTCTCTCCTTCTGGATGTATTTTTAAATGATGGAAATATTAATTAGACCAACACCAAATTGATCATCAGGCTATATCCTTCACTGTCAATAAAAAAGAAAAGTCACTTAAAGGGGAAAACACATTCACATTTTGGCGATGAAATACTCTTATCAACTTCATAAGTAGTCTGTGGTGATTGATCCACCTGAGCTCAGGCTGGTAGATGACACCAAAGTGATGTCCAGAGAATTGTTGTCAGTTGCCTTTGCTGCATTAAGTAAAGTAAATTCAGTAAAACAGTGAAGAACAACTAGATTAGTCTGCACTAAATAAGAGTAAAATAAGAGTATGTTCCTCCTGTATGCTGGCAGGACTAGGTAGTTGAGGAAATATTACAAAACTAGGACTGAAACAAATAAAAAACTCTCAATAACCACCGTCTAACCCAAATCCACCATGTCTTGAGATGCAAGACATGCAAGAGATGCACTCTGTCTTTTTTAGTAGCAGTGAATTCTTGAGTCATTAGGAAGCACAGATCTGTTACAGTCTCAGCTCCAAATACCAGGAGCCTCTGGATGGTGTCGTAATGTAAAAAATGTTCCTGCCTTCACTCCCCTTTCCTTCCCAGTGCACAGACAGAAGTAGGGAGTGTGTTTGTGTTTATGTACCATATATAAGCCTTATCTGAGTCTGGGGCTGACCCCGTGGTCCCCAGTGGCCCCAGGGATGGTGTGAAATGAGAATAGGACACAGTTCTATCCTTCAGAAATTTCTAAGTCCAATAAGACAAGAAATACTGTAAAAAGGAACAGAATGCAAGGGGGTGAAATAATGTCACCCTGCCTACCCACCACCAAAGTGAGAACTCCTCTTAAAACCATGAAAGATGTTTTTGCACCTGCTTCTACAGGATCAGCAGTGAATAGTGTCAGAGAAGGTCCCTCACAATTGGGACATTCAGTGTTACCAAAGAGACTGTGTATCTGAACTTCTTAAAAAACTTTAAAAAAACCCCAACCCCACAATAACATAAAGCTACTCTAACAGCAACATAAGACAAAACTGGAATTCAGGTAAGGCAATGAATTCGCATTCTATGGCTGTACTTGTAAACATCAAGGTAGATGTTGACATTTAATTTTCTCACATTTATATTCCTGAGAGGAATTATACATTCAGTTTACACAGATTTATTGCCTTAATTGCTTGGCAGCTCTTGGTATAATATTTAAAAGGTCAAAAAAAAAGTTTTTAATACATATTGTGAGGTCCTGAGTCCCTGTGAATTACAATCATAAAGCCTTCCCTCTAAAACAAAGAGCAGTCTAGATGTGAATGTGCACAAATGAAATGGCTTCAGAGGTGGGAAGAAGAGGTAAGGGCTGTTTTAAGACCCATGCACAAAAGCACATTTGTGGAGGTAAATGCTCTCTTCTCTGGGGGTAGAAATATGGATGCATGATTGCATCTGAAGTCTTCAGGTGTGAGCTTCTCATTGACTTTCCTGAACAAAGACCTTGTAAGGGAAGGCAGCTTGTTGTTCTGTTCCTAGGGAAGTCTGATAAGATCATCCACTCCCAAACACTGGGACTCAACTAATGTTTTCCATTCATATATTGTAGTAATGGAAAAATTAGGGTGTTTATTAAACAAAACATTTTTGCAGAAAGTTTTGCTCTTTTTCAAATGCTTTCAGATTCTGAGGAAAAAATCATTTCCTTTTCATAATCAAACAGGTACTCTTTTTTTCCAATGAAACATCAGTATTTTTTAAAGAACATTTCTTTTCCAAACAGTTCTAATAGATAGCTTATGCCAAAGACTAATTATATAACCAATGATCATTCAGGGGTCAATACACGATCTTGTGCAGTGCGGGTTAGCTCTGCTGAAGTCCAACAAGCCATGGTCAGGCAGCAAGTTTTCCAAGATACTATGAAATCTGTAGCACTGCACCACACCACCCTTTGTTTGTGCCAGCTGCTTAACCTGCAGTGATTAATGTGCTGAGTCTTTTACATCTCTTTCCCCATTCAGATCAGGGCTGCATGCACCACTGGCCATGTGAGCATGGGCAGGAGTGTATTCCTTCTTCTAAATTCCTCTGCACGTTTCCCACTTGCAAAAGGCCTGAACAGCTTATGAGCTGCCCACTGTGGTTAGATAGGAAATTGCTTCAATCAAACAATTTCTCACTCTGTGATGATGATATGTACTGCAACTTCAGCACAGGACTCCTACTGCTAATTTAGCTTAATATGTACGTGCAGCATCACAAAATCATTTGGCAACAGCAGTGTTAGGATTCCAACCAGAGCTGTTGCCATGATATGAAGGGGAATTTAATCTTCTAAACCAGAGAATGATGTTTTAGCTGGAAATGCTATTGACTGTGAAGGATTTAATCTGAAAATAAGGATATGGAGTTTTTCAAACTACAGCATATGCATTAAAAAACCAGTATGACATTACACTGACCATACTGGAGGTTTTACAAATCCTACCTTAATACTTTAATCAGTACCTTTATTTTGAATTCAGCTTTTCATCTGATTTTGATGGAAAAAAGACATGTCAGAAAATTATATTCTCTGTGCTTCCTCAGACCATTATTGCTCTAAACAAGGTTCGCTGTGACTGGGTAAGTAGAAAATACAGCAGCATTTAAGGTTTTGTTGCCATCTTCTAGCCTATCACATTACAGCTCGATGCTAGAAATCAGGAAAAAACCTCTACAGGCACCGAATCTAATTCAATACAAAACAGTAGCTGTCATCTGTCTCTATTTTAAAATCCTCATTCACAAATTTCTCTGAGATCTATTTCTCCAGGAAGGAGGTAAGATGATGAAAGAAAATTGTCTCTTTCCTCCAACCTTCTTTGAGTTGACCCTTTTCCTTGTTTAGACTTTGCTACTTTCATTTATTCTGCATAGGGTTCTCCAAATACTTCATGTCTCTATTGTACCTGCTTGTATACCTCCACTAACAATTCAATAAATGGAATTTTCCCTGTTGAGTTAAGCCCCTACACTTGTTGGGATTTGTTTGAGACCTGGTATGTTCTATTTCCATTGTACAGTAACACTAAATTCTGTATGTCTGCAGAGGGATACCCCATCTTCGATCCAGAGAGCTTCACCAAATAGGAATGAAAAACCAAACAGGACACTCCAACCAAATCTGGGTGAAAGAACTCTACCAGCCCTCAAATCCATATCTTACTCCAAGCTGCTTTAATTTTCCCTTAGAGGCAGCTTTGGGGGACCAGCCTTTTACACAGATGAAATTTAAAATTCTATTGAGAACTTTCACTCCCAACTACTCTACGCTGGATTTACTTTCCAAAATAAAAGTCACACTGTACATTTGCATCAAATAGTCAGTAATGATAAGCTATTCAGCACCTCTCCACTCACAGTAAGTCCTCCTCAGATTGCATCCACTCAACCTGTCCTTTCTCAGGGCATGTTTGCTGTTTTATCACTGCTGTTTCTTAATGTCTAGTGTCCTCACCAGTGTTTCTTCACCAGCAGCACTGCCATTCCCACGTGGCTTCCAGGGTGGGCCACTGCTTGGCCAATACCACTGCGGGGAGAGGATGAGTGGTATGTCTCTTTCCATCAACGCTGTAGCCAAAGCAGGTCACAGCTGAAGGGCTTGCCTTTTCCTAGCCTGGCTTCTGTTCTGCCACCCTTCAGGCCAGACTAGCTAGAGTGAAGAGACTGGGAATTCTAAATCCTCCAGCAGACCATCTAAAGTGATAACCTTCCCTTTAAGCAAGAAAGTGTTCTGTTTTATTATCAGAGCTCTGTAGCTTGACCAGTTGCTGCTGCAGACAGAAGATTTATTCATCTTAAGTGAAAAAACAGACTTGCTTTTCAAACCAAAAGAGGATTTTTAAAATTTTATTTAAGACAAAGCTTAAACTATTAAGCTGTTCCAGTGTGGGTGCAAAATACAGTATCAGATCCTGTACAATATTTTGTAAATAAATCTGAGAAGCAGAGACATGGGACTCCTTGCAATTTCAGATCAGTTTTTGAAAGCAATTTCTCAAGGCACTTCTGTGGCAGGGAGTACATGCACTCAGAAAAGCAACACGGTGAGTGAACAAAGGAATCAAAGCTAGGGTAGCCAAATGTACAGACTTCTGCAATGAAAACACATTCAGTAACCTATAAAACATACTGATAGGGCTGAAATCAGCAGGTGCAACAAATATAGATAACAACATACCACAGGCCAGGCACCCCGCGGGCATAATCTACCCTGTAAGTCTACCCAAGCTCACGTTTTATTTTTTTTTTCCCAGGACTCAAGAACAATTCAACATTTCTTGAGGTTCTGGGACATAAACAAGCTGTCAGAATTTCACTTGGGGCCAGCCCTACTTTGTTTTGCTTATTTATTTTTATGTGTAGGACAGGGTAAGCACCTACAAATATTTTCCTGCCCAGAGCAGGAAGGGAGATAGTTGCTGGTTCAGCAGCTTGAATTGCTTCACATGAAGGAACTGCCCTTGCTCCTGTGCTCAAGCAGTCATGCAGTTCACTCTTATGCAAATGCCTGTCCACATAGCATGGAACCTCCAGCTGGACTCTGTGCTAAATAAGATTGCTTGCAGTGTCCCAAACCCTGCCCAAGCACACACAGCTGGAACAAGGGATGGCGACAGCACTATGACTAATGAATGCAGACTATCAAATAATCAGGGAACTTCCGACCTCAAATGCATTTGGGAAATCATACTTATTGTCCTGGATACTTATGGGTGTGGCAGTGCCAAAGACTTTAAATGGGAAGAGTGAAGCTTGCTTAACCCTTAAATACTTGTTTGCTGGAGACTGTTTCCAGCAGGAAATCCTGGACTGCACATTTNGTAATAGGGCAGCTTAAGAAATGTGTAAAAACTGCTCAGAAACAGAATTAAACAAAAAAATCATTATTTTTTGCACTCTCATCTGTTCCTAGTGGATTTGGATTTTTTGCAAACCCCTGTAGGTTATTTGATGCTTCTCTGGCTGTTACCTGATGGGATATTCCTGTGACCATTTAGCACCATGGAGATAAAACCAAAACCAACTGTCTATATGCCAGGCTTCCTTATGCTAACTGCAACAGTGAGTATTTTTCAAAATATCTGTCATCCTGGAGGACCAGGCAGGATTCATGAAGATGAGGTGGTTTGCACTACTTTATCCAAATATTGTGAATCCAACTGCACGCTCCTGGGTTCCTCCTCCAGAGGCTTATTTCTGTAATAGCACAATACTCTCCTTCTAGTGTCACAAACTAAAAGAGGAATCCTTGAATAGAGGTTCCCCTTAGAGTTCAGAGTCCTCTAGCTCTCCTGAGGGGAGCATTTTTAAATTCTTTAAGCCTTATATCTCTGGCAATCTTCTTCATAACAGTGCCATGTCAAGTTATGCCAAGCACATGCTGCTGTAAGACTGTTCCACCTTAATGTCTGTTCACTCTGTTCCATCTTACCATGCAACTCCTTACCATCCACATCAAGCTATAGTCTCAATACAGAAGAATTTCCCAGGTAATTAACCGTCTTTCAAGTTACAAGTCCATGCTCTCTGCTTCACCACAAGGATTCCTTTTCTCACCCTTCACAGCCAGCAGGTGACCAAGTCAGTTGACAGTGGTACTGGATCAGGTCTTTTCCCCCACTAACCCTTAGCTGCCACTGATGTATCACTTCCTGCTACCTACTGCCCACTTGGCCTCCCATGTTCAGCCTTCCAGTGTAATCACTGCTACACCTTCTTCAGATACCCTGCTCAAAAGCACCTATTTCCCACTGACCCCCAGTCCTCCTAAGCATTTGTCTTGCTTTATCCCCTTCACCTGCCAAAACCTCCGCCCATGCCTTACTTTTCCCAAGCTTTTCAACAGATAAAGTTAATGATGAAATGAAACAGCTGAGAAATGGGAAGGGCAAAAGCTTCTCATTCAATTCCTCTTTTTCTTTTAGCTCTCCTGTTTTCAAAGGAAAAAACATCCAAACACAATTTAAAGGACCGAATATGGCCGGAATTACACTGGAGGGGACAATCTCTTCCAGCTCAGAAGGTGGTGGGAAGAGAGTCCAAGCAAAAGTAAATTGTCTGTCTCCTACTGTAAAATGGAAGAAGAATAGTATTAATTGTCTTCCATTCTGTATGCAAGGGTTTGGCAAGCCTGTCCTGGCTGCTGTATTACCATCAAAGCTGAAATGTTAAGACACATGCCCAGTGAGGAATTGTAAAAGCAGAGCAGAAAAAAAGATGCGGGGGCTGCAGGAGGGAAGGTTTGAAAGGCTAACTATAAATACAATTGAGCTTAAACCCATCTGCAAAATAAAAGGGACAGTGATTTTCTTATCAATATTTGAAGGGTCTGCACACCAAGGGGAGTTACCTCCTCCAGGAGAAAGGATGCAATTAGGAACAGTGGATGAAATCACAAGGTGAATTTAAACTGCCCATTGTGAAGGGGGGAAAAAAAATCTTTTTACAAAGGAAGATATTTTAGGAAGCAGGCATCCCATTGCTTGGAGTATGGAGAACTGATCCAACAGAAGCACATTGCTTGTCTTAGTCCTACACTGCCAGAGGCACACAGTAGCTAACCTAATGGGGTTTTTGCATCTGTTCACTCCATGTTCTGGATTAAATGATCACAAATTCAGTATTTGTATGTATTTATTAAAACAGTACACAATTATACCCCCAAGACAGAATTGGGGTTGTTCAGCCTGGAGAGGAGACCTTATAGCACCTTCCAATATCTAAAAGGGGCTACAGGAGAACTGGAGAGGGACTTCTTACAAGGCTCTGTAGCAATAGGATAAAAGGAAAAGGCTTGAAACTGAAAGAGGGTAACTTTAGATTAGATGTTAGGAAGAAATTCTTTCCTGTGAGTGTGGTGAGGCACTGCAAGAGTCTGCCTGGGGAAATTGTGGATGCCCCATCCCTGGCAGTGTTCAAGGCCAGGTTGGATGAGGCTTTGAGCAACCTGGCTTAACATAAGGTGTCCTTGCCCATGATTGTCAATACATGATCTTTAAGACCCCTTCCAACCTAAACCATTCTACAGTTCTATGGCTGATTCTCTGCTCCGTGTCCCACAGCCTGGCACCACTTCACTTTCCTCTGTTGCCAGCAGAAGTGCTGCTTCAATTAACGAAGGAGTGGGTTTTTTAAAGCTTTTCTTATCCCAATATATTAAATCTGTCTTGGAGTTGTACTACTGTGTAATTAAATTTAATGCATTTGAGTTGGAGGCACAAATAAGGAGGATGCTGCAGTAGCAGAGTAATGATGGGATTTTTCTCCAGCTGATGACACACACCAGAGAGTTTCCAGTTTTCAAATTGTAACTCTAATGGTTCATTCCTGTTCTTTAGTGGGGGGCGTGTGTGAGACAGAGACACAAGGTGCAAGCACTGAGCTGCTTGTTGTGTAGAAGTCAGTAGCTACACAGTTACTGTATGTGAACCCAGATCAATAGCTCACCCCAGAAGCTGGGTGGGGGGACATTCAGAAAGCAGACTTCAGGTGGTAATTTTCTATTTAATTTGGACAGTACAGAGGTTACTGATCTCCCTTGCCAGCATGCATGGATGTTACGGGAACTTGGAAC
Source organism: Chaetops frenatus (assembly GCA_013400775.1). NCBI lineage: Eukaryota > Metazoa > Chordata > Aves > Passeriformes > Picathartidae > Chaetops > Chaetops frenatus. The sequence continues at coordinate 76,641 of VZTR01029173.1, read as the reverse complement.
AACATATCTAAACACCTAAAGAGCAGCACTAGGATGGGAAAATTAGGAGTCCTGTCCCAGACAGCTACAGGCAGGAGGCTCACCATTCTTCAGCTTCATGTTTGTGTTCTTTCTGGAGCTCAGGAAATTTCCAGTCTGGACAGTGAGGTGGGTAGCACTGACTTACTTATTTTGGAGAACCACCAACAAGTCCCAGTAGGTAATGTGCCCCCATGCCAGGAAGCACTTTGAAGAGTGCAGCCCATAAAATAGCATGTGGATCACGTCTTTTTAGGTTCACTGAGATATTTCACGCATTTTGACATAGGAACGTCTGCCCCGTATTTTCCAGATTATGTTTTGCAGGAGCTCAGTTTTCCATGAACTTCACATTTTGTGAGAACATTAATGAAAATCAGCGAATTCACTGTGAGAAGAAGTCCTTGCTCCTAAAGAATCTTCCTTTATTTGTCTTGGATCATGCCATTTTCTTTGTTCACTTATCACCAGCACAGGATAAGTCAAGCCGGATGCACCAGTTTAGCAGCCTGATATTTAAGCACATATTTACAGGAAAAAGGTATCCCCTGAGCAGCTCTTTACGCAGGACTCAGGCCCAGGCTGACAGGGCCCACGAGCTTCAGCCATTCTACAGGGCCACAATGCAGGGCTCGTCTCCTGTCAGGCATTTGGGTGGATGCCCGATTTATTTTCAGAGGAAAATTTCTGGCTTGAGTCTTGCATTTTAATGCCATGCATTAAATTAAACACTAAACAGAGAGCATCAAGGAAGCAATTCAGCTCTCTTGTGATGCACTGATTCCACCTACCATGTGCCAGGTATGTCTCATTGCCTTGAAATTTTCCAACACCATAGAACATTTTGATTTCTGTTACCCTCATGGTGGGTTTCTTGGGCACAAAGTATAAAGCACAAATGGCAGAAGTGTCCTCCTTAGAGCAGAAGTGTCTCTTCAAAGTAAATGTGCTTTAGGCACTTCTGTCATTTTCACTCCCAAAATGCCCATCACACAACTTGTGACTTCAGTAAACAGTATGTTGCTAAGAAGTGAGTTGTGTTCATAATAACTCTATGAGGCAACCAGGAAAGGAGATACATTTTTCCCACTGCCTTTTCTCCCTTGGATTGTGCAATCCCAAAATGCCCTATAAATAAAACCAGACACATATAAACATACAGGCTCCAGCCTCTGCCAAGCAGTTCGTGATGAGGCTTCCAGTGGCACCCGGAGCCGGCCCCTGCAACCCAGAGATCGCAAATCCCTGTTCTGAATTTGCTCCTCATCGTAACCTGTGCAACTAATTATAACTTCTTGGCCACTCATAGTTTCTGCTTAAAGCACACCCAACCATTCCAAGCCTTCCTTTACAAAGGCAGGTTCTTCACTGTTTTCTCTCTGACTGTCATGGGATTTCCTTTGTTCCAGGTATTAAAAGTCAATCTCAGTCAGGAGAGTATACTGGCACTGTGCCTCAGGAAATGGCAGTAAGAAGATCACTAAGGACCAGATTCTGGACCTGGCAAAAAAAAAACCTGTTTTCCTCCTGGAAATATATTAGAGTGAAAACAGGAGATTTTCCATTTACATTGATTTACCAGTGGTTTGAAGGACACTATGCTCGCTTGCCAAGCTCTCCTTTTCTTAGTACAAACAGGGACATGGGTCTAAGTTACTTGGAGCAGTTTTTCTTCTACAGCACTCCTGACAAACACATGGAAACAAAATGGTCTAAGAAATACTGAAGAATAAATGGGCATTAAAATTAGTACTTGATAGTGTATGAAAGCTAAGAACACACTAAAATTTTAAAGAGTCCTACAGGACCATGAAGACTCTTTTGGAATTTTGTTTTTTGCAAGTTTTTGCACTTGAAGTAACAAACTTCAAACCATGGATGTGGGAAAGGGTGATTCCTGAGCTTATAAGGGAGTTTTTTTCAAAGACTCCTCTGACTCTGCATGTCTGATATCTGACTCATGAATCTGCATATCAGATCATGACAGATCTTCCTTCCCTCCCCCCCTTTCTTTCCTTCATCCATCAAACACAAAATCCTTCTCTAGCTTCCTATACACCCTTCACTTTCTGTTATGCGGGTCCTACCACTTTGCAGCAGTCCTTGCTCCTCTTCACTTTATCAAACTGGACGTCTACTTGCACACCTTCATTTTGAAGTGCCTTCCTTTCTGCCCAAGGCTCTCTCACCATGTGAGAGCTGTGGCATGGGTCCCAGTTAGTCACTGCCCTCATGTCACAGCAATTGCTGTCTGGGCTTTCCAGGGTGCCTCCCACCCTTCCTGTGGGCAGCCCAAGGGTGCTCATGTGTCCTCCCTGCCCTTGCAGCCAAGGACCTAGCAATCTTGAAGAAGCTTTTCCTTGGTGGTATCTCACAAGGATAGCTGCCAGGGCTACACAGTGTGCTAGCAGTCATCCCCATGAAGAATTTGTAAGCTTTGGGAAGTATTCTGATCCACATTAGTCCTAGTGCTGTGCTAAGACACACTTACCTTCTTTGCTCTGGGTCTGGCCAGTACATGTCTCAGGACTTTCTCACAGATGACCAGGGCAGAGCAGCAGCTAACTGGGATTTATTGGTGTGCATTAGCTCAGCGACCCTGTATGTGCTAGAGAAGGCTGCAGTGCCCTATAATGTATTAATAGACACTATAAACACTTGTGGCTGGAAGAGCAGGGATAACTTATGCCATTCAGCACTTTCGTGCTCCTAATGGCAATGACTGTTCCCTCATTCCTTTCCCTCATCAGCAGCTCTCAAGGAAGCATCATTAAGACAGCCTATTCCAGTACAAGAAAGACATCAGGCTCAGTTCATTTAAAAGACATATTTCAACAAATCTAATTTAACATTCAGATCAGAGGTGCCCTCAGGGATTCTTGTGCCTGTCCTGCATCGCTCTAATACTCAGCTGTAGCCCATGTTTGCACAATATGGGTGTGTAAGATATGGAGATGCCCAGTGAGTATGGACTTTCCTAAAAGCCTCTTAACATAAGTCAGTCTTTTTATTGCACTCCACAATACAGTGGTGTTCTGACATATGTTAGAATGATATAAATTAAATTACATAAAACAATCAGTTCTTCATTTGTAGTCCAATTTACAGCACTTGCTTCCCATTCCCAGGTGGAAATTGATAGTAAACTAGATATTTGAATCCTCAGTGGACTCAAAAATGAGTCACAAGAAAATTAAATCCAAGAGGTTTACAGACATATCAAACTTCACTAGAAAAATATTTTATATTTTAGTAGCATTCCACTTGTTTCTTTAAGTGATTCAGTGCTTTAAGTAAATACTTTTGATTGCCTTAATTGTTCTAAAGAAAAATATTTAGATTCCAGTGATATTTAGAAACCAGAACACAGATAAAGCAGTGTCTATTAAACTAGGTAAATAATAAAAGCTCCTTTTACAAATCAAGCTGTTGGGTTTTGTGATCTCTCTAGCAGAATTCTGCAGGCTCTGAAGACAGTACCTGTTCACATGTTGAATCTAAAAAAGAAGGAAGGATTAGCTCCATCACGAAGTGAAAAGGACACTACATTTCCTCCAGAACACCTTAAATTATAGTAAAACCATTCTGAGAGAAACACAGTATTTAAAATACTGAAAGATACAGCAAAATATCAGCACATTTGTTTGAGTCAACTAGTTCAGATAGCACAGTGTCTAGATGTAAAAGATAATTTACATAGCTGAAGGTAACATCATTGTTATACTGCATTTTGTAGATCTGTCTTGGCTTCCACTGTTTTAAGAACCAGACACTACTATGAAGACACAATCAATAGCTGGACACATGGATCTCCACCTTACATGAAATGAGCAGAGGTTGGGATCCAGCTCAGCAGCCCGCTGAAAGACTGGCCCTAAATTCCCTGCCACAGCATCAGTGGAAGCAATCACCTTTCCATGGAGGGAACTGTTTCTCTAGGCACCTACAATTTAGGTGCACATCTATCTTACACAGGCAACCTGGATCCCAGCATGTAATGCCAACCACCACTCCTGGCAAGCCACACTCACAATATCATCACTGATATTTAAGGGTTCCATCAGCCAGTGTGTGTCTGTGTACTTGTTTGCACCTTCTTGCCAGTCCACATTGCCCAAACAACCTTGACTTAATGCTGGACTATTATGCATGAAGAAAAACAACTTTGCTTATTTCACATAAAATTAAATCTGCTGGCAACTGTCCTTTACAGAACTCTTGCTTATATCCATCAAAGCTTTTCTAATCAGTTAAATATAACTAAACAAAACCTGATAAGTTTGCCAATTAGGAATAATTCCACATTTCTAGAAATATAACACATATTCAATAACAGACATTCATGGTAATTCATCCACTTTGATGGTTATGGATTACATACTGTAACCTAATAAGTTGGAAAAATGTGCTATCCCAGGAATAACAGAGAAAAAACATAACAGCAGTCACCTGCCAGATGTAATAGAGAGTTGTAACAAACAGCAGCTATATATATATATGTGTGTATATATACATGTAAAGTGTCTGGGCTGCAGCTGTTTGATTCTGCCAAATGTACGGAAAGTAAAAATATTCTAATCATCACCCTTGTGGTGCTCACCCATTTCACAGCTCTGTGGTACTGTCTGCCATACACTGGTGAATCCACGTGCCTCTAGGAAGTACAAATATATTTGAGTTAATCCCTGCCACCACACAATGCTGCAAATCCAGAAGAGGCTACCCACATCTTTGGATTCAAAATTGATTTTTTTTCCTCTTAAATGCTTCTCCATCCATCAATGTCCAGGTGTAAATGTAGGAAGGTCCTTATGGATTCATTTTACTCTTGCATTTTTGTTTATATGCTACTAGAGAAATAAGAATAAAAAAGTGGTCAAATCATTGTTTAGAAGACATACACACACACACAAAATTGAAATTGCTTTTGTCTTCGTCTTCCTTTTGTCTTCCCTTTCCTTTTACTGATCATCAAAGTGATGGAAGTTTTTTGAAAAGGGGAAAGGAAGAAAGGATGAAGTGGCCCTACCATCTTCTGCAGTGTCTATCACCTGATAAAAGGCTTTGAAGCTGTAAGGTTCCCCAGGGATGATGCTGTCTTGGCAGAAAGTTCCCACAAAGCCACCTTTGCAATATGGTGTATTGGTTTTTGGTCACCCCATTAAAAAGATGTTATTTCACTGGGTGAGCAGCTGAGGTGAGACAGGCTTTGGATGATGACCAGTGTTAATCGTGGGAACCAAGTGCACCTTTAAGCAGCAAGCTGAAGCAAATCAAGTGGAAAAGGCTCACGACTGCTTGGAGGTTTAAACAGAGGCAAAAAATAGTGGAAGAGATTCAGGTATTAATGCATGGAATATGGAGATTTATATCATGGGATTTGCAGTGATGTGTGTCAGGATGCAATAAAATTTTACCTACAAAAAAACTGGACAAATTGTAACTCAGGTGACCATAATACAACATAATATTGTCTCAGAGCAAGCCAACCTATCAGCTAGCAGAGCTGAAATGAAGATATTCAAAGCCAAACAAATTTTAGTGAATCAAATGTCTGCAGATGCCTCTGGTGGTATAAAAGGTCATTGTCACGTACATAAATAGTTAATATTTACAGGTGAGAGCAAGACATGGAGAAGAACCTTTCCCTTCAGGTTTCACTAAAATAAAGCATAGATTTTTTGAGAGATTTCTTTAAATAAGGCTGAAGAGTTCCTCCTTAAAGCATCAGGGGCCATTCATTTCTTCAGTACAAAAGCGTAGGAACACTCCCCAGCAGTTCAGCTTCTGGTGGGAAATAAAGTTTCCACAAAATCAACTTTCTATTCAAGGAAAAAATCAAATCAATTTTGCCCATAGCATTCAGGTTTCCTTTGGGAAAATCAAAACAAAATATTTTCTTCACTACATGGGCTTGACCCAAACCAAATGTTTCAGTTTATTTTTTAGCTGAATAAGAATATTTTATTTCAACTCTGTTCAACTTGAAACTGCCTCTGGATGTGCTGTCACAGTGGATATAAATTGCCCAGGAGGATCTGGGAATAAGACAATTTGCATCCCAGCTGGTTAGCTGGCTCATAAGAAAATATTATTTATTCAACAATATTAAAGTCTCATATTTAGGTAAACAAGACTGAAGCAAAATATTTGGATACTTCCAAACCAAAGTCCTTCATAACTTTTCCTCCCACTAAAAAATTTTGATACAGGGAAAGAAATGTTTAAACAGTTAAACTCGCACATGAGAAAAATACACAATTCTGAATCTAATTTCCAGCCAAATAATCATTCTATCAGTTTTATGCCACTGTAATTCCATTGAGCTCCACTGGAATGACACAACCTAAAGGAGTTGAAGGTACAGTGTTACCAATCTGACCTCAGTGCATGGGTTTAGGCAGATAAAAGATGTGTCTTGAGGTGCTCTTGGTTCTCTCTCACATTTAATAAAAGATGTGTCTTAAAGTGCTCTGGGTTCTCTCTCACATTTAACTTCCCCTTGGCACTGTAAGCATGCACAGGAACTTGTAGATCCTGAAATAACAACGTGGTTAGAAAGAATGACACCTTAAAAATCCTCAGGAATATGGCACATCTTTCCAAAACTCGTGGATGAACGAGACAATAAGGCTTTTAAAAGCAAGATATGAATTCAGCTTCAGTGGGATTGAACAGAGATTGAAACTAGCATTAGTGTGTGGGATAGGCATGAAAATTTAGAGAGCTTCAGCTATATACATATATATATATGTCTATTTTCTTATTACTTAGAAATTATAGTTAAACTGAGTTAATCCAGCTTTCCCTTTAGCCTCAACTTCTAAAATTCAGTTGTAATTCAAAAGCAATCCAGAGCAAATTAATACAGACATCCAGTTTCACAGGAAAGACCCCTACAACATCACACCAGTTACTCACCTCAGGTTTACAGTCCTCAGGACACAGGGCTCTGCTGCTGCAACGTCCAGCTTGCTCAGGATCATCACCTGTGAACAGCAAGGTTGGGGGATGCTGCTCCAGCATGGTTTAGAGGGCTCATGTCAAGTTGTTCTCACCTCACTGCAATGGCATGGGTCTAGAAGGTCGAGAGGTCCAGAATGACTTCAACTGCATCAAAAAGAGAGCAGGGGTTTTTAGTTATTTGTTCTGGTTTGTAAAAGCTAGCCTCTGATTCACATGCAACAGCCCCTGATGAATGCAGAGACACCAAACCGAAGTAGTCTCGGCAGCAACACAAATTACTTACATTCCATGTGTCTCACTTTTAGATATCAGAGTGATTGATTAACATCTGCAGCTACTACCACATCTACTGATTACAAAATCTATTCAGAACACCAGAGAGCAATGGCAAACTCAGAAACTGGGGATTTTTACACCTGAAACAGTCCTGAGAGCATCAAATTTGAATTATGTAAACTAGGTTTTTAACTTCTATTTCAGATGAACATTGTTGAAAAGCAGCATTTCTAGGAAGTGTTTATGTGCACCATGCCAAACCTAAAAACCCTGCCCAAGAGAACAGAATAATGTCTTGCAAAAAATTTTCAGGCAGAGCTAGGGAACAGGGATGGGGCTGTCATGAATTTGTTACATTGGTGCCTTCCAGAAATTAAAAAGCAATATGCAGTCTGTTCCCATGCCAGCTGTGTTTCTAGAGACTGCTTTCTGTCTACCGCAGACCACGCTATTGCCATTTTAAGCTAAGATTTCACTTAATTTACATAGGCTGGGACAGACTGCAGCTGTCTGCTTTCCGCGCAGACGCACTGCCTGGGACTGCAGGTCGCAGTGCGCGAGGCTTTCCCGCTATCGAATTGCAAGCTTGCTTGTTTAAAATAGAAGGTCCTGGGACCCACAGTTTTCCAGAGCTTTCCACCTTCTGGAAAAGCAATGGTCAAGGCTGGCTTAGATGTGACTAATCACCTAGGAGTTGTTCCCCACTGAAGTCCCAAGGTAGAGCTCATGCTTGGTTTTGCAGATGGATGGGAGCCCTGGTGCCTCCTTTTGTCGGGCTCTGCAAACAAAGATTGGACACTTCTTTTGCTTGATATCTGCAGTGACACTATATGGAAGGAAATCAATTTTCAGGTTCTTAGGAGGAGGTGAGATGAGGGACTTTTGCAGTCAAAAAAAAAAAAAATCATCCTGAGATAAATAATACAATAAACTCATGATTGGTTGCACATCCAACACATTTGGCTAGAAGACATAAGATCACAGATTTGTTTTTGATAAGTCAACCTACACAAAACTGTTTTCTGATTTATCCATGCTTCATGTGCAAACCTTAAAAAATTTTAACATACCTGTGCCTTAGTTTCACATATGCCAAATTGCTTTTTGGGAGGACAGCTTGGTTTTCAGAAGGCACTCAGACCTTGTGATAGACACTCATGTGCCTACAGGTACACCAAAGTAAACAGTGCAGTCCTTATGGGAGGAGTTTATGACTGTAAGCTGCAAAGGTCCTAGGCAAGGCAACATTCAGCTGGCTTGCACTTCTCTTTTATGTTCCTGATGTCCAGAGTAGAGCTGCAGTTCTAAATGAGTCATTGTACACTCCCAACCATAGTGTTTGTCTTGGTCCAGCTCAGGCTAAGTTTGGAAGGAATTAACTTCTGTAGTTTGCATGCAAATATGACTATAAGTCAATTATCTCACTTCATAAATAGTGAACAGCCATGGCTCATTGATCTCTCCTGCAGGGCAGGGGACTGTTTGCCAGGGTCTTCACTTTGAGTAGTAGTTCTCAAAGTTACTGCTCAAAGATGAGAGAACCCTTGACTCAAGAGATTCTCAGTAAGTGATTAATAGCATGCTAAACTCTGAAATCTTAGCTAAGCGACACAAAGGATTGATTGTGCACACATAATCCTTGAGACATAAACTGTTGACCAAATCTGGGACTAAGTTTGGACTTAGGCACACATAAACTCCCTTCTGAGAAGGATCTTAGGACACGAGGACCTCTTAACCTTTCTGGACTTCTTAACTCAACGGAGGTCTCTTTTCCCGCCTGTTTTGTCCAAGCCTGTCCTCTATGCCATAAATAATCAAGTCCACCGTGTCATCGGATGTTATTAAACCCCTCCATCAAGCTTTGCAAAACCACTGGGTTACATCAATGAACATATTGCTACTTCTTTCTTAGTAGTGACATCCATGACACAGTCATGACTGCTACACTATAGCTGCCAGAGCCCAGAGCCAGCCTTCTAAGAAAACAACAGGACACCTGGGTTCCTCAGAAAGCTTGTACGTAGCCCCCTAGCCAGGGGCTCCTGTGCCCTGTTTTGCAAAGTAGCTGCATTCAGCAGAAGTGGAGCCCACCCTCTGCATCAGATATGCACTCTCATGTTCATGGAGATGGCTGCCAAACCCTCTGGAGCATGGATGCTTGATTCAGTTGGTGAACACAGTAACCCATCTGGTTTTGGTATGAAAGGAGAGAGCAGAGAGCCTCTTCTGGCTTCTCAATGAAACTGCCAGGACTGAAACATTTCTTGCTAAACTCAGCATTATCACCTTTTGTTTCTTTATCAGTTTGTGTTGTCTGGCAGTCTTCTGGCCTCCCCTATGGAACTGGGAAACTTTAGTACTGGGATGACACATTTCCAAGTCTCACATGGGCATGAGTGGGAGTTACTGCCTTGTCTGTCCCATCTTGCTGGGCTCATCTGTGAGTAAAACTGGCTCCAAAGAACTCTGCTGTGAAAGCCTTTCTGTAACTGTGCCCCACTGATCTGAATGGGCTTCAGTGTGTGCTCTGAGACTCTGGTAAGGCTTGGGTCCACGAAGAGATTAGCACTTGTCAGCTGAGCTGTAGTAACACTCCAGGTGTTTGAAGCTCCCTGGGATCTGCAGCAGGGTTAACAGTGTTGCATAAAGAGCTGAGCTATGGAAGCAGCCTGCAGCTCCCAAGGGCCTGCCAGGACCCACGGGTGCCCAGTTGCCCAGTGACACTGGCACCTCTCTGAGCTCTCACTGTAAACTACCTGAGCCTGCCTGTATAAAGCCCTCAGCGTGAGGGAAATCTGCAATAATATATTTCAGGATGCACAGAGGAGCAGCAGACCCACTCAGTCGAAATTTTGAAAACTGTAAGTCTCAGAAAATCTGGGAGCAGGTTTATTGCTAGGTGGCAAATTGAAGCAGAGGTACAAGGGAGAAGAAGTGTCAGGCTGTTTTGTTTCCCCTCTGCTGTAATACACACTTTGCTTTACTGAACTGCTTCATTTGGGACACCTGCTTGGGACAGGCTGCTGGAGTTAGCTGTTACATCCACCTTCTGAAAAATGAGTATGACATCAGAGCGACTTCAATTTTTTATTAATATCTATTGCCAATTTGATTCGCACGTCAGCACAGACCTGGAGTCAAAACTGAAGGGGACTGAATATTAAGCCTGCCTTTGAAGGCTGGTGAAATTTCCCCTCTTTATGGAAAAAACTTCTCACGTACATATTTCACTAGTATCTACCATCACAAGCCTTAGATCGTCTCTCTCAAGCCTGCATCCCGTAAATCCCTGTAATTGCATGCAGCTGTTTGTGAGCCATCCGCTGCAAATTGAAAGCGTGCTTTGAAAAAGCCCCCAAGCAGAGAACCTCTGAAAGAAGCGCTGAAAAAGCTGCTGATTTACCTAAAAGACCCTCTCTGCCCTGCCCTCCTCTGCCGTTGCTACCTTGCAGTTTATGACATCCAGATAAGTGGGAGGTCTGACAATCCGAACCAGGCAGCAAGCAAGAAATTCCGTTCCTGTTGCAATCAGTAATTCCTCCGTGGAGGCTGCTTTTTCCTGAGTGTGTGCGTGCGCTTTCTTTTGTGTCACTTCAAGAAGGGCTCTGATAATATTATTACTTTAAATATAGCTTGCCCTGGGGCGGGGAAATGCACAAGGAAAGAGCCTGCAAGCAGCCTATCTCTCAGAAGAAAAGAGCAAGCCTCACAGCACAGGAACCGGCTTCACTCAAGTGTGCAGTTTAGAAGTCAAAAAACTATTTGAAATACCACCACTGTGGAGGAGATTGAAGAAAGAAGACACAGAACTGGCTAAACACAGTGAAGAATATGTTAAACCGGGGTGCAAAGTGCATCTAACTGCAGTTTGAAAGTGGGCTCTGAAGTGCAACGTAAGTCTTCCTTAAATTGTGCTCTTTTATAATAGTATCTGGTGGTTTAATTTCCATTCTGAAGCCATGCTGGGCCAAAAGGTACAATTAGCTACAAAAATCAGTATGGAGCAGAATGTGTAGTCTCTGATATGAGGCTGAAAATGATACTGAAATACAACAGAAGACAGAGACTATCAGCCATATTTTGGAAGATGCACTATAAATAAGAGCATATTTAATTATTTCAAGAGAAAGATGCTGGATGGAATCATTAATCAACTTTCTTAATAGAGAAGCAAGAGCTCTGCCGTTTGATACGGCAAGCTATTTTAATACTGCTGTGTTTAAAATTGTGTGATTACAGTTACCAATAGCAATAACATGTAGCTCCAGAGGGGAGTCCTAGTGGTTGCAAAGTTTTCTCTTTTATTTCTCCAACATTTTTGCTCTCTGAAGCCTCAAGTCCACATTCTGTATCCTACAGCCCGGTCTTACTTTTCAGCTGGATTTTCAATGTATGCCAACACTGGACTTCCTATGGAACCGAAAACAAAACATTTCAGCTTTCGGAGTAATTTTGGTACGTTTTTCTACATCACACTAGTGACAAAAATACAGTAGACAAAAGATTGTGCTCCCTCAAATTCTGGCATGGAGAGCTGAGGAATATAATGCCCAATGGTGACAAAGGGTGATAATTTCCTGTTTTTCCCAATTTATCTCTGTGGTTTTGGACTTAACAATGGATATTCTTTGTGATGGAGAGAGCTCTGTGAACCCAACTGCAAACCCCTTCATACAAATAAATCATGAGAGAAGATTCTACAGAAATGTTTGCGGAGCTGGAGAAATTAATATATCACATCTCTGCAACTTGACTGTGAACTCTGACAACCTAACCAACCTTTCATGTGAAAGTAACATGAGCCCACCGTGCTGCCCTGCACAGAAAAACTGGCCAGCTTTGCTGACAGTGATAGTGATTGTTTTAACCATTGCTGGAAATATTCTTGTCATCATGGCTGTTTCACTGGAGAAAAAACTACAGAATGCCACTAACTATTTTCTAATGTCACTTGCAATAGCTGATATGCTGCTGGGTTTCCTTGTCATGCCTGTGTCCATGTTAACCATACTGTATGGTGAGTATTAGCTGTGTAACCTACTGCATGTACTGACAAGCCTTAAATATTGCATGCAATAGCATCTTGTTGTTACTGTGATTTTATTCTCTTACCAGAGAAAATTGTTATCACTCCATATAAGTTGAAATATATATGTTACTGGTAAATGGATGGAACAGGTGAAGTACTTGAATCTTTTCCTACTTTGCATTTCCAGCTACAGGCATTTTAAACACAATCCAGAACATTAGTTTATTACTCTGTTGTTAGATGAATTGTCTCAAAGTGTACATGAAGATGCTTTGTTCTTTCTATTGCTTTCAGATTTTTTCCCTGGCTCATAATTTTCCCATTCCTAATGAGAATGTAGGGTCCTGCCAATTTCTTTCCTCTGCAGACATGAAACACTAATGACTACTTTTAGAGTCATACTAGGCAGCCCCCTCAATTATTTTTAATGAAGTAATACAGATGCAAATAATTTTCTTATCACCAATACACTGCTTAGACATCTACTTACTAGCAAATGCTGGAATAAATATTGCAGGAGTTAAGAAATGGATGGTATTAATTCAGCCTGTTTAGAAACATTTGCAAATGCAAAACTATCATTTCTTAAGAGAAGTTACTTAAGTTAATAATGACTCACAGTTCATGTCCTTGCAGGTGATTAATAGCAGATCTTTCTTCTCATTTCCACCAAAATCATTTGCAACACATCTCACACAGGAAAAAGCAGCAAGCTCTGTGTTCAGCACAAATTTTGTCAGGCTGTTACTGCCCCTAAACTTCAGAAATGAGTCTTCCAGTGCTATAACTGAATTGCTACAGTTCAAAGAGAAGCTAGACACTGTCAGGAGGGAAGCGAGATTGCTTGGAAAGATTTCTATTACTTCACTGTTTTGAGACTTAAGGTCCAAACACGAGCCTGTGACTTAAGGGAGATCTAATCCAGAAGGCTGGAAGTTTATTTTCCATTTTCAGTATCTCTACACAGATCACCCTCAGTAGCATTTGCAAACTGCATTTGGCATCAGTGATGGTGCAACACTGCGATTTACCGTATTAGTGTGCAATCACCTCTGGCGGGAGAAACAGCGTGAAACAGAAATTGTGAAGCAGAAATTGTCCGATGGGTGAGATTTAAGTCGTGCGTGATTTCCTGAGACAAGCAACAGGGACTCCTGCTGGCCGGGCTCCGCTGCCGAGGGACGCGACGCCCGCAATCCGTGTCTCGGGAGGGATTTGGGGGTTGGGGGCATGGATGCTTTCCCCGCACGGCGGGAAGCCGGAGCCCTCGTCCCGGGGAAAGGCTGCCCGCCCTCCTTGGCCACAGGAGCAGCAGCGCACCTGGAGGCATAGGGGAGGGGCTGTGCTGGCTTTGCCTCCCTTCTCCGTGCTTCTTCCCTTCCAAGAACAGGAATGGAAGCAGCATAACTCGGGGTGGAAAATCATCTGGTGGCACCCACTGGTACCAGGAGAATCATCTTGTTGTGGTGCACCGTCAACCTCCAGGATGATCAGTGATGACACGGAGGGAAACCTCCCCTTCCATAGGAGCATTTTCTTGGCCTCAGCTGTTCAACTTCAGCCACATCACCTACGTTGACAGTCTGGAGCCCAAACTGGAGGCCTTTGTGCACACCTGCTCTGTCGGGACACCTCCAAGGCTGTGGAACAAGTGTGCTCCACCACACCTTCTGCAGCCTCATGAAGGGGTATGGTGATTGCTTTGCTCAAAGGAGAGATGATTTTCTTGAGAGTTTTATAGCTACTGTGGGCAATTCCGGTTCAGGTGCCCAGCCATGCCAGCCATGTGCCTGTCCCAGCCTGCATCCTTTGGCCTGGGCAGGGTTCTCCATCCACCCACCAGCCCCAGACTCTGCTGGAAGAGGCAGCGCCCAATAAGTCCTGCCAAAGTGGACTTGTCTACAGAGCAGAAAACTTCCTGGAGGATGCTATCTACACCCTTCCTAAGGGCACACCTTATTGCAATCCAGAGTTTTCTCCTCTTGTATACTTTCCCCTTTCTTGAATCTGTAGTCTTTAAGGAAGTTTACGTGGCAGACGCTGTTTTATCCCTGCCCCATCCTGGTTTATAGCAAAGACAGGAAGTCCAGAAGGATACAACAAATGTCTTCCCAAGGGTCACTGAAACAAGAGAACAGATGTATGTTGTCAAGTGTAAAAATATTCTAACCGTTTTCCCCGTGTAAACTGGCCTGGCCTGACAGAGAGAAGCTACTGGGAAGTCATGCCCCTGAAAGCCAGCCATCACATAACACACTCCAGGGACCAGACTTCCCAACAGAAGGCCAGAAAACATGGTAAAAAACATCCATAAATGCTGTATGGCTTGTCAGGGCCAGCTTATATTACAGCAACCCAAGAACACCAAGAAATATGTCTTCTTAATACTCACTGAGACTAAATTTAATTAGGCACAGACCTACCTCCCCCGCCTTTCCGTCCATTCCTGCTGTTGCAAATCTTCTACTGTATCTCCAAAGAAGACAGGCAGTCCCCAAAATACTAGCATATACTCACAATACTAGCTTTGGCGTTGCCCCATGCCACACCATCATGAGCATATATTACATACTCAATAATATACTCTAAATTACATCACTACTAGATAAGGACCCTGATAACTGCAAAACTTTCTCCAAGGAGAACTGTTAGTGGTTCCCTGCAGGAATAGAAGGGCTTTTGAATAGGGGTCCTGTAGGGCTCTGATTAGCCTGGGTCTGCTCAGTACTGCTCTGAACAACATGTATAGTGCATGGAGTGCAAGCTTACACAGCTTCCCAAAAGCACCAAGTTGGGAGAGGTGACAAGCACTCAGAAGGACAGGATGAGAATCATCAACAAGAATCTGGAACCCTGAAGAGGAAGTCTGAAACCAACAAGTAACATTCAGTGAGGATAAGTAGAAGCAAACCAACTTCTGCTGGGGAAATATGTCCAGACTTCAACAATGCTGAACAAGATCTGGCTGTCAAAATGTACCATTAGCTAAATATGCTTCATTAGCATGATATTTTCATACAACAGGCACTTACCATTCCAGGCTGTGTAAGTAAAGTCATTCCCTTCAAGATCTATGAAGAAGTCTTGTATTTCACTTAGCAGTCAGGAGGCCTTTGCAAGAGTACTGAGTCCTGTTCTAGTCACTGAACAGTATACAAGATGCAGATAAATTAAACAGATTCTGGGTCAGAGAAAGAAGAACTATAAAAGTTTTAAAAGCATGATCTGTAAGAAAAAGATAAAGTACTTGGCTTTTGTCAGAATGGAAAACAAAAAAATTAAACACAAAACTAGGCAAGACATGATAGCCATCTCCCAACAGCTTTGAGAAAGGAAAGTAAGCAATTAATCTTCATAGGTAGTGGAAAGAACAAGGAAAAAGTAGGGCTTAATTTGCAGCAAAGAAGCTGTAGGTTGGATATTGGTAAACGCTAAAGCATCTGCTTTGGATTACATTCCCTGGAGGACCCTATCAATATTCATTGACAGAGGGAATATCCTTATTTAGGTATGTGGTAGAGGCCTAAAGACAGGTGAGATAAATATCTCACAAGGTATGCAATGAAGTAATTTTTCTTCTTTAGCTTCCATTAAATCTGAAGTTTTATTTTCAGAATTAAGGCAGCTTGGCATACCAGCAGGTGTTGATAATACAGTAATTACGTGGATAAAAAGTCCTAAAGCAAAATTGAGAACTTGCAGATTTACAATGACAAAATTGCTTCTCTTTTCATAGATTTGCTGCCAAAAATATTTAATCATAGCACCAAGCACTAGCGTTATGCAAATAGAATTAAAAAGAAAAAACATACGCTGCCTGTAGCCTGGGAAAGAAGCAGAGTTAACCCCAAAAACTACAGTTAGAAGGCTGCAAACAAATAAAAATGTGTTCTTAAAACAGTGTCAGGCAGCTTCTAAATGTATCACTTACTACTGCTTAGTACTTACTACTATCCTCCTAGAATGATATATGCACCAAGACGTGCCACTGCAAAAGATACATGCCACATCTTCAGCTGATGCCAACTTTCTTTTGTGCAGGATACGAATGGCCTCTACCTAGAAAGCTCTGTGCCATCTGGATCTACTTGGATGTGCTCTTCTCCACTGCATCCATCATGCACCTCTGTGCCATCTCACTGGATCGCTACATCGCCATCCGAAACCCCATCCACCACAGCCGCTTTAACTCAAGAACTAAGGCTTTTGCCAAAATAATTGCTGTTTGGACCATTTCAGTGGGTAAGTGAGGCAACATTTCAGCATGTAATTGCAGATTTCCAGCTTTTTGACAGGATTTGACACATATACTGCTGTCTAAAACTTTATTCTCTGCCTGCAGTATTTTACTTTCCACAGTGTAAGGAGTGCCGTAATGTAGTAATTATGCAATGGAAATCAACAACGACAATGGGAAATGAAGGAGAACTGAGCAGCACTGAAAGGATATACATCACTGATAGTATGACTAGCATTCAAGTTTATTTTAAAGATGCGTTGATTTCCCATATTGATTATCCATCATTACCTAAACATCTGAAAAGAAAAAAAATACATCAACGAAAAAATATTTCCCTGCCTTATGTAAGTCAGCTGTTTCCAATTTCTTACTAGGGTAATTTGCTTAGAGATTTTTCTCATGGGCAGATCTTCTTGGCCTTTCTCGGTATGTTTTGGTGGAGAATTTATGCACCCTGTTTAGGAGAAAACGGATACTGTGTACAGTGAGAATGAGAGGAGTCTCTCCAGAGGACAGTTCAGAGTTACAGTCTAAAATAGGTGTTCTGAATGACCCAGTACGCAAATCTCTTTTTGCACTGGCAAAACCCAGAGCTTCAAAACTAGGCATGGTAATGCTGTTCTTTCATTCCCATGGTGGCAGCATGTTCAGAACAGTCTTATGGCACAGGAGTTGGAAGAGTTTGGTGTCTGATGCCATCAGGGATTTCCTCATACACCTGGGGTGGAGGTTCTCAAATGCTTTGAAAATATGGTTCCTTTTCAGCATTTGTGGTTTTGTAGACCCTTGAGAATTGGCAGCTCACTTATTCGGAGGCAAGAAAAATTCACTCTTTTGCCCTGAAAGAGATGTGAGCTGTCAGCAATCAAAGGTAATTAGCTCCTTCCCTGGCTAATACAAATTATTGCAAGTGGTCACTGTGATCCCTTACCACTCTTCCAAGAGGAGGGAAAGGAGATGATGCCTAACATCCTGCCAGCCTGGCACTCTAAATTGTCTCCTGACCTCCCTCTTGATCCTGGCTCACAGTCTGAGAAAAAGCAGGCTAAGACTGTTAGGATTTAAAATAGCTGTATCTTCTGCTGCACAGCAAGAAATCGTGGGAGTCCTCACTCAACAGGAGGACAGATCTGCATCCTCCACAACCTGCTGGGATTCAACAGCATCTGGCTCTGGTTTGCATTCAGCAGATCAGATGTAGATGTTTAGCATGGGCCAGGTGAACTCCACCCAAAAAATACACAGCTCTCAACTATAAAGGAAGCCTATAACAACTCGGATGTAGATGTCTTCATTTAGATTAGACGAATCATATCTTGTCTCTTCTACAGTCACATTTTTTTAATCCAGTAGAAAACATATTACCTACTCTGTCCAGTTTTTCCAATTTTTGACACTGCTAAGCTCAAGTGTTTCCAGTGCATTTCTCTATATAACATAAATAAGTCAAGCATTCCTTATAATTGTGCATACTGTGTTTGCCTGCACTAATGTGTGGTGCCTTGTGCTTAGTGTGTGTGAAATTATGGTCCTTTTTAAACACAAATTCACAGAATGATCAGAATCACCATTCCAGGGGCACACCAGTGGTCAACCCTGCTCAGCATCTTTTCTCAGACAGGGGCTTACTGACAGAGTATCTGAATCAGCTTACAATTAAAAGTAATCCAGAAAAAAAGTGTTACAATTGCCCTATTAGTTAGAACATGGTTTATGTCCTGTTGCAGGAGAGTTTATTTCTTCGATAGCTTGATATTTTGTTTCAAAAGTTATGGCTTTTCTTTGCAGTAGTAACTGATAACATATCCATTGTAAAAACACCTTTTCTGCTCACTGGAGAAACTTTCTTCTAACAGTGATGAGATGAGTCACAGACATTACTTATTATTATGGCAAGTGATAGCAACGTGGTCCCTATTTATGTAACTCTGAAAAATACAACCCCTTATTTTATTGGAAACCATTCAGGTGTGGCATAATTGAACAGGACAGAATCCTGTTTTACTGCAGCTGGATAAGGACGTGTGTAAGGGAACAGTGGACATCAGGAAAACAGGAAGGGTTACAGTAAACTCCATCTCATTCGCACATTATGTGTCACCATAAGAGTGAGAAGGTTAAACAGGTACAAATGAACCTAGGCAAGCACACTTCAGTGGGGTGGAATGAAGTGGTGCTCAGCTGGTTTCTAGTCTCATGGAACAAGGGACATGGGGAGACCATCTGAAGGAAGACTGGCCAGTTTCCAGCCTGGCAACAAGCTATGGCAAATGGGATGTCCTCCAGAGGACAGATAAGAAAGTAAACACATAGGAAGCCATAAGAAACTGATGAGCCAGTCACTGCCAGGCTGGACTAAGGTTGCCCTATTGCTGCATTAATAGAATAAAGAAAAAGGCCAGTATTATAAGGAATTTTGTCAGATCCCAGATCGCCCATGCAACCTGCTGTCAATCAGTCACCAACCCTTATCCTCCTGATCTGCCACCACCCAGCTAAGAATATGTAAGAAATGGATTTCTGAAGGTGCCTTCTATATCACTTACTAATAGGAAATGCTTTCTGAACAAAGAGGTGCTCCATGTATCATTTACCAGTCTCCAGGCTCTCAGTGCTACTTAGAGTGACAGGGCTATAAATTATTTAACTCTTTGCATTTTCACATAGCTATGGCTGAGAACTCTCACTGGGATGAGTGAGGTGAGGATGGTGAGACACTGGCATAGCCTGCCCAGAAAAGCTGTGGATGCTCCATCCCTAGAAGTACTCAAAGCCAGGTTGGATGAGGCTCTGAGCAAAGTGGTCTAGTGGAAGGTGTCCCTACCTGTGGCAGGGGAGTTGGAATGATATTATCTTTAAGGTCCTTTCCAACCTAAGCCATTCTATGATATCTAGCACAGGCAGAGCTGGTGTTGGGCACAACACACCTTCCGCGGCACAAAGTGTAGCTGCCATCTCATTTACAGATTCAGACCCAAGGTTTTGCTCTCCAGCCCCAGCTAGATACCCTTTGACTTCCCCATGCTCCTAGAGTTTGCAGCTGAACTGGCAACCTGTGAACTCTCCTGATGTATGAGATGGAGGGTAAAAAGGAAGAGAAAGAAATGAAAGATGTTATGTTCCCCCGTGCAAAAGTTCATTTCAGCAGAGGAAGAGGGGGGAAACAGCCAACAGTTGTGTGTTGGCAGCACATTTAATTTAATTCAGGTTGCATCTGACCATGCAAACAGCTCAGGCTGAACTGAACAGCACTGATGAACACACCGGGCTGTCAGATGCTGCCTTCTGGATGCACCCCTCAATTACAGCAACAAAGTGTTCAATCCTACCACCTGTCTTTCAACCTTCTGTCTTTCAACCCATTCTTCTTCTACAAGAGGATCTTTCTTCTATTGCCATTAGTATTTAATTTCACTAACAGCCTTTGACAAAAAGTATTGTCAGAGATTCCTGGAAGTCCAGGAACATTATATCAGCTGGATTATCGTTATCCACCTGCTGACTGACTCCTGCAAATACTTCTTGTTATTGTGGGGCCTGAAGAACCTCATCTAGTGTTTCCCAACCCACCTAGATTATAACTTCTAGTGTACCTAGTTAATTACACTTTTGTTCACTAAATTTGTGATTTGCCTTCTATTCACTTAAATACACAAATATATTCAGATGATTTTAACCAAAGGCAGTCAATCAGTAATCTTCCCTGCATTGGCTTCAGTGATGTATGAAGCACTTAAAAAACAGCAGAAAAAAAGCACAGATAGTTTAATTGACTTGACTTTGGAAATCTTGATTTTTCTCAGTTTTAAAAAATAACAAACTGTGCTAACATTTGTTTTGCATTCAGTGGAGGAAGAGCATTTAGCCAGCAGCCTTTTTTTCACTAGACCATGTAATGCCACAGGCAATTGGTTTAAAATAGATTCTAATTACTTTAACAGATTCTAATCGTGTCTTTAATTCTTAAATCATCCAGTACTCACAATGGCTAGATAATTAGATTATTTGTAGCTGTTGAAGGCAAAAGCTCATTAAACCCTGAAAATTATTCCATTTGTTTTATAGCACAGAGGTCATTATTAAAAACAGGCGTAAAAAGCCAAAGGATTTCCCTCTGCTGGAAAAAAAAAGTAGAATTTTGAATAGAAGTGGAACATATAGAATTGTAAATAAAGCCTATACTGAAAAATACATGTAAAATACCTTTGAGTCCTTAATGGGCCTAACAAATACATTGCTCTGCAAGAGGCCAACAGTGCATCATTCCCTCTTTGAAAAGGTAACATAAAAGAATTACAAGCATGAATGGTAAGTCCTTATATATAATATTCCTCAATTCTTATTTCTGTCTATTCCTCTTTTAATGGTCTAAGTAATGTGAAGTCTGATGAAGCCCCAGCACTCTAAGCTGAGTCTTCTCTTATCATTTCTCACTCAGCCTACACATCTGTTCACTGCCTTCAGGCAGTCTCTGCACTCCCCAGTCACTAACAATTCAGATTTATTCAGTACTTTTCATGCAGATAAAAAAGCCCAACATGGATCTGGATGAAGCTGGTAAAATACCTCCCAGCATATAACTCTAAATTTTTGCCATTGATTCTGAGGCTTCAAAAATGAGAAATACTGTAGCATCTGAAGCAACGTTCTCAAAAATGTAGGATGAAGTTAGCTCCAGGTGTACAAATCAAGCCCAGTGCAACTGAGCCCCTAGCTAATTTAGCAGTGTGACATTTTATGCTGACACAGAGGCTTACACCTCCTTCACAGGCAGCCTGCAATTTCTCTGCATGACTTCTTGCTGCCTTACAGCATATGAAGGGCCAGGGAAGCAGCAAGTATTGGGAGAGTTCAACCACCAGTGCCTCTGGACTGTGTTTTGCTGACAGCACTGGCCTCCTTAGGCTCAGTCTTCTTTCCATTAAGGACATCTTTCATTTGAAAATCCCTTTACAGTGTTCAAAAGACACAAACAGCTAATCAACTGCAGGCTGGGACTCCCTGTCCTGAATCTACTACACATCCATTTCTTCCAGATGACATAATTTGCCATTTCAATCAAGTCTAATTTAGGGATGCTTTGGCATAGAAAAAGATCATTTGTTATAACATGGAATATACTGCCAATATATATAAAATTGCAGATAATTACACACTGAACTGTACTCTGACAGTATAGATTTAAAGCTTAGCACCTAAATTTGGAAGTGCTGGAGCTAAACTTGAAATGCCTACTGCACTACCCTCTTTCCCATCTAGTCATTCACTCTGCTTCCATTTCTTCTTTTGAAGATTTGACTTTGCATTGTTAGCTGTTTTTATAAACATTTCCCTACAGAACATTTATTTTTATTATACTAATGAAACCATCTCTCAGAGAGTGAACATAGTGTTTGCTCACTCTAGCTGCAGCATCTCAGGAGCAAACATTGTAGATCTTGTGTTTGGGCAGCCCTGGGACCTTTACCATTTGTGGAGGTAGATGCCACCATAAAAATAAAATGAAGTTGTAAAAAATTGTTGCACAACATATAGAGACATTTGCATCAATTATAATGAAGAGTGTTGGTGTGAAATTTCATGAATAAAGTATTAGAACTCCAGAACCATATCAGAAATAAAATCTTCATTGTATTTCTTCACAGAGACACAATCTCTGAGGCTCAGTAGTCAACAACAGTTATATCAGTAGGAAGTTCATTGCCATACTAATGACTCCTAAAATAGTGACAACCAGTGAGCAAACAAGCCCTTCATGTGCAAGTTTTCTGGGGGAGGGTAATGTTCAGTTCCATGGGAAAGGAACATTCAGCACTGTTCTGCACATTTCTGAGTTGACTAGCACATGCATTCTGGTTATGAGGCATTACTTAAGATGCTGAGAAAGAGACATAAACATCCTATTTACTTTGATGTCAATTACCCCCCTATTTCCCATGTAACAGACCCCTTTGCTTGATTTGTTCTTCCCAGAAGAGTGAACACATCCACGAGACCATCAGCTTACCACACGTATCTCCCTCCCATAACAGTGAAGGTTCAAAAACCTTGCATTTTGAACTTGTATATGTTTGTTCATCTGACAAGGAGGTGTTAATAACATTATATTATTCTTTATGGAAAAAAAAAAATGCTTAATGGAATGTTAATGATTGAACTGCTTTCTAAATTCTCCAAATTTGGAAACAGAGACAAAGAAATGAGACACAGGCATGTGTCCATAGGGACACACTTGCAAACCAAAGACACTGAGCAACCCAGCATTCATCTGGATGAGGGAGAATATATTATACCAGTAAATATGTGTCATAGAAGGAAGAATAATTATTAGGTATATTTTTACCATGTTCTTTGGGTAATTGCATCAGGATGAGATGAAGGGTTTTCCTTATGAAAAAGGCACACACTCATTTTGTGAGCAGCTCTTTTGCAAGAAGCAATCTGCCTCACGAGTGACAAAAGCAATGAGGAGTGGTCATGACATTATTGTGTGGCATTTCTTTCTGCTTTGGTTTTATTTTTAAAGGCAAGTAGAGTTGTATTTTTAATAGCACAGCTCTGTGGAAAGAACCTGGTTGGTCAAGGGGCTGATGAAAGAATTCGTTCTCTTATTTTTGTTTGTTTTTAAAATTGTCTTCATTTTGAAGACCGTAAGGACTATGTCCTTCTTCCCCTTGAAACTACCAGCAAAGAAGCATTAAGGTTATTTGGACCAGGCCTGTCTTATTATGAGGGTTTTTTGAATAAGTGTTGCTGGGTTCCAGTATGACCTATAATCAGCCAGTCCCTTTTTGTAGGGTACACCAGAGTAAATGGAATGTTTTAAGAAAAAATGCAGTAATGACACAGTGCCATAATCTCCCCCTTCTCTGAAAGACTCTATTTTCTAGGCAGCTATGTTCCCAGCACAGCGTAGAATACATTCAAGTATTCAGGATGGATTCCCCATGCAGAAGGGGAAGGCTGAGCCTGGGTCCTGTCACAGGATACCTTTTTCTGCAGAAAGTGCAGTGTGAGTTGTTGCAAAGTGTGGAAAGGACTTGTTCACAAGCCTGCTCTAATCTTTCTCCAGTAGGTCTCTACAACAGCAAACACTCAAAAGAGGATGCCATAGTCACCAAGAAATTACTTGAGTATCTCTAGTCAGAGGAGCTGGCTTTCTGCACAGAAAATAACACATGCAATACAAATGAGAGCAAAAAATGTGAACAAGAAATGTTATGTTGGGATTCATAAAGTCTGCTGTTTGCACACTATAACTGCACTTAATCACCTTCTAAATTAAAAATGGTGCTGGTAAAGTAGCACCATGTTGCATAAAAGAAAATGTCAATAAAATAGAACATTTTATTCATTTTAAAATTATACAGAACAATTTCAAAAATTCCTTTATTTATTATATTTTACTTAAGCCAGGTGACTGTAGGAAAGGCTCATGTATCACAGAATTCTTTAAAATTAAATCCTTACATTTATCTTTATCAGCAGGAGCATTACAAACTATTGAACACTCAGGTTGCAGTTAACCTTCCCCACACATTACCTGGCCTGTGCCATTAGCATCCCTTCTAAGTAGGAGCCTTTCTAATAAAAGTCAGGGGTTTTGTCAGAACTGCAACAACATACTCCTAATTACCTGCAACAAATTTAGAAATACCTGTCAGGTGATTCTGCCTATGATGTCCTCCAGGCTCACTGATGGAAAATAGCTTGTTGAGCTCCTGTGAGGTCCTGACAGCAGATTTTAACATCATGATAAAGGCTCTCTTTTCTGCCTGATCAAAATTGGAATCTGTGCATTTCACAGTATTCAATCCTGCCTTTATGTTGGAAATAAATCACACCCACTGGGAAGAAATTTTTCCTTTTGGCAGAACATAGCCCTTGTTGTGACTTTTTGTATTTGATCTGAGTTTTGAAATGTCAAATTGACCGCTATGTCCAGGATCATAGACTGAGCTGCACTGTGAGTATCCTGAGAGAAAAACAGTGTGATTTTAGATCCCAGGTGCACTGAGTGAAGAGTGTAAATTTTCCCTTACAAGCACAGAAGTAGTCAGAAATTTTAGATTTAAAGTTCTTTAGTTAAATCTAGCTCTGCCTTGCATACCACTGCAGGACATGAGGAGGTCACTCCTGCATTTCTTGTTGCAAGGACAGTATTGTTCATTTTCAAGGTGCTTTGTGACATTTAACAGAAAGATAAGCCTAGGGATCATGCTGTAGCACCCACACCAGTAGATGGGAAATATGGGCAGATATGATCCCTTTTTCTCTCTTCTTAACCCTGTTATTTTGTAAATGTGACCAGGGCATAAACTGGTTTAAAAGTTCAGTCAGGGTGAAGGGCATTAGCTGCATGGTGGACAGTGAAACATAAAGCACAGGATCCTGACTCATCATCTTTAGACCTGTGCAGGTCTCTAAGCTGATTCTCATTCTGTTTTTCCTTCCAAATTATTCATCACATCTGGATATCTATCCCAATAACTTCCCAGCCATTACTGCAGTCTCCTTGTATAACTAGTAAGAAGCTGACTGTTTGCTTATTACGCAGCTTCTGCGAGCAGCCACAAAAGGAGGCATGGAGAAACAACTGGAACATGGTCTGAGGTCTAGAAAATCCAGAAGAATTACAGTTTTTGTTACCTGTGCCCTTCCAATGGAGTGTGAAATTTTTGTAAAAAAATAAATAGTAATAATTTAAAAATTTATCTGATAGCTACATTCGGTCTCCTTTTAAACTATACAATGAGGCCAAGTAGCACTGCTGAAGAAATCTCAGAAATACTAACAGAAGTCTCTATTCAGTTCAGTGGAGGACTAAGGCAGAGTTAAGTAAATTATCAGCATTCAACAAATCACACATGTAATTATTAAAAGACAGAGATATAAAAACTGGGATATTTTGGGATCTTGTCACTTAGACTGCTCTAGGAGGCATCACATTATTTTCTTATGGTAGTGGAATATGTAAGATCTTTCCATAAGTTCTAGCTTATTGCTGCTATAACTATTCTTTTAAGCATTACTGTCTATGTAGCATGTATAGCAAATAATAAATTATCCCCAAGGATCCTTTAGGAGCTTCATATCTAAAAAGACAAACTAGTAACATCCAATCTAGGAAGACCCTGTAAAAAAGGCATGGTATTTCCTTCTTCTCAAAGCACTATTATCCCCAAATCTGCTCTCCTAGGGGCCCGAATAGTGAACACTGCAAGGCCATCTGACATGGAATACAGAAAGGTCCTATGCTTAACAGAGTGGATATCACAGGTGGCCAGAGTTGTTCCTATACATCTCTTTTCCTTTGCAAATTAAGGCTCTTTTCCTTTGCAAATTAACGTATTTACCTAGGCCAGTGCCAACCATAAATTTGCAACTTCTTTTGAGTAGAAATTAAGCCGTTGCTACTGGGAACTTAAAAACACCAATGTAATATAAAAAACATAAATTGAGTAAACCAAAAGAAAAAGGGTGTTTGACCTGCTCTGCTGCATTTTCCTGAGCCACAGAAGTAGCAGCCTTAAATAGAATGAGGAGAATCTTGTCCCTCTGTGCAGAGATAGGCTGGATACCTGTGGAACCCCTTGCAAATTTTCAGACTAAGCATTAAGCGCTTTATTGTAAAGCCAGTCACTTTTCACCACTTCTAATCACAATGGATGAAGGGGTTTTACAGCTGTCATCAGCCGACATCCCCTGGAGGAGAACATCAAGCTCAGCTCCCAAATGGTAGCAGAATTGTAGCTGCTGTCCACCTTGGACTTGGGCATTACTCAGACAACCTACCCCAGGCAAGTTGCTTCCTCACCTTTCTTTATTTATTATTTCTATTATTATTTATCCTCATCTTTATTTATTTATTTTATTTTATTTTATTTATTTCTAGCTGTTTGATAAGTGTAGACTTCTATATGCCTCTACTTCTATATGCCCTTTAGTGACTGGGTAACTGTCTTAGACAGAGGGATAACAACTTCTCTCAATTAGAGATCTCTGTGAGAAGCCAAGAAACACCTTGGTAGAAGCCTCTGCCCAAATCAAAAACAATGCCACTAGCTGACAAGGAAAGACTGTATTGGGAAATATGCTCCACTGGAACCTGCTATACAAAAGGTTGTATCTTCCTCAAATACTCAGAAGGTGTGAAAAATCCAACAGGAAAATTAGCAGAACCAGAGCGTGAACAAGCCCAGCAGCCTAACTAACAAAGAGAATTTGAGGAGTGCATAGGCAGGAAGAGCACTTAGAGCCAAAAGAAAAGAAACTGCTTCCTGCTGTTGGGTTCTTGCTGTCTTTAGGAAATAGGGCTGTGTGAACATTTTGAGGGTTTTATCAAAGCAGAAAGTGACTCCATCAGCGGCTTCCTCTCTCATAGCTCAGCTCACTCTGGAGCCCAGAATTTCTAAACGGGTCAAAAAGGGCTACCTGTCCTTCAATTCTTGCACTGTCCTCCCTGTAATTCTTCTCTAATCCTGTTAATATTTATTTTATTATCACAGTTCTACAAATTAATCTGGAGACACATATCTCTGTTCTTGTTAAGAAATATGCTTCAGGACTGAGGGCATAAATGAGAAACACATTACGGAACAGACTTCTCTGATTTTGTTTTTCTAAAGTTAAATAGATGATTTATGGTATAAATTATCATTTACCATACTTTTCTCATGGGAAAAGAATTGAATATATCTCCTGCTAGACTAAATAATACGTTTCCTTAGAGTTTTTCTGAGCTGTCAAGAACAAAGCCATTTCAAAATTAATAGTATAATCCAACTGTTACCTGGTACCCACCCCCCCACCATGTGACATTAAATTTAAATTAGTTTTCCTTTCACTGGTATTAAATAGAACATGTGTGACCAAATAATAAAAGTGTTCCAAGGGAAAGATACAGAAAAGCAGCTCCATGTGTGCCCTGAATAAGAAACTAAACTTGGTCTACTAGCAGTTATAAGAAAAATGCCTAAACCCAGTCTGATTCCACTCCTATGAGTACAACCTCTTGGGATGCTGAAAGGAGACAATGCTCCTCCAGCACTGTGACTCACTTAGCTCTTGAGGAAATCCATCTGAAAAAATATTATGTGGGGATTTGTGAGACAAAGCTCTTCATCCACTTCTGCCTCTGCCAACACACGTACCTCCCACTGGGGAAGAATTCTGTGCTACTCTCACATGTGAGGAGAAATTCTAGCCCAGGACTTTGGGGACACTGTCATGCTGACTAGGGAAGGTGGAAGCTTTTTAACATTCATGCTAACTAGATGCAGCCTCAGATGGTGATTCCCAACCCACACAGAGGTTTTCAACATCCCCTCTTCCCAGGTGGAAATTTCTGCTTCTGCACTGCCACCCATCAGCAACCTGCATGTATTGGAAATATGGCTGGCACTACTCTGGCACCAGCAAAATTATACCAGTGAAAGGTTTGTCATGACTGGAAAGGAGTTGATGGAGGAATAACATTTTCAGGTGCATGCAGAGAGCAGCTAAGTGTTTGCAGATCTGGGGAAACGATGAGGCAATGACAAAACAAGGAAATGTAGTGATGTAACAACAACAATGCTGAGTGTCAAACACCAAGCAGAGACATGAAGCCTGACTGAGCAGCTCCTCTGCAGATGTTTAGGTGGAAGTAACTGTCACTAAATTCCAGCTCCTCACATAAGATCCAGACACATTTTCATCCTTGATACTCAGAGGAGGACATGGTCCATGGTCCCCCTGCCACAAGTGGCTCACTGTGGCTTGTGTTCCTCATGGCAAAAAATATCCACACAGGGTACCATGGTAGCCCAAATGAATAAATATTCTTTTGTGTGGTTAATTAAGTAAAAAACATTGAAAATAATGTGACAGCAGTGTGCAACAAGGAGATTTTTATACAGCATGAAACTGAGAGTATGCCTTGTATGCCTTGGGATGTAGCACATGAGTGTACATAGACCTCTGCTTGCTGTTTCAGTCTGTAGATGTACCAAAAGAGGACATTTTCTGAGTACAAATAGGCACAAGATACCAGCATGGGCTTTTCTAAAGAAATTAGACAATATGGCCACATTGAGCTGCTTGAAGGAGACACTGGCCTTCTCAAGCAGCAATCCTTTCAGAGGTCCCCAGTGTCGCAGCACATCTTTGTGCAGTGGCCCATGAGCTGGCCTGTGACCCAGCATGTCTGAATCAATATGACTGCTAAAACCTGAGACGGGGAGGGTTTTTTGTTTTTCATGAGCAGGAGAACAGAGGTGCCAAATTTGTTGAGAAACTGTAATGACATTTCTAAAAGGTAGTTCCTAACCCTTGGACATTTACTAAGGCACAGAATAACGCTCATTTGTATTGAATACAATTGAAATGGATATATGCAAGATGAAAGCATGTGACTGACAGTTTCTGCGTGAAGGAGACTTCAGAGAAGGAACCTTGACCTTTTAAGTTCACTCCCCCCTCTTTGTCTTCACCCCAAGTAATCCAAGTGTGCCACCCTGAATGCACATTGTAAATTATGGCTTTGATTTACTGATAGTCTCAGCAGCTCAAGGCAGCTGGAAACCCAGTTTACCTGTCCAGTTAAAGTGGTTTTATAGCTGTTGTATACCTCTGAAGCCAGCAATGTGCACCACTATATCAACCTTTGTCAATTTCACCAGGCTTTTTGAGAAAAAAAAGATGCCATTGCTTTACTTCTTAACCTTTGGTGTTTTCAAGAGCCTTTTGTCATTCTGAAGCTGTGCTCAAATGCGTGAGGTTTAATGCAGAATTTATTACTCATCTTTATTGTTTGGGATCTGTTGTGCGTTTTATTAAAATCCACAGTTTGAAACAGCCACGTGTGTATAAATCAAACCATATAAATAAACCACCTTGTACCAGAGGAACATAATATTTAGGGCTTGTTCACAAGGGAAAATGTTCTAAGTGGGAATGTCAACTGAAAATGGAGTAGTTAATGTACTTTCAGTGCTTGAATGGATGCTCCTATTCTGTGCTGAATGCTTTTTTGTGCCTCAGTTTAGTTCTTTTGAAATCCAAGGAAGACAAACCATAAAAAAGCCCTCAGAGGATACCAAGATTTTTCCCAGACTGACCTTGAGCTAGTGGGAGCATGGAATGGGCAGGGTGTGGAATAGCTGTTCTGTTGCAGCCCTTTCCAGGTTGTTTCCTCCAGATCTACTGTTTGTACATGCCTCGATTACCAAACACCTGTTTGTCCCTACCTGGTAGCTCTGCATGATCCTTTCTTGCGAAGCTGATTTTCCTCTTGTGACATTTGAATGCACAAGCACCATCTGTGTCTTCTTAAACATCCAGTCACCAAGAGCAGGGAGCTGGAAAGCAAGGACAAGTAAATGAGCAAGTATACATCTGAATCATCCAGGTGAAACAGATCATTCAGCTACAACTTTTAAAGAATTAATTCAGTCAGGTGCACCAATGCTAATGTAACCTAAGCCCAGGATGTTTTGTTATGGGTTTACAGGACAAACATGATCTTGACCAGATGTGACATGTGGGCGATATTCTTGGCCATATGTGATGATTCCTGAAAATCCTATCAAAATAGTGGATGTGAGTTGCACATGGAAGCTCCTTTACTGACAGTTTATTCATGACTACCTTTGAATTTGGTCCCTGTGTCCTCATGGAATTTGCCATACTTATGCTGCAGAAGCCAACTGTTGAGCAGGGACAAAACCTGTTCCTTTTAGGAGGGGACCAGTAAATTTAGTCCCTGTAGAGATAGGAAAAGAGAAAATCGGGCTGGATGTTAACTTATTCCATGCAGGAATGCCACAATATAATTTTTTGGATGCCCTGCAACAGCTGAACTGGGGTTACACAAAAAGCAGTTCACAGCTGTCAGTGCTCTCTGCCACCTAAGTGTGATATCTGCTGTTTTCAAACTGTCTACAGGCCACTTCCCTGTGGCTGTAGGGGAAAGATGCCTTGAATGCTCACTCAGAAAAACTTTCATGGCTAGTAGTGCCTGCTACAGCTCTGCTGGGTACAGCACTTTTGTGCTTGTTAAAGGAATGACAAAGAAATGCAGGAACTTCTGCTATACGCTGAAGCCCATTTCCATTTTTTAAAGTCAGAAATCTGGATTTAGACTCCAGTCTCCACAAGCTGCTAAGAATAAAACAAAGCAGTTGGGGAATTGCTCCTCTTGTTTCAGGTGAGAAGTTGTAACAAACTTTGGCCCTTTACTTGAAAAAGCATGCAATTATGCTAAAGTTCTCCTCTTTCCAGTGCTGCTGCCTCCGCTCCCATGCCTCCTCATGCAGCTGAACCATAAGGTACTAATGAAAAGCATCTTTTTACTCTGTCAATACCATTGTTTACTTTATCTCTGCAGCTCACACTAGGTCTTTGAATGAAATGAAAAAACAGCCTCGCTGTTATCAGCACAGGGCAGAAGCAGACGGGAAACTTGTGGTACTGCTCTGACTAATGCTGTGTCTTCGCGCAGCTGAAATACGATGCTGGGAAGTGCTGGATGCCTTAAACACCCCCTCAACTCATCCAAAAAAAAGGAAACTAACTTCAGTGCATTTCTCATTTCCCTGGAGTTGTTCAGCATCCCAGATTACTCAGCCACAGCTGGACAGTCTGGCTTCTGATGGTGACCTCTTTCTGCATGCTTTCAGTGAGACTGACTTGGACCATTTTAGCCAGCAGCTAAAAACACTGGAGGTTTAAGTCAACTCAACTCAGGAGTTGCCACACACTGCATGAGTTTGCCTCTTACTCACTGACTTCTCCTGGCCCAAGTTCAAGCATTTAGAGCTTGTGCAGGAGAAACAGAAAGGGTAATACCACAGGCTCTCCACTAGCTTCTGCCCTGGGCAGATAAGAACAGCACTTTTCTAAACTGGCCTGAGGCAATGCCATGACTCAGTTCAAAGTTGCAAAGACAAAATAAGCTACAGAGTTCTTAGAAAAAAATAAATATCTTTGTAGAAGCTCCAGAAGAACAAAAAGAATGAAGCACAGAATAATAATTTAGTACTATTATTACTGTGATTATTATTGTTTTGTATTGAACCTGTACTCCACAGCCTTTGTCTAGGACTGGAGCTGTCATGCTGGGCAGTGGGTATGTGTGAAATTAAAAGACAAGCAATGCTTTTAAAGGACTCCCACTTTAAGCAGCAGAGTGGGAAGAAGGGAAAGAAAGAAAGATAGATGAAGGTACTATTTAAATGCTGATGTTTCAGGACTTGTCTGTGAACCACTAAGGACATTCTTGAGCATACACTGAACAAAGTAGGGCACAGCATCCTGCTTGCATCATAAGAAATTCTTCTTTAATCAAAGTTTTTATTTCTCAGAAACCAAATACAGCAACTAGGATTTTTGTTCAAACATGCAAACGGGACTGCAGCTCCCAGATTATGCTAACTTTCCACAGGAGTCAGACTCCTTGTCGCCTTTATCCAAACAGGGCTGCACAATCACCCACTGCTTCACTCCACTTTTGCTATCTTCGCAGCACATCATCTCTTTCATTGACTGAACATCATCTCTTTTGGAGAGAAAGCATCCATTTGGAGAGGAAGAGACAAATGTTGAAAAAACCCCAAAACCAACAACCAAAGAAACAGCAGCTGTTTGATTTTACCCAGACTCTAGCAGCATCTGCAGAAATCCCTGAGGAAATGGCTGAGTAGGCTTGAATGAGACAGAGCAGTCCAAGGAAAATGGACTTTGTCTCTTTGCCTTGCCATTCATGACAAGCCAAGGATTGAGCACATGCTCCAGGGGAAGACAAATTTTGCATGGTTGTGCACAGAGAAGGCAACCTCTAAGAGCTGGAAATACAGTGAAAAGACCTTTGCAGTCCTGCAGGATAAACTACATCTCAGGCTGCCTCATGTCAGTGTCTCTCAGTACTTAATTTGTTCCCATTGTTCATCTGGCCATTGCCAGATGGAAAGTTGGGTTTTGTTAGCATTTAGCCCCTGTGTTGACTATATGGAGATTACAGCAAGAAAAGAGAAAGACATAAAGAAAGATTACTCTTAGACCTATGACAAAA
Source organism: Chaetops frenatus (assembly GCA_013400775.1). NCBI lineage: Eukaryota > Metazoa > Chordata > Aves > Passeriformes > Picathartidae > Chaetops > Chaetops frenatus. Next base: position 44,058 of record VZTR01029173.1, on the reverse strand, counting down.
AAAATCTTTCCTCCTCAAATTAATATTTCCCAGCCTGTTTAGAACCCAGAACACTTTTAATCCTCTAATGAAAAACAGTCCAAGATCACTCTTATGCCACTCCAGAAAAGAAATACATAGTGTCATCTTGGTCATAGTTCATAAAAGTCTTTTCCAAGGTGGCAGGGATGAAGGAACAGGTCTGGAGATCCTTACAAGGGGCCCAAAATCCAAATACATGTGGCTACCAGGTGTCATAGGACAGCTGGAAGGAAGCAAATGTGTTCTATCTGTGGCTGAGGTAATGTGCATAGCTACGATCACCTCAGCCAAAAGTAGAACACAGGTAGATGTTTGTTTTTTCTTGAAGCCTGGAAGTCTATTTCATTATTGTTTTAACCTCTTCTTTCTCTCTCCCACCTTCAGGTATCTCCATGCCTATACCCGTCTTTGGACTACAAGATGACTCCAAAGTATTTAAGAAAGACAATTTTAAGAAAGAGATCTGCTTACTCGCAGATGAAAATTTTGTTCTAGTAGGCTCTTTTGTGGCATTCTTCATCCCTCTAACCATCATGGTAGTCACTTACTTTTTAACTATCAAGTCGCTGCAGAAGGAAGCTATGCTATGCGTGAAGGACATTGGCCCTAAGACCAAATTTGCTTCATTCAGCTTCCTCCCTCAGAGTTCCCTGTCCTCAGAGAAACTCTTTCAGCGCTCCTTGAACAGAGACACGGGGACTTCGGGGAGGAGAACCATGCAATCCATCAGCAATGAGCAGAAGGCTTCCAAGGTCCTTGGCATTGTCTTCTTTCTGTTTGTTGTGATGTGGTGCCCGTTTTTCATCACCAACGTGATGGCCGTTATTTGCAAGGAGTCATGCAAAGAAGAGGTCATCGGAGGACTTCTTAACATATTTGTTTGGATTGGCTACCTTTCTTCGGCTGTCAACCCACTCGTGTATACGCTGTTCAACAAAACCTACCGCTCAGCTTTCTCTCGCTACATCCAGTGTCGCTACAAGGAGGAGAAGAAACCTTTCCAGCTGATTTTAGTGAACACTATTCCAGCACTGGCATATAATTCCAGCCAGCTCCAGCTAGCACAAATGAAGAGTTTGAAAAAAGAGGCCAAGATGATGGCTAAGGATTACTCGACGGTCACGATAGGAACACATCGCTTAGACGGTACCTCCAAGGGAAGTATTGGCCCAGGAAACGAAAAGGTTAGTGGTGTGTGATGGTCAGCAGCTGCCATGACAACCACTGTGCATGCACTGAAAATTTCACCTGCTGTGAGAAGCTCTGATAGCTTAGGAAAATCACCCGTGTTCAAGAGACCTTCCAAAAACATCATATGCTCCTCACATTACGTGGATGAAAAGCAGGGTTGAAATGGTATCAAATGTGCAATTTTTTTCATACAGTACTTTGGCTGTTTTAAGCACAGGCTTTGTTAAACTTATTTTTTTAATATTCTAAAGGATATATTTCTTAAAGAAAAAAATGCAATTTCTGGTATTATAATATGGGCTGTGAAGAAACCTACGTACTTCTTTTCTCTTTGCAAATGAAAGCTAAGCTGTCCTTTGATGTTCTTGCAGAGTAGGCTACAGCTAGTTTGTGTTGCTACAATTGAGTTTTGTTATCATTTACTGAATGAGCACTTTACAGAATTTTAAATAAAATGATGGTTAATTTGCTAATATATATTTAAAACAAATCTTAAAGTATTAAACAAAATCTATTAAAACTGCTATAGGTTAATTATATGGACATTTTGTTAACTGTTTTTATGCTATTTTTTCTTCCTCAGTAACCATTCTGAACCGAAATGTCCCTGGGTTTTTCTGCCATTTGTTCTGTATTTCAAATAAGCAATCTTCAAAGGTAAATTATACTTGAATAATCCTCTGTTTCCACCACCACTTGTAATTTTTATTTCAGGACTTGTAGTTTACTTCCATTCAAAAATTTAATGTGTTTAGCTTAAAATTTGAAAATAATGTTTTTGAAATTATTGGTCTTAATTCCCTGCTCCCTTCCCACTGGTGTTGACATGTAGGTGAAGTGAGAGAGGAGTGGGAAACCAGGCACAACATTGCTAAATAATTTCAGCTCCACTTCCAGATCCATGACTCTGTTCAATTCCAAAGAAGTCTGATTTAAGTAATGTCAGAGGAAGCTTTGCATGAGTAAAGCCTTCAGTAAAAGGTTGAAGCAGATCCTCTCTCATCACTTCTCTTTGGTTAAAAAACACCATTTTGAAGAATGTTTGGGTTTCGTTTTAGGGCTTGTAAAGCCAGAATTATTAGAAAATTGTTAGTTGCTACAATTGTTTGCTGTATTGCTGTTACGGCAGATTGCTCAGGAATGGTCAGAAGATTACACTACTAGGACTCAGCCTTAATGAAATATGTATGGGCAAATGGGGCTCACTTGAAAAATAACAGGACCTACAAACAACACTGCATTTCACCTGCATAGATACAAGGGCAGGATACATTGCACAAAGAACATAAAATACATTGCTTGACAGACATGCCTAGCTATGAAACTCTTTTCTTTCAGGCATCACAGCCAATGTCACTGAGGCCAGTGGGACTTTGCTGAAGAGGAGAAATATAAATGTTGCACTCACCTGCAAAGCCTAAATCCAGTAATGTGATTCATTCCATGAATTTTGCAGCCCTAATCTCATCAGACCCAGGATGTATTCCAGTTTCCCTGGAAAAAACACTGCCCATCCAGAAGCAAAATTCCAGTGCCTTCATCAGTCCTTCTACTGAAGTTGTTCAGTTTCTACAGAGCAATTAAAATTCCACTAAGTCAAAGAAAGAGACAGAGAGAAATGAATCTTATTCTAGCCTACCAGGTGGGAGTCTTTGGAAGAAGAAGGCCTTTAGCTTAAGACACTGATCTATGGCAGACAAGGATCTAAAAGTTGGCTGGCTATTTGACTGAATTCCAATAAACTAATTTATTGATATATACATATCTTGCATAACTAATTCTACTAGTTTTATGAGCCCTTTCCTCTGACATGGAAAAGATAGGAGCCACTGTGGGCTGGTGACAGAAAAGCTCTTCAGGCACATGATGGCACTGACTCACCCCACAGACCTCAGCCTCCATGGGTCAAAGTGTCATGCTGTAGTGCCCTTTGCAGTGATGATGCCATGCATGTCATCTATCACCTCACAGACATTCATGGTTTCCTCCCCAAAACTGGTCACTTAGGATCAACTGATAAATCAAACGGAAGAAATGCTGGGCTCACCATGTGCTTTATATGGTCTCTCTGGCTCTGGATACACTTGATCACCACAGCCAAACTGAACAGCATCAGCAGAAGGAAAAATGAACTCACTGCTCCTACCGGTGCCACAATGGCAAAGAAGGCACTCCAGGGGGAATCTGCTAAATGCAGCTGAGCATGAGGACTACCATCGTAGTAGGTGGGAGCAGTGACTTCCCACTGTTTCCTGTCAAGTTTGATATAGACCCTAAATCTGGTACTTTGAACTAAGGACAATGCCCACCTTGTATCCCACAGGCCAAATGTCCAAATGTCTCCACTCCACAACTGGAGTGGTGGTTTTGAGATTTGCCCTTGGAAAAGGTACCTCAGGGAATAAGTACGCAGTAATAAAAGCAAAGGTGTGTTGTGAGAAGAGGTCTGAGGCTCTAGATCTGTCACCAAACCAGATTGCCTTCGTATGATGAATATTGACAGGGGACTCAAGGTCTCTAAACCTCATGTGAGGGGAAAGGAATCTAAGGGGCTTTCACGAGTGGAGGGAATCGCCACGCTTTTTGCCATTTAGGCCTGACTTGATGCAAGTTTCTCTGGCCCTGTAAGAGAAAGAAGTAGGTGGGACAGACAGCTTGGGTCTTATCACCCATTTGTGCCAGGAAGCAGAGCCTACCTGCGTACAGTATGACATACATGGCATCCTTCACTTCTCTAGAGCTCAATTCCTCTCAATCTCCTGAGGGTTCGGTTGCTGCTCTGCACAGTCTCCTTCACCAGCTCACAGCTGATAAACTGTTACTGAACATTTCACAGTCAGTGTTCATGCTCTCCGCTTACCGTCTGCATTTTGCCCACGTGGCAAGAGCAAATCAGCCCTCTGTTTCTCTTTCATTTTACCTTCTGTTCTTCGTTCATGATGTCAAATTGCTCAGGTTGCAAATACTGACAGGGAATGTTTCACTACAATCACAGAGGGTTTCAATTACTGGCTTGAAGTTTCATTACAAGATGACTCTGAACCATAATTTTTTTCTGGCTTATTAAAATAAAAATCTATGTTTTGGACATAAGAGACTTGACAGCACTTCATTAATTGACAGCTGGAGAGAACGTAACACCTAGTTTTTTGCTTAGAAGCAGGGAAAACTGATGCCTGACATTTTGATTCTGGAGCACTCAGATATATGGTTTTATTGAGTGATCAGCAGCTTTTCCCTAAGAAGCCTCTCAAGGCCAAGAATGTATAGGAGATAAAGACCAATATCTCCAGCTCTGTATGGACATTTTTGACAGCTTAGAAAGGCCTGACTCTGCCACCCTGCACCAAAATATTAATAGATTTTTGTGCAGTTTGCCTTAGTGAGGATGACAGAATCAGGATATGAATTTGTTCTAGCCACCATGCCAAATCTGCTAGAGGCTGTTCATCAGTAGATAGCAATTAATGGACTCATTATACTGCAGACAGATGACAAAGTTCAGCTGTTTTAAACTAGGATTTACAGCACTTGGCCCATGCTTGGAATGAGCACCATGACCAGCTTCAGAACAACATTTCCATCTTCCAAAAAAATGTGTTTTCATTATGCATCAGACTCGAATGGAATTTTTTGTAATTTTTCAGGTTAAAAAAAAGAAGAGAAGACATTCATACAGACTGGTTCAAAGGTTAGGGCCTTCCCCTACTTCACAGGAAAAGCATCCTGAGTCAGTCTGTCATATCTGCATCCAAAAGAACCTCTTCATCTGAAAAAACTTTTAAGCATCAACTTTTCAAGTAGATTGACATTTTATTATTGTTAAGACTGCATCTGAAAAATGTCCAAAGACATGAAGCTCACCATGTATCTCCTAAGCTGGTGTGCATCCTTTATACACTTCAGGGTAAAAATTCCTATGTATCTATCCCATCCAGTCAACCATGCACTGTACTTATGTAATTATTGCCAGATGGTGAGATGCATTCTATTTTGAATACTTATATGTTTGCTTATGTAAATATATAGAGAAAAAATTTGCTGTATTTTGTAATGTTAATGTAAAATGGTGTTTCAATGCTTTATTGTTTTGTCTGAACACACTGCTAGTAAAGCAGATTAAAATATTCAAATGCCATCAATTGTTTTATAAACTGGAGGTTTGTCGTATGTAGCTAATTCGGTTTGGTTTTATTTCTTCCATAAATATTCAGTACAATGTCTGCTAAGGCTAAAGTAATTTTAAATATTTTGCTGGACAGAAAGAAAGAGCGTGTTGCAGAATTTAACTATCTCAGTAAACTGGTGCAAAATGGGCCATTGTAATCATTCTCTTTTTCTAAGGACAGTCACCTTTCTATTGAAGAGGTACTCTTTGGGTAAGTACATACAGCTTAATACATTTAGGTCTCAGAAACAGTATATTTGCCATAGTAGTAGGCCAAATAAATAAATTTCACTAGGAAGCAGAACTAAAAGATTAAAATTAATAAGCTGTATTGGTTTGCATGGTAAGGTTTCAGTAGTGGGGAAGCTACAGGAGTGGGTTCTGTGAGATGCTTCCAGAAGTTTCACCCATATCTGACAGATCCAATGCCAGCTCCAGGATGGACAAACCTCTGGCCAGGGCCAAGCCCAGCAGCCACCATGATGCTGTCAGTGGGATAATAGATTTAAAGAAGTGGGGGAAAGCTGCACCATTGCAGCCAGAGAGAAGAGTGTGAGGAGTCCTCTCCCTGAGGAGGAAAGAACAGCAGAAACCACGTGTAATGACTGACCATAGTTCCCATCCCCCGTTCCTCTGTGCCACTGCAGGGGAAAAGGTAGAGAAAATCAGGAGTGAAGTTAAGCTCAGAAAGCAGGGAAAGGGGTGGAGGGGTGAAGCCGTTTTAAGATTTAGCTTTTATATCTCATTAGCCTACTCTGATTTGATTGGCAATAAATTAAACTGAATTCTCTAAGCCAAGTGTGTTTCTCCGAAAACAGTAACTGGTGAGTGATCTCTTCCACCCCTTACCTCGACCCACGAACTTCTCCCTGTATTTCCTCTGCCCTGCCTGGCTGAGGAGAGGAGCGGGAGTTTGGTGGGCAGCTGGTGTCCAGCCCGGGTCAGCCCACCGCCAGAGCAGCACAAACAGCGTGGCACAGCTACAGAGACAGAAATAACCCCCGGGTCACAGAACCACAGTGCCATCTATTGTCGGTATTTTCTCTCATAAAGAGCACTGAAATAAGAACCCCAAGGAGACTTTAATAGTTTTCATTTTCTCTGTCTTAAAACCAAAATAAATTTATTCCTCCAACTGATCTTACAGCATACAAGCTCCTGTTTGCAATGGCAATGCATATCAAAGTAGTATAGCTGTTAAGAAGTAATCCCTTCAAAACCTTGCTCTAATCTTAAGATTTCATCAAGCTTTATAATGTGTAGAAGAAAGCATACAAAGCTGTATTTTTCAGAAGCTATCAGACATAGGGAATCAGATTTTTTTACCTACAAATATGTGACATACCACAAAGTGAAATGTACCAGATAAGACTGCTGAACTGCAAATCCACTTAGTTTTACCTCAGTACTACTAGACCTCTGTATGTAGGCTCCAGCTAATTTCTTATATCCTTTGTAAAACTCCCTGCTAGATTTACCTTTTTCTACATTATTTGCACTGATCGTTGAAAGAGAATACCTTTAGTTTATCAATATGGCACTTCAAGACATAAAAGCAAAGGTATTTAGAAAAGAAGACACTAAATTCCATCTATGGATGTATTCTCTAAAGGGAGTCAGCATTGTATATGCATCAACATAGTCCCTTATCAAAGGCTCAAAAAACTCCCGAAGTTGAGACAGTTTCTTGTAAGTATCATCAGTTGTCACCATGGAAGCAGGACACATGCTCTTCCATAAATACTTCGGCAAGCGCATTTGCAATTGACATAAAAAAATCTCAAGGAGTTTATTTGCAAATTCTTAGGTCACAATTCACTAACAATACAAATATTAGCATTTTGTGAGTTCATTTTATTCTTCCTGTTACATGATAAGTGTTCTGTAGCAGTAGAAGAGATTTAGAGTCTCAGAATCCTTAAACACTTCTTCACAGCTCTCAGGAACCCAGCAGTAAAAATTATATTCCTGCAACCAGACAACTGCCACAGGAAATGGAAGCAAAGGAATCGGTAGTTAAAACAATGGTTGCTGAGTTTCCAAGCAAATTTACAATATGCTTGTTTTGTAAAGTCTCTGATATTATATAATTTGAAATTACAAAGATGTTTGGATGCTCCATGTCACTTTGAAGAAAAAGCAAGAAGTGTGCAAGTTGGAAAAACTTATTTTTTCATGGAGTCATTTAGACTGGGAACTGCGGGGGACTCCTAGTTAAATGTCCAGGCCTAAGCCAGTTGAGCCAGTTCCTAGAGGCAACAGAGAAAGAGAGGCAGCCTAAAATTAGTATTTTAAGCAAGTGGAAAGAATTACCCTTTGGAATTACCTACTGAAGAAAATCCCAGTCTTCAAATCCCACAAGTATAAAATATATCCACTCCCAACTAACAGTTGATGTAATGTAGCCACACAACTTTGCTTTTCAAAACTAAATACTTGGGGCTTATGGGGCTAAGGGTAAGCCTGGAGATGGGTATAGGGAATAAAGTTCCCCCTGTAAGGGGACAATTAACTGTCACCATTGGGAATCCTTGAAGAAAAACAGCTTCTTTGCTGAATATGTCTCTTCAGGAACAGACACCTGGAAGAAGGTAAAAAGACATCTTCTGATCTGCCCAAGAAGCCAGTGGCTGATGAAAGAGGAGCACACTGTGACACATTAAGTGAGGTTTCATCTTACAGATCTACATCTAAGGATAAAAATGGGGGAAAAAAGCATGTCAAACAGATTACTGCAATCACTGTCAGACTACATTCACTTTTATTTATTCTTACAATTGTTTTCAGGAAGAGACAGCTATTGGTGGGCACTTACGTGGTGATGGGCAACTGAGGTACAGTGAGATAAAAGCAGCAAAAGAAGACACTCAGTAAGCTAGCTTTGAGCTGGAACAAAACCCAGAACTTAAAAGACATGGATGAAGGTCCCCTTCCTATAAGCCTCTACTTTGTGATGCTGGGGAAACAGAGCACATCTGGAAATCTGCAGTCCTTACTGAACATTGGGAAAAAAAATTCTAGCAATGCACAGTTATTGCACTTGAGATTTATGTGTTTGAAATGAGTCAGGTTTACTTACTTTAGGTTTGCGGAACCAGCAAAAATATGGATCAAAAGTAATTTATAAAGGCACTTCCCAAGATGAAGTACAGCAGTTGTAAGTCCCTGAATGACCCAGAGAAAGACAGATGATCCTAAAATTCCTCTTTGATACTTACCATGAGAAAAAAAATTATAGCCATTTGGGAAGCAGCACACAGAACCTGAAAATTAATCCAAGGCAAGATACCTACTACAGAATTTTTTTGAAAGATACAAAACTAGTCAGGGACAAACAAAGGTGGAAAATCTCAGGATTCAGAGGCAGACTAGTCCAACAGGTACTCCACCAAAATATTTGGAATTGCTGCCTTTAACTATGCATAAAATAAAGGATGAAGTTTCCACAGGAGCATAATCATCCTGGTTGCACTCTGGAAGTCAACATTTTTGTTCTCATTAGAAGCTTAGAAATTATTTTTCCCCCTTTCCTGTCTAATAGACAGTGAGCCCTTCAAGTCAGATGGTTTGCTTCAATAGATTTTTCTACAGTGCTTTACCCTGTGGACCTGGACCCTGTCAATAGCAATAAGATCTTTCCTTTTTTTTTTCAGTGAGCTGTATTATCAATAGTGACCTATATTATCAATAGTCCCTTCCTTACTGTAACTTAGATTTGTTTTCCAGAACATGTTTCTGAAGTCCCATCTTTTCACTAAGATCTATTATCCTTCTCTCTTTATCTTTGTTACTGCAGAGAGCAATATAAACTGGCTTCTTCTTACCTACATATCCCAGACTGCACTCCATCTCATCACCCAGGTCATTAATAGATACTAAACAGTCCTGTCCCTCATATTGATCCCTGAGAGGTGTCACTATGCCAGCTGGGCTCTGGACTGCTGATCAATACTCCCTGAGCACAGCAATCCAGCCCATTTTCCACCCACCTTATTGTCCACTAATTGAGCTCATTTTTCTCCAATCTTGTTAAAAGGAGACTATTAGAAGTTCTTTCAAAGCCCTTGCTAAGGTATACAATTCCCACTGCTCCTGTTTTGTCCACTGAAGCAGAATCCTCTTCAGAAGGTAATTAGACTGGTCAGGTGAGCTGTGCTCTTGGTAAATCCACGTTGGCTATTCCTAATCAGCTTCTTGTTCTTTGTATACCTGGAAATGGCTCCTAGGAAGATCTGTCCTGTTACTTTCCAGGGAATGGTGGTAAGGCTGACCTGCCCTTAGTTCGCTTGATCTTTCAGACACTTCTAGGCACACATCATAACTAAATAATCCCTGTATTAGTGACTGAAAACCTGTTTCCTTCAAGGTTTATTCTTTTTTAAACTTTCAGAAGACTGCTCTCTTTTCTTAAAATTCAGATCAACCAAGTTTTTTGCCAATTGACTTTGGGCAATATAAGCATATACTTTGACTTTTTAATCTTAAATGATGTTTAGAATCTTCTGACCCTTTCATTGCCTGTACTTCCTCTAGAAATCATACATATTATTGAAAAAATATTCTTTCTGCTGAGGATCATGCCAGTTGTTCCAAAAGCCATGTAGACATGTTACCTTTGACAGCAATAAATTACTGCCTTTTCCTCAGCCTTTCTAAAGGCCATGCTCTCTAAAATAATTTTAATTGTAATTTGGGACGACTCTCTGTCTTATCTCATTATAGATAACAGATTTAAATAGTCCTCACAGGACTATTATTTATAGTCACATGAACACATGAAGGTTCTTTCTGCTTCTTAAACCCTAAATGTAACAAATTACCTCAAGTCTGTGGCCTGAACTGTCCACCAAGACCAAGAAAGAAAGTCTACTGTACATGTATTACTTCAAGGCTCATGTAGGAATCAAGGAATCCTAGGAATGCCAGCTGGTGTTGCTGGTCTTAACTTATTTCATAAGACCTAAAGAAAAGCCTGTCTCCCTTGGAAAGACAACCACAAGCCTATACAAATGGCATTTATGCCTTCACCTCTCCTTGCAGCTCCCATTAACAAGACAACGTTCTACTATATTATTTATTGGCTTAAATTGAATTTAAATTTGCCTTTTGGCATTTGCTAAATCAGATCTTCACTATTACATTCCTGTCAGCCAATATCTTTCCTTAGTTGCAATTATACATCAAAGTTTACTTGAATATCTGAATACCAGCCTCAAGGGCTCAGTAAATACAAGAGAAATTTAAAAATGTATGTGGAAATATTTCTCAAACAAGTAGACACTTCATAAGTTCAAAATCAATCTGTACTAGAAAGAAATAGAAAATAAAAGACATAATACAAATATATGCAATTAATTTACTATGAAAAAACAAGACTTCATTTTTAATTGTGATACATTAAGAGGAAAATACTTTCTGTCAGAATTATCAGGAGTATATTTCCCACTGGATTTAACATCAGTTGTAATGCACTTAATTTTCCATTTTTCTGAACTGATAAGAAAGTATTACTAATATTTCTTACATTACTGTAATAAAAGAAGGATGATTGGGGTTTTTTCCCTTGGAAAAAGCTGTAAGTGCTTTAACTGCTCCAGGGACAAAGAGTTTTTAAAAAAGCATTACTTCTTCTATCTTCTTATCACAAATTACTTGTTTCTGCAACTGCAAATCTTCTGTGTATATATCTTCCACAGCCTCTCTGCAGAGAGGATTTATGAACACGCTCAGCCTCAGCAGCTCAGAGCTATTGAGGCCGTCCCTGACCACCAGTGCAGTTCTGCAGGAGCACCAATCCAACATAAAGCCAACTGAAAAAGGAGCCAGGGGAGCTGTGTAACTGGGATTACAGTGCAAGCAAGACCAAAGGACAATGCTGTGTCCCCAAAAGACCTAGGAACTCAAATGACACATTAACCCTTTAATGGACAAAAAGGAAATAGTGAAATCTACAAATGGAAGAAAGCAGAAAAAATCCTCAATGTGCACAGATAAAGTGAGGGTGTGAAAGAAAGAAAAGAATTCAGATCTAACTTTCATCTAAGAATAAAAGGTAAGATAGATGGATGTAGAAGGAAGGGGGAAAATAAAGATAATCAATAACAATACAGTGGCAGAAAATTCTCCTTTTCCCTGTGCAAAGTTTCTCTCTTGGCATGGCATAAAACAGTTTAATACAGCTTAGATAAATTTCATGTTAGAATTACAAAAGACTAAATTATAAACAATTGCTATAAAGAATACTGGAGCAGTTCTTTACAGAAAAGAACAGCAGCAATCTCCTGGCAAAGTCAACAGTGAAGTGTGAATTCAGAGCTCTGAATAACCAAGGAGACAATGAGATCACATAAAAAAGCTGAGAAAAAATGACTGGAAAGCAAGCAGGAGGAAGTTAGTAACCACCACTCTTAATTCAGGCTACCACAAAAAGCATTGGAACATTAGAAAAGTGTGTACCGAGATCCAAGGCTGAGGGAAGTACTTACTGCAAAGAAAATGGGAAAGGAAGAATTTGGTGCCATCAGCTTAAGACATACAGGTTGTTTGGCTACAATGTGGAAGTTTCTTGCTGGAAGCTTTACCGCAAATGTGTTTAAGAGTGTTGAAGGTAATGGTACGATTCCCCAAATACAAAAAAGATGGTGAAAAGGCAAAACCCTTTCTGACAGAATGGAAAGACCTTCTTACTGATACCAAGCGAAATTCTAGGCAGATGATGTGAAATCCTATGTCACCACAGGATGAGATCAGTGCTGAAATGGTAGAAAGCACTGTCTAGAAAGCACTTATGTAGGGGGAACATAAAGAAAGTATGTTGGAACAGTATGTGCTGTACTGGAATGCAACAATAAAGTTATATATAAAGCAAGAATACATAAGCCAAAAGATTTTCCAAAGTGAGTATCTGTCATTCTTTTCTTTAAATTTTGTCACTTCTACTGGTTGGCCTGCTATACCATATGAGAAGCCTCTTAATGATGAAGGAAAGGAAGACTGTTTCATATCTGGTACCTTTTAGAGAATCTGAAATGATAGGCAGAATGAAAATAAAATTAATTCAGGGGTGAGAACTGCAGACACTGTCTTAAAGGATACAGAAATGGAATTAAGGTTAAACAAATGTGCATAACCAAAGATACTAGAAAGATCTATACCACAGGGGAGAAGAGACTGCACCAGCTTGGCTCTCTCTGCCTTACGCTGTTCTTAACACTGTCCTGATGTGTCAGCTCTGTGCCATGAAAACAGCTCTCTGGAGGGCTGAGATCCAGCCTCCCATAATTTACCTATGCATTTAGTTAGAAAGAAAGAAAATTTGGGTTATGAATAAAATAGAAGCATTGCCAAGTGTCTTCTTTACTTTGTGATCTTGCAGGTGAGGTGTAAAATACCTACACTAGAATTTGGGTTTCTTATAAAATTAGCAGTCTGTCTGGTGGCAGCTGCTATGAAAAATTCTGAAATCCTGAAGGGAGGTAGAACATTTGGAATGCAATGATGGAGCAGTCCCAGCTCAGGCCACTTCAGCAACTTTTCCCCCTCTTGAAGTGGTTAAGGGACAATGACACAAACAGAAACTCTGCTTTCAATAGTTCACTACTATGGATTCTCTAGATTAACTTTTTATTTCATTCTTCATTTTTTACTGCTCCAGATTTTCATCTTCTGAGCCAGGAGGGCCACCTCTGCAACATGGGGGTTTGGAGGTGCTCAGGGAACAGCTGCCCCCTCTTCAGCTCTGGGTCAAAGCACCAAGAAGCGGCTGCAGAGGTGGGAGCAGCACCACTGTTGTCCCAAAATAGGTTCTTTTACCCAGTGTGAAAGAGGCCAATCCACACACAGAGTCGAGGCATGTATTTACAGTCCTATGCAAAAAGGGGTGCTGAAGGAAACCCTCAAGGCCAGCACGCTGACTACCTAAACTCTTCATTATTCATACGTTTTAGCTAACAAAGGCATTCATGTTCACTGACTACAAGCTACATAGTTCTCTTACTAATTAGTATTTTATCTTGTATTGGTTAATTATTCTCTCACTTCTCATGCCAGTTAGTCCACATGTTCATTCTTTCTGCCTCAAGTCGGTAGGTTTCTTGAGTCACTGGATTGAGAGTTGATGATCAGAATCTCCCCATCAGAATTATCTTGTACCCAATTAGAGCTGATTTCAGCACAGTTAATGAGTTTTCCTTCTAATTTTCTTCCGTGTGCTGGGAGTTCTGCCAAGTGTCCTTGAGGCCCGTGAATTCTGCGTTCTTCGTGCCCACATGTCCCCAAGTTTTGCTAACCTCGCCCTCGGTCTAAGACCACTGAAGCATATCAAGCCCTAAAATTTAACGACGCAATTCTACTGGTCTTTCTAACACCTGGACATCAATTACAGCTTGTTCGCAGCTGTTTCGCGGATTAAATCTCCTTTCTTGATTAGGCTCCAAAATATATGAAGATCAAACACCACAGAGAAACCTTTCTTAAGAAAATGTTTACGCACTTGACGTTTCCCAACCCCGCGGCGCCCGCAGGCCCGGCTGCCCCGGACTGAGGCCAGGGCCCGGCAGCGCCATGGCGGGCGGGGGCGGTGCGGGCCGGCCCAGCCCCAGCCCCGGGGCGGGAGGAGGAGCCGCCTCCGCGCCAGGGCCGCCCCTTCCCCCGCGCCGCCCGGCTCCGCCGCGGTAAGGGAGCGGGAGCGGGAGGGGAACGGGCCGGGCCGGGAGCGCGGGGAGACGACGGCGGCAGTGGCAAGATCGTGCGGGCCTGGCCCGACGGGAGGAGTCGCCGCCTGCGAGGGCGGGAGGGTGGAAATGGAGGCACAGGAGAGCGCTGCGGCGCAGCGGGCAGGACGGGCTGCAGAGGGGCGCCCCGAGGCGGGCTGGGCCTGCCGTGCCGTGGCCTTAACGCGCTGCTGGGCGGGCGGCCCTCGGCCCCGGCGCCGCGGGGGCGGCGGGAAGACAGCGATGAGCCCCCGAGGGCTCTCCGTGGTGCGCGGTTCTTCCTGGCCGGTGCCCCGTAGGAGCGCGCAGGTGTGAGGGATGGAACGTTTTCGTTCTGACATTTGCTACCTGGGCTCCCCTCAGGATTTTTCTTGTGTGCCGGTGACGGGGCCCGAGGGAACGGCCTGGAGTTGTGTCAGGCGACGTTCAGGTTGGATATCAGGAAAAGGTTCTTCTCCCAGAGGGTGGTTGGACACTGGAACAGGCTCCCCAGGGCAGTGGTCACAGCACCGAGTCTGACAGAGACCAAGAAGCATTTCCACAATGCTCTCAGGCACACGGTGTGACTCTTGGGGATGGTGCTGTGCAGGGCCAGGAGTGGGACTTGATGGTCTTTGGGCGTCCCTTCCAACTCAGCATGTTCTGTGATTCTGTGACCCTGCAGTCAGTTCACCTTTTCAGCTGCCTGCTTGGCCTTACTACCCCTGTGCAAGCTGACAGCATCCACTTTTGTGTCAGCCTTCCCGAGTTTCCCTAGCACATTCGCTACACTTGCACCACCAGCTGTTCTAAAACTCCCGTGACTCTCCTTTGCTTGTATTTTTCGTACTGTTTGCTGGGGAAATAAGCCTTCTGCTCCTCTGTTTCTGCTGCCCCACAGACTGTTAGAACATAGTAATTAATTTCCATCAGAGACGAGAACAAGGCCCAGTATTGTGGTAATTATTGGCTGGGTACTGTCACACACTGAGAAGGAAAGGTGGGACGGGTTTTTCTCCTCCATGGTAATTGTGGAGGTAACAGCCTGCCACAGGAAGCTCCAGGTTAACCACAGCACGTGGGAATGCTTGTTTGGTAGCCAAAGAGCAAGCCACAGTTAGTGCTGAGGTAGTGGTCTTTGGAGATGTGGGTCTGTAGGAAAGCAGGTAGGCTTTGCCCATTCTGCTGACAAGAGTTCAGCCACCCCTGTCCCTTTTCTGTGGGGAAATGGAAAGTTAATGAAAGATCGGAAAGCATGTGCAGGAGATTCTTCTGAGAAACTATAACATTAAGCAAAGATACTTCAATTTGTATTCAACTCTTCTGTTCTCAAAAGTCAGTCTAAGACCAGGAATGTTTTATTTTCAAATTTANTTTTTTTTTTTTTCCCAGTTAAAATCATGGCTCTGAAACAGATTTCCAGCAACAAATGCTTTGAGGGTTTCCAGAAGGTGTTTGAACACGACAGGTAAACACCACTAAAGCAACTGAGGTGTTTAGCTTGGGCAGTGAATCCATTGCTGTCAGTGTTTTCAGTCTGCAAGAAAGCAGCATGTTTTCACTAATACCCATATTTCAATAAGGAGTAATGTCTACTGCTGCTTTGGCTATGCTCTTGAATTTCTCTATCAATGTTTAACCTAATCTAGTATACTTAGTGCTGCAAATCTGAGATGGGAAGCCAGTATTTTTACCTTTGAAAATGAAGCTCCATTATTTTGGGCTATCCTGTTTGCAGCACAGAGAACAACTCTGTGTGCTAAGTTCCACTCACTCTACAGGATATCTCACACCTTTGCACTCTGGAAAAGTGCTGTGAGAAGACAGACTCAGTAAATAGATCCTTATTTGATGAAAGTGAAGAGAAAAACAAGCTTTTAAAAAAATTTTCATCCAAATTAGAAGAAAATCATCAGTTGTGCTTAGATGAGAGTTTATTGATAGTTTTAGGCTTTAGTATTAATTAAGCAACTAATTGGTCTGTAGATTTAGCAGATTGAAAACCTCCCTTTCTGGCACATGCTGTGCATTTTGTCTTGTGCAAGTGATGTGGATGTGTTCTTCAGTAAAAATTACTTTGCAATTTAATAGACAAAGCTCAAGCTAAATACTGCTGGGATTCAAAATTCAATTTTCAACCTGTTCCCAGTTAGCAGCACAGTGAAAATGTGTCTTTTTTGTGAGCTCTGTTTTATGTATATTCAGGACAAGGTTGGAAAGTTAGCTGTTACCAATTACAGAGTCTAAGGCTGAGTTTAAAAATTGGTTTTCCCTTCCTTTGATTTCGTTGTTACAATTCACTGACTAGAGCTCCCTTTGAATGAAATGCATTGATCCAACTTGCTATTTTTAATGTTAGTGTCCTTGTTAGTTAAGTAGTGGTGATAACAAGAATTATTTTATTAATACAGTGCCGAGCTAAAATGCAAAATGAAATTTGGGATCTACTTGCCTCCAAAAGCAGAAACTGGAAAGTGTCCTGTGCTGTATTGGCTCTCAGGTAAGTAACATTAATCTTAGTAACTTCAAAAATACTTTCTTAAACATGTTTGAACTACTACACTACAGTTGCTGAAAACTTTATATAGAGGTCCTGCAATGGCAGCTCTTGGATTCTACAGAAACTCATCTTCTGGAAGGTGCACTTTGTTTGAGTGTACTGTGATAAACCAGGATGCAGCTTGGGGGTAGCCTACCAGATTGTGTTCTAAAACGCTCAGTGTTGAAAGTATTCTACCCTTTTGCTCTAAAATGTTCATACCTTTTGTTCCAAAGTGTATATATAAGGGTTATCCTGCAGGGCCTTCCTGTTGCGACACCTCCTGCTTTCCTTCGTTTTTAAAAACTGCTTCAGCTAACAGAGTAGAGATGTCAAGAGCCCATGGAAGCCAGCACATTTGTCCTGTGGACTCCACCTTATTCCAAGTACAGTTTTGCAGGAAGCAACTGGTGAACCTGAAAAGAGAGGTGCTGTCAGCTGCCTTAGCACAAGCACATCTAGTGTGAGGTAAACTTGTGGGATTAGAAAGGGCCAGGGGCTGAACAGGCTTGTGCAGCA
Source organism: Chaetops frenatus (assembly GCA_013400775.1). Lineage (NCBI taxonomy): Eukaryota > Metazoa > Chordata > Aves > Passeriformes > Picathartidae > Chaetops > Chaetops frenatus. Next base: position 26,930 of record VZTR01029173.1, on the reverse strand, counting down.
GAAGTGAAGTTGTCTCATCCACAATTAATTAAATCCCTTTTGTTTTTTTCCCTTCAAATTAAAAAGCAGAAACTCTGTCCTGTAGTTCTAGGAGTTGCTTTATTGAGACTTGTGTTTAGAAAGCTGGGGACCGCACTGTTAGTGTGGAGACTTGTGTTCTTGTATGTATTTATTTCACAAAATAGCTGGTGGGTCTGATTTGTATCATAACAGTGGACTGGGTAAAAATGTTTATCCTTGAAGTTAGAAACATCAAAATTGTCTAAAGAGCTCTAAGCCATGCAGCACATTTATTTTACTGAATGTAAACAATATTGTCTTGGGCAGTGTATCAGTCAAATTAAGTTACTGGCAACTTGTCCTCAGAGAAAACTAGAATCATTAACTCCTCAAATTGCACAGTGAAGAAAAATTGAAATATTGATGTGAAATATAATTTATTTAATTGGACTTTATTTGGACCTGCTGCTGTACTAAAGGCATGTATTGCTGTGGGTTTTGGAGACAGAGTGCTTACGGGCCCTTTATCCTGTCTAAAGTATGTAGAATTTGTCAGACCACATGTGTGATTCTGTAATGCAGACAGCTGAGATGACAGTAGGAAGAAAAATGCTGTTGCAGGGTTAGGTGTCAGAAGCTAACGGTGTCAGCCTTAGCAAATGCCTGTGGTCAGTGGGTTTAAATGCACTGTACACTGCATCAGTAGGTGCCCCAGGGGATACAGGGTACACGTGGATCAGGTTTTGATCATGTGCTAGTGTGACTAGATGGGACAGTGCAACTGTGTTTCTGTGGATTGTTAGGTATTGTTGCGCCTAGTGAAAAGACTTTCCCGTATTTATAGAGACAGGAGCTCCTCTTGTTTTTCAAAACATTTTCTGTCAAAAAGAATTTTGAATCCAGTATGCCGTGAGCAATGTGTAACCGATGATACTTTTATTTCCCTAGGGTTAACCTGCACAGAACAGAATTTTATAACGAAAGCTGGGTTTCAACAAGCAGCAGCTGAGCACGGCCTTATTGTAGTGGCACCAGACACAAGCCCACGTAAGTTTAGCAAGAGTCACTAAACTGAAATGCACTCTCTGTCCTCCGAGAATGGGGTGCTGCAGTGTGCTGAAATGTGTGTTGCCCACCTGAGTTAGAATATAACCTCACCTCTGCATCATTCACTGGATTACATTGTATATATTTTTAATAATGGGGTAGTGAGGGTTTGACATTTGAAACTCTTATTGTGGCACTAAAACTAGAACAAAGGGACTCTAGAGTTCAGCATGGACGAGGAAAGGGAAGAAAAGTGAAACAAGAAGTGTGTTATTAGAATTCTTGCTGACATTTTGTGGCTTGCTGAGACCCTATAAAACCTGCAGAACTGTGTTGCCACACAAATCTGCAGTGCTTGCTCTTTATTGTATTTACTTGGCTTTAGACAACAGAATGCATGTCTTCAGAGGATTACAATACTTGGAAAAGCAAACCAGAAACCCTTCTCCCCTGCAGCTACTGAGAGTGGATTTGTTATTTGTTATCTGGATTGTTTTATATTTTTAAGGCTGAGCTTATGGTATGGAAAACCTGAAAATGGCAGATCTGCAGTTATTGGCAATACTGTTACTTGGGGATTCACTTTTTTATGTTTTGTATTTGCTGCGTTCTACCACAGTCTCATGAGTGTTGTAAACAAAGGTGGCAGCCTTCTAATATTTCCCAAGCTTTAGTGGGTCACATCTGACTACAGCCAATGTGGGAAAGAAGCAGCTAGGTTTTGAAGTTATGTCAGGTCAAAGAACATAAATGCACATTAGTAATGAAGAAGAGGGACAGAAGAGCAAAACTTGTGAATGTATGAACTTTACACTTTGCTGTTGCTTTGTGCTGCAGGCTAGAGATGGACAACTAACCTTTGTATTATTCACATAGGATAGTTGTACTGGAACTTGGTTTTGGTGTTAAGTTGTCGCTATCAATGTATAACTGCCTTTGCTTAGGTCATTTCTTAGTCCATTTTCTTTTAAATACCTCCTGGCAGCTTCTCTCTTGCCTTTTAGTCTAATAGCTGATAAGGATTGCTCTGCTATTTAGATGAATTTTGATATGTGTTTCATATTATACTCCTAAATTTTAGCTCAGAGACCCCAAATGTTCTTAAGTCTGTTTGAGCTGTCTGGAAAACAAGTGAAAAGCAATTCAAATATAATCATGAGCTGAGGGGTACTGAAAAAGCTTACATGTGCTTTTTAATTGTGTAGTTATGACTGCATGAGAATTACCTTCCAGGAGCCAGGAGATGTATCTGGATAGGGAAAAAAACTGCATGAAATCATTAAATACTTGTCATTATAGACCCTCTTTCAGGCCTTGATAGACTTTTCCTTCTTTGAAGGGGTTTGCTTTTCCAGATAGGTATAATGAACAATATTATGCAGATTCCTTTTCAAATTTCTTTTTTTCAAGGCTTCCTGAAAGTCTTTTTTTAGCATAATGAGCATTTCCTTTGTTGCCTGGAAAGACTTTCTGAGTTTTTGTCCATCTCCAAGGTACTGAAGATAGACTTTTTACATCCAACATGTTGTTTAAGCACCCCAGTCCCAGTGATTGCTGTACTGTTAAGTTACAGAATCACTCAGTGTTCAAGGTTGTGTCACTGGATTAAAGTCAACTTTGATCCTTGTACAAATCTGATTTCACTCTGTGGCAGGGTGGCTGCTATCTCTGCACAAATTGTGAGGGACTGTTGAGTTACACATGGGTTTGCAGTGTAACCTGACAGTGGTAAAAGCCCATGTAATTTTGAATTGCAGAAACTAGCAATGCTTTGGAGAAAGGGAGGCCATTATTTCCTGTCACATATACCTTGAAACGTTACATTCTGTTCTGCAAACCAGGCTGGTAAATCACAGACTAATCGAAGGGAGGACTGAATGGGATGTACTGACTTTCAAGAACATATCTGCAAATTTAGTGTGAAAGTGTAGCCTTGGAAAAGGGGATACAATCCTGCAGTTATTCAAAGAAGAAATTATTTAAGTTTCATGGAAATTATAGGTGGGAGCAATGAAAGGAATTGCAGAAAAGGTAGAGGTATATAGACTTGTGAAATTATAGTAACAGAGAAAGTTTTTCTTCTGCAGAATCTTAAAAAGGGAGGTGTAGCAGGCATTATATAAATTGGCTTGGACACACAGTTTGGGGATACATGGTTGTGTCATCCTGGGGCAAAAGGAAATTTTCTTCTGTTTCTCACACAGTTTCTTGTGCTTGATAGGATGAGGTCTAATGACTGAAATAAACTGATGGCACTTGTTAATTGGTGCTAACTTTTGATTAAGTTCCTGGGTAAATTGGACAAACCTTTACAGAACTAATTGAGGAGACGTGTATGCTATATTTAGTTGTGAAGAGATACTATCACTCTTTAGAAATTGGATATATCTGTAGGTATTATGTAAGTGACATTTTGAAGTGTTAAAATAACACTTGAAAACATTGTACTAATGAATGCAAATCTGAATTGTCTTATAGTTGAAGGGGTAGAGATATGATTGAGAAACTTGTGTCCTGAGTCTGATTTGTAAGGCAGGTTCTCCAGTTCTGAACATGTAGTAAAGGAAAGATTTTTCATGCTAGGTGGCTGCAATATTGAAGGAGAAGACGAAAGCTGGGATTTTGGCACTGGTGCTGGTTTTTATGTGGATGCCACTGAAGATCCTTGGAAAACAAACTACAGGATGTATTCCTACATAAAGGATGAGGTAACTTTGCTGCTGGGTTCTCCTGGTGTTGCTGGGTTAGATAAAGGGGTGTGGCTCAGTCATAGGAAATTCCCACATCTTGTGTTACAAGGTAATGGGAGATTTCTACAGAGATACTTTGAGTTACTTATTATCGGCTGATCTGTTTCCTTTTGTTTTTACATTCCTCTTCAAGTTGCTTTCCTGGTATGATCACAGATGTCATGCTAGAACCAGAGATGTGCCTTTGGTTTCAAGGCATTAGTTGGTTAGTTGTGTGCTTTTTTCTTACACATACTCAAATTACTTTAATATTTTTACTACACTCTTGTTTCCTTTACAGCTTCCTAAACTAATAAATGCCAATTTTCCAACTGACCCTGAACGGATGTCTATTTTTGGGCATTCCATGGGAGGTCATGGAGCTCTTATTCTTGCTCTGAAGAATCCTGGAAAGTACAAAGTAAGATGAACTATTGCTTATATGAGGTATAAGCCTATGTAGATTTCTATAGATGTGACAGAAGAAAACGTAATACTAAGTTCTTTTAGAGCATTAAGTGTATAAATAGTTTCAGTTGCTGCAGTTCATTGCTACATTGTATTTTTTTTTCCTGCTGTCTTTCTGAACAGTCTGTGTCAGCATTTGCTCCTATCTGCAACCCAATTCAGTGTCAGTGGGGGAAGAAAGCCCTTGGTGGATATCTGGGACCAGATGCAAGCAAATGGGAGGTATGTGTTGCAGCCGTGGTTCTTTATTAACAGATGAATGAGTGATTTGCAAATACAGCACAGGAGGAGCTTGGAAAAACACTCTGGAGTGCCCATGAGCTGGTACTGTTGTTTTACTATGCCCCTAAGCACAGAAAAGCATTGTTTGGTTCTGGTAGGAGTGACCTGCTGTTGCCTTATGGTGCTTATGAAAATGAAATGAGATACAGGTCTCTTATCAAATCAACTGCATTCCTCTCAGTTTCATCAAGATTTAAAAGTCTGGGCTGAGAACAATTATGAGCACTGTATTTTTGTAGTAGCCTGAAGAGAGAGACTGCTGCAAACTGCTCAGACTGATGAGCCTCATGACATCTTGCAGAGACAGCCTGCAAGATGAGCCCATTGGATACTTGGAAATTGGTATCTTGCAGAAGAGCATTAAACTAGACAAAGTGAGGTGTTACCTCCAGGGCCCTAATTTTGAGCTATCAGTAGTTATATGAATGGCTATGATACAAAAATGTTTGTCTGCATGGTTGCTGCATTATTTGGGCAGGCCTTCAGTATTTTTAATCTCAACTTAAAAACTGCACTCTATTTCTCTAATTAAGTTAGAAGGGATTGTTATAACCATGTACTCAGATTTCCTTGTAAATAAGCACAAGCTGCAGTTCAGTCCTTTGTAAATTGGATTAAAGTATATCTTACGAAGACTTCCAGGTCTGGTTAAAACTTTACAGGATTGGAGAGTGTTCTTTGCTTTCATAATTGTTAATAAAGTAGTTTGTGGACTTAGACACTGGCAGTTAAACTTGCTTAGACCTAATGTAATGTAAAGCAACCCCGCAAAAACCTGTTTTCTGTCCCCTTGTTTTGGAGCACTTCTGCAAACCCAGTCCAGTAGATCAACAGCAGTCATCAGAAACAGACTTAGACCTGCCTTTGGCACAGATATACAACCTCTGATCTCTGTATTTTGGCTTAAAATTGCCATGTAAATATGTTCAGGATAATTTGGTACCATGGCCACAGTGCTGAGCTGAGCCCAAGCTCCCATTTCCATTGTAATGTCATTTCTGGATCTGGTGGCATCCTGGAAGGATGGCTCTGATGCCTTGGTGTAGGACTTCAGATTTTGGTGTCTGTTGGTGATTGGTTTTCTCCACAGCCATAAACATTTCACTGTGTTTTTGAAGGATTTCTTTATTTTGAGCATGTGCCAAGCACAGGACCGCATGGGTAACATGTTCCCCATCACAATTACATTTTGATAGGTGTTTTTTTAGAGTCTTTCATTTTTGTTTCTCAGCTGCACCAAGTTTTCTTGGTGAAATGATCATGGTAACCTTCAGGTTAAATGCCTTCCCATGAGCATAGTGGTGTTACACTGGTGTTTTGACCTTCTGCTGCCAGAATAATTACACCGAGACCAAGTTTCTTCAGCAGGATCTTCAGCAGTTCCTGCACGGGGGTGTGAGTTAGTACTGACTGTATTGCTGTTCTTCCATTCTATAGGAATTCAGCTTTGGGCTGGATGTGCTGTTTGGTCAAATGGCTAACTTGGTAATTGGCTCATAAAATTTTCCCCTTTTAAAGCAATGGGTATTGCTTTTCAGTTGCCTGGAATTTCCCTAGATTTTTGCTCTTCCAAAATGCAGTTTCGTGTCCTGATCAACGCTGCCCAGGACTCTGTGTGCCATTCTTCTCCTGCCATAAACAAATTGAAACCAGTTGAACGTACATAACTGAATGTCATTTCTCTATTATTTCTGCAGGCATATGATGCTACACAACTTGTGAAGTCCTACTCGGGTTCTGGCCTCGACATCTTGATTGACCAAGGCAAAGATGACCAGTTCCTGTCTGCGGGCCAGTTGCTGCCTGATAACTTCATCGCTGCCTGCACCGAGCGGAAAATCCCGGTAGTCTTCAGACTGCAGCAGGCAAGTTGCTTCTGCAGTCCTTGGTTGTTGGATTCTTGTTTGTGATTTTTGGTTCTGTGCAGCAGGCAGTGAAGAGAGTGTCTGTAAGGGGGCAGGCACTGGGGGTCTGTCCCTGGCCACGTGAGGAGGAGGAGGGTGAGAAGTGACACCTTCCCCTTGTGTGGGCCATCAGACTCAGCCGCGCTTCACCACTAGGTGCCGTCGTGCTTCCAGCTTGGACAGGCTGATCCCTTCCTGGAGACTCGGCCTGCCGGTGCTCGGTGAAGACAGAGCATTAATCATTTTTAATGAGTATCACAGTCACTGTACAGCCACAGCGACACATGGCCTTCTGCTGCATCCTTTATCTGTGCTGTGGGTTTCACGTTTACCATAAAACTTCGTGATTTAGTTTGCATGTGTTTGTGTAAACTAGGGAAGGAGTGGAACTGCTTGACATCCTAGATTAATGTAAAGACCCAGGTGGAAGGCTTGCTCTTACCTGTAGTGCAGTGACCCAGAGCAACACTGTCCTGAGAGCACTGGAGTCTTGGTAAGCCACTGGCAACTTCCACCCAGACCCAGCTAGGAACTCAGTTGTGGAGAGTGAAGGATTGTTCTCTCTGGTTTATAATAAATTTTGCACCTAAAAGATAGAGTTAGTGCTGATGAAGGGGCGTGGGCCAGAGGGTGACATTTCAGCACGGTGATGGAGCAGTAACTCGGACCAGGGCTGCGTTCTCCTTATGGCCTCCCTATGTTTTACCAGAAGAGTGCCTGAGAGGGCAACTGTTCTTTCAGATTGCATCTCACTCTGCAGCTGAGCCTTGCTGTTACCCACCTCTAGCTTACAGGCCCAGATTCAGACAGGTTAGGGTACTTTCTTGTTTGTTTAGCTTCCTACTGCTCATCTATACTTAGCCTGTTTCATATCCCTTGCCATTTTTAAATATATTCCAGGTATTTCTTAAAATGGATAAAACTAGGAGAGTCATTACATTTCCTGTAAGAGAGCATAGCATCATTGCTTTATCACAAGCTGTATGTTCTCTACTGAATTCTTTATTGTTGTTCTTTTCTAGGGTTACGATCACAGCTATTTTTTCATTGCTTCATTTATTAATGACCACATCAAACACCATGCAAAATACCTCAATGCTTGAACCTTTTGGATGCTGCCTGGCCTATATGAATCAAGAGATAGTGGTGAACTGAACAAAAATCATTTGCTGAAGTAATGTTTGTAAAATTGAGCTCTTCTGCTTGTACTGCTAAGAAAAATAAAAGTCCCACTTGATTTGATTTGTGTGCTTTAAGAGTAAGCATTGGGAATGTTCTTGCATGCTTGGAAAATTCTCAATGCCATGAAGTTGCATCTGCTGCATTTTGGCTCAAAATGTAAGCCAGTAGATGAGTGAGTTTCAGACTGTGAGTGTGGCTATGTACAGGGCACCTCCAGACAGCTGCTAGTGCCCAAAGTCTCTGATTAACAACAGCGCGCCCCTGCAGCTAATTAATTACTGGGGTTTACTTCATCCCCTAGTTGTGAAGGAAGTTGTTAGTGGCACAACTAATCAAGCTACACAATTAATCTGAAGTGGTAGATGTATTTTTCCTTTGGCCTGTGTTAATACCATCCAAGGACCAAGTGTGATGGAGAATTCAGACAAAACCCTGCTGTGCACAGTAGTTTACTGTCCTGTGTGTTATCAAGCAAATGATCAGGAAAAGACCTCTTAGAAAACATGTGAAGGAAGCAGTCTGTAGTAAAAGGGGGTTTTTTTCTCCACTTGCCTTTGATTCTTGTAGTGTGGAAGGCTCATACTGTGTTTCTTAGAATTGACGGGACTGAGAGGAAACTGTTAAATAAATCTGAAAGAAGCAATTGCTGTCTAGATGATCTCATATCTCATTGCTGAAATCAAGTGTGCTTATTTTACAAAAAATGGCAGAATTTAGTCCTGACAGTTGTAGAGCTAAAATAGCTCCTGGTGGTATAATTCTGCCAGCTACCTTGGACAAGAAGACAGATTGTTCCAGTGAGCTGCAAGTACTCACCTGTAAACTCAGCTTTCTCATGGTTCAGCTGGACCTGAATCATTGCTCAAACCTTGACTCACTCTTGCCAGAGGAAATACTATGATCGATGGAGGATGGGTTGCCTTTTTTAAGCAATGCTGAATGCTCTCCCGTGTCTCTGGCTCCTGCTAGATACTAGGTTACCAGGAGGCTGGTGCTGGGGACAGGCTGAAGTTATGCATTGACTTCCATCAATCTTGCATCTACTTATTTATTTATTAAGTAAGCTCTGAAGGCTGGCAAGATACAACTGTGTGCATTGCAAGAGTTCTCCAAAAGGGAATTATTGCAGAAAGATCCTTTGCTTCCAAAATCCCCTATCAAATGCAAAAAAGTACAGCCCATAACGTCACCTGTTCACTAAGGTAAAGACACTCCTTTAGAGAAATTGGAATCTAGGAGAATCTGTACTCGGATGACCTCAGAAACATGCATGAGAATAAGAGAAGGCTGGATGCTGTGACCTGCTCCTTGTTTCTGCAGCCAGGGGCAGGGCAAAGCAGCTGAGCACAGCACTGGCACACTGGGTTATCCCCAGGGCTGATGGTGTTACTGTGTTTACTTCTTGGATTCAGTACTATCAGGGAATCTTCAGGTTTTGTTTGCTGAAGCAGAAACCTGCAGAACAACTTCTGCATTTGAGGAAGAGACAAAGCTGCCCTGTAGAAAGAAGTGTAAGCAGCAAAACGAACAACTCTCATACACCAATGTGAGCAGGAGCAAACAGAAGGAGGGGTCTCCCCCCTTCTCCCTGAGCCCAGCTCAGCCCCAGAGGGCCGATAATTCACTGCCACTGAAGGACTGGCAGGAGGCTGTCTCAACAGGAGCAGCAAAGCTGCAGGGGGAACGCTGCAGGTACCCAACAGTTACCAGCTGGATCTTATGCCTGCTTTAGCTGCAAAATTCCTTTACTTGCATCACATCATCATCTTTCTCCAAACCCATAATTTCCAGTGTTAAGCTCTCCAAACACCATCTCTTTTACAAGAAATCATCAGTCACAGGGATAGGCATTAAAGGGTTTCTGCAAATAATATAGTTTAATTGTAGCTACAGTAAAGATTTTCTATATACATTATGTTCACTGTGGAGGGTATTACAGATTTGCCATGCATGTTTTATTGCACATATAAATATTGTACAAAGGATCATGAAGATTTTCTTTTCTGCCGTACAGGTTAAGACTGCATAAAAAAAGCTGTATTACAAAATACTTAGAGCTATTTATTTACAGCCAACTTCAAGCAAATAGTGAAAGCCACTTATCAGGAGAAAACCAAAACTTTAATTATGAAAAAACAAGATTTGTCAAAATAATAATAATAATTACAAAGCTTCATGTTGCCATATATACATTGTAAAAAAATACTCAGGAAAACTGCATTTTATCCCTCAAGATGCAGAAATCAATATTCCTATTTTTATACTTGATCCTTGAATGCTTTTAAAATTTGATAAACTCTGACTTGAAAACTTATTTTCTTTACATTGCTCATGCTTTCTGACAAAACAGATATTTGTGCAGCTCTGTAAAATATTAAAATACATTTTCATTTAGTGTTAAAGTGCACAGTACATTTTATAGGAAACAACACACTAGCTGCCAATCAAATTACAATATAAGTTGATGTTCCCTCTATAGAATAAAAGTTTTTGCTTTGGTTGAAGTAACTGGATATTCCATGCATACTGTCTGTCTCCTTGTCTGGGAGTCCACTTTCCTTCTCCTCACACGTTGCTGTCACTACCTCCCAGCCCGTTAGCAAGTGGTGGTGTTGAACCAGGACAGATCTGCCACTGAACATGGCTGGGTTTAAATGCAGTGCCTGTGAACGTGTGTGGAGCTGCCTCGGGACGGGGTAGTGACAAGTATGCATCACTCTGCCCAAAAGCCTTCATACAACAGCTCTCTCCACATACTCTTGATTAAATATTTAGTCCTCGCACCCCCTTGCCTCTTTTTTTTGCTACTCTACATTTCAAACTCCCTGCTTGTGTGTCCTCAGCCAGCTTCCCTTTTCACCACATGCAGCTGCCCTGTCCTGCTTGCCCAAATCCCATCACTGGCTTCTTGTGTGAATGAAAATGGGATGTTCCAGATAGCACAAGAATCAAGGTGCTGGAACTTTTTGATCTAAAATGCACGATGGCATAATAATGAAGGATGCTTTTAAAAATCTCTTTGAAAAATGTAAAGTGGTGATAAGGAGAAGAACTTTTATTTCCTATTGCTGACGTGGAAGAGGTCTGATGCTGCAAATGTGCACTACAGAACATTGTGCTTAATTCTGTGGAGACTTTTAAAGAAAAGCACTGTACCCAGGCAGGTTGGATCTGGAAGATCAGGTCTTTGAGACTGCCTTTGGCAATTTCAATAATTTTATCTCCTCTTGAAGGAGTCACTGAAGAAAACAAGTTAATTTTTTTGGCTACCTGGTAAATCTTGTTAACGTTCTTGTGCTGTTTTTTACTATTTGTTCTGTAGTGCTGTAATCGTTAAAAGAAATCAAGTTACAGTGCAAAATTACATTTCAAGACACATGATCCTAATGCACAGAATTCATTTTGTTGTGGCAAAAGTTAAATGTCTTGTGCATAGTAAAATAAGCAATCAAAAATATTTGTTCACATTTATTTTTCAAGTTTACATATTTCCTTTTGCTTTTTGTTTTTTAAACATCTATATACAAATAAAATGGGTGTGCTCTCACTTTCAGCCAATTTAGTCTAGTGAGGGAAGAAGTGTTACTGGAATGTAGGAAACTCAATGGAATGCAGACAATTTTTTTTACCAATGTTCCGCAGATTCAAGAAATACAGAATGCCATTCCAGCTAGCTGTTCCTTTAATAGAAGCACCTATTTTGTTTGCTTTTTATCTTACATATTAGAAAATACAATTTACGGAGATCTAGAGCTACTGCACACCAAGTAGAATAAAAAATAACTAAGTATTTATATTAAAATAAAGTGTTTAACCACAAAAAAAGCAGTAATAAAATACAGTTTCCTAATTTACATTTTGCATCCAAAGGATGAATAACAACTCACTAATAAATAATATTTATATAAATATTTTATGTTTGAATATTTTTAAAAGGCAACAGCCTGAAGCAACTGCAGAAAAACCTAACGTGGTAGCAGTCTGATTTACTCTCCCTTCTCCCTCCCCCCAGGCGATTACAGTGATTCTTAGTTTAATAATACAAAGGTATCTTGCTGCAAGACAGCTGTGTACTCCACACAGTTTTAAGTGGCAGAGAGGTGGCTGCTTTAGTAAGTACTGTACAAAGTGAGCTAGAAAAGCAGTGAAGCGCCAACTTCCTCTAGAAAATGTTTCTGTTCAGTTTCTGCTTTGTAGTTCGACACATATGTACAGTCTGAAACCCGGGTTTAAAATCATAAGAATACTCTTGGGAGTACTGGAGTTGTTTTCAATGCAGTTTGAAAAGATGGGCAGTTTTTTGATTCTTTCATGGCACAGTGTAGCTGGTAACTGCAGAGTGAGTAGTTTCATGTGAATAAAGCTTGTTTCACTGTAGTTACATCTAGCAATGCTTGAACTGTTATGCTCACTTTTACCAAGCCCTTTTCTTCTAGGATGTGATGTGGTAGGCAGAGCTTCTCCTAGAAAAAGACAAAAAGAGGAGTAAAAATTAGAATATTCAATATTCACTGCAGAACCCCATTCCACATGATAACACTTGGAACATAAAGCTCAGCAAGCAGGAATCATTTCCTATTTTTAATTAGAAAGGACTTCCTGTGATTTTGACAGAAAGTCTCTGATTTTGCTCCCACTACATCTAAGAGTTAGTGAGAGATCTGTTAATATTGTGGGCCCCAGAAACCAAGTGGTTCTGTGGTCATTGCAGCATGTAAACAGCTAAGAGTGAGGGCCAGCAAGCACGCACCAAACCTTCACCTACAAAGCAGAATAACACGGCATTTGCCTTGTTACGGTGTATGTGTGAAATGGGGGATGGAAGGCTGACTTGATTAAAAAAAGCAAACCAGACAACCCCATTCTCCCACTGAGCTCTAGACAGATCCCAGGATATTCACCTTGAAAACTAAACACTAGCACGCCCGGAAGTGTATGCAATGTCAATGTATGCGTTCAATCGGCAAAGTGTTTTGTTCCAAGTATTTGCACCTTATTTGACCAGACAACCCCATTCTCCCACTGAGCTCTAGACAGATCCCAGGATATTCACCTTGAAAACTAAACACTAGCACAAACGGAAGTGTATGCAATGTCAATGTATGCGTTCAATCGGCAAAGTGTTTTGTTCCAAGTATTTGCACCTTATTTGAAACACCCAGGAATCAACTTTATTCACCATAAGGACACAGCAGGCATGGCCAGGATGGAACTCACTAGCTGTCCCCAGAGGCTGTTACAGCAGAAGACAGTCAAGCAGTAAATACTGTATCTCCTTCAGGGAGAGCAAGACACCCACCCATGAATAATCAGAGAAAGCCTTAGAAGAGCAGCCTTGTGCCATAACTGGCCTTCTCTTTAAAAAGTTTTTCTTAATGTAACTGGGTATTCTTGTTAAGAAATCAATGAAATGATGAAATCAGGCAGCAGGTCTATAACAAATAAATGGAAAAGCCAGACTACATCACATACACCGTAATTACAACTGTGAAACTCACTGCCACAACATAGAAGCCAAAAGCATAAGTGGGATGACAAAAATATACAGATAAGAGAAAAATCCAAACAATGCTATTAAACACATGGAAACAGTGTCTGGCTCACAAAGTCCTTAAGCTGTATGTCATTCCTTTAGGCATGAAAAAGGCACCATCTGTCTGATCTATCTCGTTCCTTCCCTATGCATCCATACATGACCATCAGCAGATATAGAATTCTGATTTTTTGGAAAGAGAGGGTGGTT
>VZTR01029172.1:104739-132848 GCA_013400775.1 Chaetops frenatus | reverse complement strand
TTTTTTTTTTTTCTTTTTGACATTTGTTTGTTTTCTTCCTGCTCTAGACCAGACGTGCTTGGAAAGATGTATTAGTATACTAATATTAATACAGCTGAAGTAGAATTTCAAGTCCTTCGAGCTCCTGTATAACTCATTTTGCTTTCAAGATCAACTACTAACTGGTTCATATATTGTAACTATATAAATTCATTATATGCATTCAAAATGGAATATCAAATAATATAAACTACAGGAATGAAGGATCTGCTGTTTGATTGCTTGTCCTTTCCATTCTTCAGGTAGAAGTACTTTGCCAACAAATGATTAATGGAAAGGAATTAAAACAGAAATTTGTAGCGGTTTCACATTCGCTTGCTCGCCTGCTCACACCCGGCGAGAGTGCAGTGTAGTGGTTTCATGANTGCTTTCAAGATCAACTACTAACTGGTTCATATATTGTAACTATATAAATTCATTATATGCATTCAAAATGGAATATCAAATAATATAAACTACAGGAATGAAGGATCTGCTGTTTGATTGCTTGTCCTTTCCATTCTTCAGGTAGAAGTACTTTGCCAACAAATGATTAATGGAAAGGAATTAAAACAGAAATTAAAAATAGTCTTCATGGAAACCCTCAAGTATACCTTAAATTACATTGATTAAAGCATTTTTCAGCTTGAGATAAATAAATTTAGAGTAAATCTAATTCAGCAGGTTGTAAAGTTCACAGATATATGCTCAGAGTAAATTTAACAAAAGTTTATCTCTAAATGTTCCTCAGTTTTGCACATCAAGCCCCCAGGTTCATATTTTCTGGATGCCTGATTGCATTATCTGTGCCTAGCACAAAAGTACTGACCTGAAATTCTTGTTTAAGTGACCATCAAAGAATCCTTTTTTAAAATGAGTCACAAGCATGGACAGGATCCTTTTCTCTAGGGTAACATAAGTTATGCTGCCATAATTACAGATTCTTAATTTTAAAATAGTTTTCTGCTAAATTTAAAACATAATTAAAGAAATAATTTAAGAGTCCTATGAACTAATTCACAGATAACCTTGAATGCTGCAAAAATATTTTCAGCCGAGGCAATGATTAGGAGGATACAGGTGGAAGAGAGGGGAAATGTAGATTTTTTTTTCTTAAACACATTAATTTTTAAAGCTTATCTTTCTAGTCCATCTGGGATCTGGTAGAACCATAAATACTTTTATTTAGTGAATTATGGCCTACCACTTGTTTAAGAAAAATTTCACTAAAATTCTCATAATCCACCTACCACTAACTAGAACACTAGAAAACCCTCACAATACCAAAACCCAAAAATCCAGCAACAAACTTTCAGAATTACCAGCATTAACACCTGGGTAGCACTCAGTTTAAAAAAATGTAAAATCAAATGATCAAACACATAACAAAACAGTTGTGATAATAGTTACAGTAATGTAACATTGATATCTTTGCAGTCTCAGAAATGTTATGAAAATTATAAACATTGATGGTGTTGTGAGGTAGTCAGTGCATTTTCCTGCTGTTTATTCTTAACCTTCACAGAGCTGCACCTGGACTAACAGAACGAGGTTGTTTCAGTGCCCAGCATGCTGACTATAGGTTATCTGTGTACAATGTACAGTTTCCCTAAACATCGTCAATTCACTCATTGCTCAGTTGTACTCAATTTTTCTAGAAAGCAGAATGTTTGCAGCTCTCAAGCTGAATTTGTTGTAGGTTTTTTTTATCTCTAATTCGAATCTGATTTTTTGTTCCAGTCACAGTCTCATCTGTGAGGGACAGTGATAGCTCCCTAAATTAGTAATATTCTTCATATTCAAATTAAAGTTTTTGGGTACTTTCTCATTTTGTATTCAGAGTTCAACACCTGTTTCTTATGTTTTTAATTTTTAAGGAAAAAGATCCTCCTCCAGCTAAAACACAGAATTTTTCAGCAATTAAAATGCTTTCTTTTGCAACAAGTGCTTACATTTATGACAGGGTTCTAGGTTGTGAATCCCCAGTGGAGAAATAAAACACTTTAACTCTGTGTTTCCTTTGGCTGGATTAACCAGGCCTTGATCTCTCCTCGGAGAGCTTCTGGCTGCAGCCAAATAGCATAGTCTGCTTTCTTGCTCTTTCTTTCCTTTCCAACATATGTGGAGGAGCACTTTAGGTTACTCACACTACACTCTCCTTGCCAGCTGCTAATATAAAAGGGTATTGCTCTCTAAGGAGACTTCGATGTTTTACATGTGTTTTTCCAAAGATCGGTATAAATTCTTCCCCTCTCTTACAGTTCTCTTACAGTAGTTTTGTTCAGCCACTGTTCAGTTTTACCTCAGTTATTCTGCCCTTCATGCATACACATCTTTCAAACTGGGCAGCACAAAGAGCTCCTCAGCACCAGCTCTCCATGCTTTGAGTTCATACCCCGCTATTTCTCACAAGACTGCGGAGCAGTTCTCCCTCGATATCCCCGATTTCCATTCAAAAGCCGACCCGCCCTGCAGCAGAACGCGCTGAGCTGCCCGGCCAGGGCTCCCTGCAAAGCCCCCTCTGCAGCGCCGTCCCCCTGCTGAAAACGTGGCATGCACTCGTGAGATTGCAAAACTACACGAAATGTGATTCAGCAATTCAAACACCTGGAATATCCTTTCCGATCTAATACGTTTCACTTCCTACCTTTTAGGTTAAGGTGTAGGTTTTCCTCTGACCTTCTGTGTGTCTATATGCATATATTTATTTCCTTCCTGTGCACTCATGGTAAAGCAAGGGAACTTTGCAGACAGGCAGCCCTAAGTCTAACTAGGGACTAAAGTGAAAAAAAAAAAAAGAAAAAAAAATTAAAAAAAATTTTTTTTTTAGTGGATATTTAATCACTAACAACAGTTTAAANGAATAAAGGGAAAAAAAAAAAAAAAAGAAAAAATTAAATAAAATCTTTGATTCTATAGTGGATATCTAATCACTACACAGAGTTTAAAGGGGACTATTTGCACAATTTTCAAGCCTTTAACTTAAAGAATCTGGTATTTCTCTCAGTCATTTTGCAGATTAGCTAAATGTACACGCTGAAGCCCTTTAGGTCTGAAGCAGTCAGAAGAGAATTGTAGTAAGAACTTGTATTTCTATTTCGCCACAACCATATTAATTAATGAATGCAAAAATAATGGAGATGTCAACAAATAACAGGTACACAAAGTAAAGTTTTCTGTCATGATTTCTCTAGAGAAAAAAAATTTTATCTGGTCCTTCACATTCTCCCAAGGAAATAGTATTGAGTATACTAAAGTTGCAACACCAATGAATGCAAACATATTATCCACAGACACTAAGAAACTGTATTTATAGGCAACTTCAACTGCATTAAAAACAAACCCAAAATTACTTTTAAATTTCTTATCAGACCAATATGTAGCTGTAGTCAGAAAGAACTGAATAATCTTAGTCCTTGAGTAGTCCTATGGTTGCTTTTACTGTTTTTTATATGCCTCCAGTTGCATTCAATGACTAAGGGAGCAAGTGTATGTGTTGATCCAGTAGTGCTGGATGGGAGGAATCTTAGTATGAGATTTGCAACTACTGTCTAATCTACTTTGAAAATTAATTTGATGAAACTTAATGCATCCATTTTAAGCTGAAAACTTCACCTGGAGCAAATAAACTCGTACTTTTCACAGGTTGCATCATTTGTTAAGTGTCATGCTCCAAATTTGGATTTATTATGTTTTGGATCAACAACTGTGCAAAGAAACTTGCTTAAAATGGAGAAACATAGGATACTGAACAAAGAAAGTCCTTTTTCAAACTAGGAAAACAGACCCAAGATTCTATTTTCTGCTTCTTGCTCAGACTTTGGGCTATAAATTATTCTGTGATTGTTTATTTAAAGGCCTCTCTGCTCTAGACTACCGTTCTTGCAATAAAATACCGTGTGTAAAAAGCAAACAAACTAAAACCAAAACCAGTAACCTCACAAAAGCAACTTAAGAATTACAAAAAAAGCTTATCTAAGGAAAATTCACCATCTAAAAAAAGGTGTATATACAGATATGGATATTTGTATAAACTGAAGTCTGTTGGGATTTAATCATGACTGTCTTTATAGTCAAGAAATGGCAAAAGAGAAATAATGTAGCTAGCACCTCTAAAACTTTGTGCACTTCCAAATAGATACACCTGAGAAAAAATATGAAATTTGAAACTGTTGCACTTGTTTAAAATGAAATGGATTACCTAATAGAAAAATTATAATCAGATTACTAAACATTTAAATGTCAGTGAATCAGATTTCCCTCTTCGGGATGATGGGAGGAGAAGTTCACTTGAAAACCAGAAAATTTTACAGCTCTTACTTGATGATAAGGCAGCAAAGAGAACTGATGTGACAGCTCAGTCTAACAGAAGCAAACAAGTTTATTCCCCTCTGTAACACCTACAAGGAAGAAATGTAGTGTCTACTGATGAACTGAATCACTTTATCAAGGCTTTTACATTTACTAAGCTTAAAAGGCACCATGAGTTAGATATCAAATCTTCTCTGTACTGCAATACACACATACACACACACAAATAATTTCAATTTATTGTTCCATTCTTGTCTTACACTAGCCATCAAAATAATCCAGAAATTCTCTCCTAGATTTATTAATCCATCAAATATCCTGACAATACAGTCAGCTCTTTATCACGATATGTAAAACTAACATCATTTCTTCTCAATAAAAAATGAAATATTCAGGCCTTATTTACGTTTTTACTGAATGGTAAAAAATGTATTTTAAAATAAATTATTGAAAAAATATTCTTGAATTTTCTCATTAGCCACAAGAATATAATTCCTGTCAACAATGGTTCTTTATCTTGATTCAGTGTCAGTGAAGCTGGCTAAGTTGTGGAAGAAGACACTTTGATTTTTGTTTTTCATTTCTTTTTCCCCCCCTTTTTTGTTTTTTTCTTTTTCTTTCCAAATAGAATACTGCCTCACAGAGCCCTGGAAGGGCCTGGTGGAGCAATTATCACCATATTTCTTACACTTGCTCTTTTTTCCTCCCCTGTTTGTTTCACACTGTTGTGTCTATTTATTTTGTTATTTAAGAAGCTTTCTGGACAAGAAGCACATTTTTTTTTCCTGGACTGGAAAATGCTTTAATACTGTAGGTACTATTGCAACATACAATTACGATTATGAATAATGGAATCTTATTTAATAACAGTAATCTGCAGAGGCTGTCAAACTCATGGAGCTACTTAAAGTACTTTTCAAAATACATAAAATCAAATCAAAGTGAAATTTCTCTCAGCAAAAGGGACTAATTTTTATATAAATTTTAAAGTGAATTTTGCTTGGTTTTAATCTCACAAGATCTTAATGCCTGTCTTTTCTGAACCCCTAGAATTCTGATGCCAATTCTACGAGCTTTTCCAAATATAAATTCGATACCATTTAAAGCAAGGAAAAGAAAGACTTCAGGGGTGGTTTGATGACATTCTTCTGGTAGGAAAACATTTTCCTTTTTACAGATGTTGCATAAAACATGAATGCATTCTTTCCACTTTATCCCATTGAGATCAGACAGATAGATTTGCCCCAGAGCAGCCCTAGTTCTTCTGACTATTTTGCTTGTTATCTAGGGGGTGGTACATTTCTGTGTTGTTTTTCATCGTGTTACTGCAATTTTGCCGGTAGGTGGTACTTCCTTGGCTCCAAAAATGTATCACACAATGCAACAATGTTTCACACAAAGCAATATTCAGGAGCCTAATTTAATTTTTGCCACTTTCAAGGGAGTGATTATTTCAGTAGCTCCTCTCCACGTTTCTTCTGGTTCATACTATACTTCTTTTATGAGTTTCAAATGGGTATTTTGGGCATATATTTTATAGCCAGAAAATTCTGTTATCTGGTAGCCTGTTGAGTTCACAAATAATGAGAATCAGGTTGTTCTTTCAACCTACACATTCCTAATAAGTCACTCAGCTTTTTGTATGAACAGGAAGTTTTTCTCTAACTATGACAATCCCTAAACTCTTTCTGTTCAGAAATCACATCTCCTCCAGTTTATTTTTTAGTAACAACAATAGCTATCTATTTTCTTATCATCCACAGTCGACACACCAACAATTCACAGGATAGGTCCCAGTTTTCTCCTCAAATCAGCACACTTCACTCATGTACATTCATTTACATGGCCCTGACGGTGGGAAGAGTAGGAAGAATCATCCAATACCTCAGAATGCTCACCTGGAAGGCCCATTTTCTTCACAAAAGGAATATATAAGATCAAAAAAATCAAGGAAAGACTAATCTTTTAGATAATGAAGAATAAAGACCACAGAATTCCTTAGTCAAATGATTTTATGATGTTAGTGCATTTGTTCCATGTTACTCAAAATAACACAGATTGTTAATTCCATGTGTTTTCCTATGGCTGCTTCGACATTTGGTGTAAGATGTAAAGACAATTTTGAGAAAAAAACATCAAAAAGAGCCTGGGCCTTCCTGCCACTGACCTATTTTGCCTAAACAGCACCATGAGTTTGTTTCGGAAAATTAGGAGTGGTTACAACCAAAGATCTTGAGAATAAATTCAAGCATGTCCATGTTAACCAGTTTAAATAAACTTTCAAGTCACTCTACCTGTAAACATTTCTTTCCTTTTTTTTTTCCCTTTTAAAAAAAAATATAGTTAGGCTCTTATTCTGAAGTGTCTAATCCTTTGTTGAGTTACACATCAAAAAAATCTTTGGCTTTTCACTCAGAGTCCTGGGTTTTACCCTGGAGTCAAATACCTTCTGAAGCTAAATTTGGCAATCCTTCATTTGTGTCCCCAAAGTCCCAAATGGGATCTAATCCAAAGTGCTTGACAAGATAAAAGCATGAAATCTCTCTTCTAAAAACCACACAATACCATTTTCTCTTCTTATATATAACTATAGCTCTCACAGCTAGGGAATTCTAGCCAAAAAAGTAATAAGGTTAGTTAGGCTGCCTTCCTTGTGAAGCTCACTTAAACCCCACTTGAAACTGCAGTAATCTGAACAGTAAAGATAGTTAATATGAAATACATCAGAGTTACCTTGTCAATGGGAAAGCTTCATAGAAAATCTAATGGCTGTATTTATGAAGAAAATGTATATTTTTCTAAAGATTTTCTACCAGTCATCATAAATTGCTTATACATTCTTTCCATGAAAAAAAAAAATCAAATTGTTTCATCTATAGAGGCAGATTCATTTGCTGAATAAAAAAGAAACAAAGCAAAAAAGCCACAATAAAAGAAATTAGGTAATAATACAAAAAGAAAAAAGGAAGAGAAGAGAACTAATAATATCCTGAAACATTAGAAACTAATGAAATATTTTACCTGCATTAACAGCAGGCTAGGTTAGCACAGAAAAAAAAAATTAATATCTATCCATTAGAATTTTTGAGCATAATATTCATTTCTTTATTACTGTAGTTGTGCCCTGGAATGCTGGCCATTTCCCTCAGTGGCCAAACACAAAAGAGAGGGTGTTCTAAACAAAGTTATCTGAAATTTATTATTTTCCCCATCACAGAATTAAAGCCAGATCAATTTGTGTTATCATTATCCAGACAAAGACATCAGTATTATAAAACTGAAGATACAGTGAGAGTCTTAAAGGTCTCTAGGTAGGTGTTTATAGCTGAGAGATAAGAAAAATTACCAATTTTAGATGAAAGTTTCTGCTTTTGTAGTGTATCTATTCTTGTGGTTTATTAAAGAATCAGACCTTTCACTTATCCCTTTTTTTAAAACCTCTTTGGAAGTTACTTGAGGACAGAAAGTTACTCAAGGACAGAAAGTTACCTGGGGACTAAAAAAGGGCAGATGTGAAAAAATAAAGAGGGAGAAACATTACTGGGGAAGATTTTGCAAGCCATTGCTTGCTAACAGGTTAAATGATCCTGCTGCTTATTTTGTGTCCTGATAAAATGTAGTCAAACAGATCTTTACTAATCTAAAAAAGAAATTCATAAATTATACATAAAACCCCTGACATATTTAATTTTGTGTGTAAGCCTTCCTCTCAAAAGGTTATTGCATTTATAAAGGATTACAAAATCAGTAAAAAAAATCAGTACAAAATCAGAACAGTTTAGGAAAACAATTAATGAAAGAGAACAAGGGATAAGAGTAACCAAGCTCAATAGAATTCACTGTAGAGTGCAGAAGAAATTAGATAGGATAACCTCTACCTCACTAGAAATTATTTTTCAAAATCTTATCAGGTTACAGAATTTTCCAGTTTTAGAGACTGTGAAAAAAGAGTTATAAACCACCTAAATATTCAAACAGAGAGAAGTGGGGAAGAAATTTCTCGCAGAGTAGTTATTAGTAGCTCATAGACAAGTGATAACTATCCTAATAAGAACAGAATATAACTTTCAAATATTTTTACTATACTGAGAAAGAAGGGGTATCCACTCCTTGAGAACCAGATTAAAATCTTATAATTTCTTTTTTTAATATTAGTGATAACTCTTCTGACCCTCTGCCAAACCAAATTTGAAACTCAAAAAACAGACAAAACCAAAAAAAGAGCACCAGAAAAACACCAACCAAATATAAATACAAACAAACAAAAATACAACCTGAGGAAAAGAAAACAAAACAAAACCCTTTTTAGTTTAGTTAAAATACAGTAACACAGGAGTGGAGGAAGGGGAAAAAAAATTGAGATTACCATCACGACCACATTCCACCAAAATTACCTACCAGAAATGGAATGAAGCAACAACTACCAGCAGTACTACCAGCCTGCTTGGCAGCAGTTATGTGGCAGCTCATTCAGGAATATTACTATTTCTGCCACCACGTTTCTAAAACACACCTAGAAAAGCTGAGAATAGTCCAGAGAAGAGCTATATGGGATAAAAGACATCAATGAAATATGGTACATTGAGAGATTTGGATATTCCCTACTGGGGAATATGGGAACGAATAGTTAGCTAAATTCTTGATTAGAAAAAGAGAACCCCATAGTTTGATAAACCAAAAATCCCCCTAACAATAGATAGAAATAAATACTGAGATCAACTCAGAGGTTGTAGAGACACTTTCACTGTAAGTTCTGAAAGAGAAAGAATAAACATGTATTCTTAAATCTGTTTCAAAAGGTCTACGGAAACTTCATTCTGCTTCCCAGCTGGGGAAATCTCAATTCTCCCTAACAGTTCTAAACATAAAACTCCATATTTGATATAGGGAATTGGGATATAAATGAGTTTAACACCCCATGTTTTTGCAAGTCTAATAAATGAGATAATGAGACATAATTCTTATGCAAAAACCTAGAAAGAATTGAGGGTATATCTATCTAGTATCAAGAAAGCTTAAAGACCCCAAGCAAAAACTGTGGAAAACTGAATTTTCTAGGCTTTTCAAAACCAAGCAATTTATGAAGGTTTCAGCATGAGCACATGTGGTACGTTGCATTACAAGTTTAATATATTTAAATCAACCAGCAATTAACAAATAAAGCTATTTCACATTGGTAGAATAAAAACCCATCTATGATCTAAGCAAACAATATTGTCAATAAGTTTTAGCTTTTAATTATAATCCAAGTTTTACAAAGGGGGAAGAACTCTTTCCTGGGGGTCAAACATCTCTTGATATAACAAGATTTAGTTGTGTTCAGTGTTGTAGTAAATGGAGGAATAAATCTGAAAGAAGTGAATCAGCTGCTTTAGATTAATAGGATCTGATCATGACTTTTTTGAAGGTCAGTCACCTTTGAACCTGTGGCTGAGAACATTAACATATGCAAAAACTGAATCATACTCAGAATCTGGTTCCAACCAAATCTGGAATGGCTTTACACAGCTTGAGTTGCTTAACAGGGTGAACATTTACTTTTTTTCCAGAAGAAAGTGCCTTTGAATGATGAAAGCTGCTCAGAAAAGGGATGACAGAAGGAATACTTACAATCTTCCAGCCTTCTGCTTTCCTATCCTGTTGAGAGCTAGTCCATGAGACAGGTCTACAGGAATTTGCGTTGGACACTTTCAAAATACTTACATAAAAGATTTGGGCATGAGCTGGGGGGAAACTAGCAAGTCAGTAAATGAAAAAGCAGCTTTTATGTGGCATCTGCCTGCATTAAAGTGAGAAAACTGTAACACCTGTGGCCTAAAGACCAAGTACAGACAAATATGAAGCTTTGCATTACTTACCATGCCCTCTGCAACTGTTGTAAGAGAGGGATTATCAACATGAGATACAAATAAATGAAGATATTTTTTAGGTTACCTACCATGTAATATCTGACAGACAGAAAGCCCTGATGTCAAACGGACTACAGATTGACCTGTCAAGATCATATGAGACGAAATTTAAAATATTTTCACTCCAAATAACACTTCAGTGTTTCAGTAAATGAAGTGATAAAGTGTTTGGATGTTTTTTGGTTAAATTTTATTTTTACATTGGAATTATTTCTCTTGACTTTTTATGTGGACATATTTGACTTCAAACTTTATGAACATTCCATCTGTAATCTCTCAAATGTTTGGCAAGATACATTTATGAGTCCACAGCCTGCAATCTAACACTTTATGTCCTATTGTCATCAATTAATGTGCAGCTTTTCAAAAGTGCAAATACAGACTATAATACAATCAAAAAGAATATTTCATTTTGAAGGGACCTGCAACAATCATCTAGCAGTTGCCTGAGTACTTCAGGGCTGATCAAAACTTATAGCAAATTTTTAAGGTCTTTATCCAAACCCCTCCAAAACATTGACAAGCTCAGGAAATGAACCACCTCTCTAGGAAACATATTTCAGTGTTTGACTACCCTCTCAGTAAAGGCATTATTTTTAATGTCCAGTCCAAACCTTTCCTGGCACAGCTCCGAACCATTCCAACACATCCAGGGAGAAGAGCTCAGCACCTCCCTTGCCACTTTTCCTCCTCAGGAAGCTGTAGAGAGCAGAGAGGTCACCCCTCAGACTCCTTCTCTCCAAGCTAGGTAGCCCCAGTGTCCTTAGCTCCTCCTCCAGGACACTCCCTCCAGCCCTGTCACCAGCTTTGTTGCCTTCTCTGGACATACCCAAGGACTTTCACATCCTTCTTGACGTGTGGGGCCCAGAACTGCACGGAGCACTCAGGGTGAGGCCCCCTAAGGCTGAATGCAGTGGCACAGTCACCTCTGTTGGTTGTCTGCTCGTGCTGAGCTTGGTGCATCCCAGGGCAGGGTTCTGCCCTCTGGGTTCCAGGGCTCACCCTGCTGACCCACACTGAACTGCTGCTAACCAGAACCCCCAGATCCATCTTAGCAGGGCTGCTCTCCAACCACTCCTCTCCCAGTTTTACTTGTTCCCAGGGTTACTCTGTCCCAGGTGCACCACCCATCATTTGGACTTCTTATATTTCGTGATACTCCTGGTGCCCACTGCTGCAATCTAAAGCTGTTAACTGAGTGCTAACTTCAGTATTTCTCAAAATAAAATGTGAGACATTAAGGTGACTATTAGTTCACACAGTTTAACAGATCTCATTATAGCTTAAAAGGTTCTTGACTCTAATTAATAACTAGGGATTCCAACCTAAATTTCAAACAGCTTGAAGTTGATGGAGTAAAGAACGAGAAAAAGGAATTGGGGATAGGAAAGACAAGAAAACCAAAGAAAAAAAAGTAAGGTCTGAAACTACTTTCAATTTTTTCAATTCTTTTTTTCCTGCTCCTCTATCTTTTTCATGTTACAACTCAGTTAGCAACTAAGGTTTTAAGTAAGTGGAGAAAAAGGTGTTATCTTTGCATGTTCTTTTGATGTCATTTTGCCTTTTTAAAAAAGCAGCATACATGCCTATAAACATTCCCCTACTACCTCTTTCTTTCATCTCAATATATTTTCAAATAACCTTTATTTTCAAAGGTTCATAAAATGCTTTGATACACCACGTAAGCTAAACTGCTCAGCTTTATACATGTCATTAGAAATGCATATTTCCTTAGAGAACCTTCAACATATTTGCTAATATTAAACATTTCCTTTTACAAAAGAAAACATGTAGGCAATTCTCGGTACTATTATTGAATAGTGGAAACTTTTATGAAACTTGAAAGTCTTAAGTAAAATAGCAAATCTGTCACTATTTTCATGGGACTAATAGCTTTTAAAATAAAGATTGATTAATTTTGTGACCACAGGATAATTTGAAATTGTACCTAGATTTTAAATAGAAAGCAGTTTTTCCTTTTTCAAGAAGAATAAGCAAATAGGTTAGCTGATATTGCTATGAGGATGAAAATATGTTAGTCACTTTGAAGATATTTGAACTCTGCAGCAAACACCAAAGGGAAACCTAATTTTCATTAAACTGTCAGAAATTCAAAATATATTTCAAAAGTAATTAAACACAACAACAACCAAACTTACTAGGTCAGGTGTGGGGACACAAACTTCTAAATCCTATACACTCAGAATTTCCTCTGAATCAAAGCAGAATAATGAGGTTTTTTTTTCCCATGCAGTACAATGCGAGTAGTTGCATGAACTAAACGTGCAGTGGCACTAATTAAAGGGTTGCCCTACTCTATTTCCTTGGAGCAGTAGACCAGATAGTCCTGTAGGAAGAAACATTTATATATTTATGCACCATACCCTATTTCATTTGACCTTTTCATGCCTGAAAACCCACTGATGAGTTCAGCCTATTAAAAATGGAATCTTAGCAGTCATATAAGAAATAACCTAATTTAATAATTCCTATTTTCTGTTCACTGTATAGTGAAACTGAAACTAGTGTCTGATTCAGTGGGTATCTCAATGTGGTTCACTATTGCTGTTGCTTATACATAATCCATAGCATTTCATAAGACTACAAGAAAACTATTTTTAGTACAATACAGCCCTAGTTATATTAAAACAAAAATAGCATATTTCTTGCAAGAGGTAAGTTCAGTGTTTGGGACTGACCCCTTTGTTCTGGGAGTGAGGCAGAGAATACAGAGAAAAAAATCCTGGTAATCTATTAGGTCAAAATGGATTCGGGGTGAACTTCACCATGTATCAACCAGCCATCTGAATCAGCCAGTGTGGTTTTTATTTCTCCAGAAAACCTACAGAACGTGCATGTGAAAATACAACAATATCTCCTGGCTTTAGGGCTTAGGTTAAATAAACGTCAACAACATATTCTTAAGTTAAAAAAAAAAAGAAAGACAAAGGCAAAAACACAGGCAGAGGCTTTCAGAACAATTTTACTGCTGTGGGCCTGTTACACACTAAAAACTACCAAAGCTCTCAAAGTGCTTTATGAAGAAATTCTTCCAAGACTCTGCATCTCAACTAATAAGGAGAAAAGGAATCTTCCTATAAATGCTTCTTCAGCATTTATATTTTATTTATTTGCATAGTATTGCAAACAAACATTTCAGGAAATGTTATTTAAGAACTTCAGTATTAACTATTCAGTGAGCTTTCAACAGTAAAGGTACAATTACCAGAGCAACTAGAAGCATTTCAAGAGAAACTCAGTTCTCAAACTAAAGAGTGTTTGTTCTTTTTAAGGACAGTGTCTTAAAAGCTAATCTTTGAAACAGGATAATCTGAAATTTGAATGGAATTAGAGTCGCAGAAATAAAATTATTAAAAGTTTGATAAAGATGTTTCGGGCAACATGCAAATTGTAGTGATTTATCCACTATACTTATTTTCCTTCTGCCTTCAACTCATCGGAATGGAACCATAAAGGACTCCTATGTCATGTGGGTGTCCTATCTAAGTAAAGCAATATTGTAAGAATCTGCATGGAGTGCATGGCCTCCATCTATTTAAATGCATATATTAATTAACAGATCATTTGGCAAGGCAAATTTTTGTGTACAATGCAAACAAAGATATTGTGTCTTAAGACTTGTAGGTGTAACATAGTCCAGCTAGGACAAAATATCATTTTTGAGCAACAATGTGCACCAAATCAAAATGTTTAATATTACAGTGGTTTTCAATAATTTTGTAAGATGAGTCAAAGTCAAAAAAGATTTTAATACATTTTTTAACAAAATTTATAGGAAGTGAGACAATTGTTCTTTGGGATGTATAAAACAGGTCAATTTCTGTAACCTATTGCTTATCACATAGCTTTTGTTTAATAGGATTTTGTATTTCTATACTATCTCTCATGATATGTGGTCTACCCTACTCAGACTCACATTATACTAACTTTGTATACTGGAAACACCAGGAGAGAAGTTATTCTGCAAACAATCAGGTGTTGATGTTATGTTACACTAAAAAATGCAGAACACCATTACACTATTTTGTTACCAATATGTAATTATTCTGTCATAAAGAATTGTTTCATAAATCAGCCATTTTACTTTTTTTTCCTTTATACTGCTGTATTTCCTCAGCAGTTTGAGTTGAAAAATCTATTATGATAGAGTCACCAGGAAGAAATTAATATAGGCTCAATTAGAGTCTAAATCTTTTTTTTTTTTGTGTCTTTGAGGCAAAAATAGCCCCTCTTTTCAATACTGAAGCTACAGTAAACAGTAATGGAACATGTTTCAGAATTCAAAAGACTAATAAGGTGCACTCTTTCTTGTCTAGATTTAAAAGATTAGACCACTTGATGTAGAAGATTCTATTCTATGTCTGAGCATTTTTATAGCCTGAAAGAAATCTAGTAGCAGTTTAGAATATGGAGTGTGATCTCTGAGAAATTGAAATCCTAAGCAAGTAAAAAATTTATCCATACAAGAATAATGCATTAGAATATTTTATAGTGGCTTGATTTTAAAGCTCAAAGACACTATTTAACAGAATTTAATTTTCAATCTTTAGTTGACCAGCATCTCTTTCCTTTTTTATAAAAAAAATTCTTTTTTGAAAAATCATCCATTGTAATTAGTTAGTAGAAAAAATCCAATGCATCTGAAAACACAAAATTATTAATATACTGTTATGCCAAGAGTAATACAGTATTTTAAGAAAATATGAGTTCTTTTGAATGATCTTTTGAAATCCAGCAAATAATTTTGTTGAAAGAACTTAGAGTTGAAAACTGAGTCTTTGAAAAAAATAAAGAAATGACTCACTGTTGGGAGCCAAAGTTGCAAATAATATCTTTCAGAAACAAATAAATAGGTCACTTGTGAAACAAGGAGTAGATGATGTTCTCAATCAAAGCACTGATCGAAAAAATAAAGTGGAAATAATACTCTGGACATCAAACATCTGTACCGTATATATATGTCTATGTAAAGTGGGTTGATACATTATTAAATAATTGAAATCTTCATATCCTCTCCTTGAACTTCTACAGTAGTATCCACTTCAATTATAAAATTAGTTCTGCCTGCAACAGTGACACTCTTCAAAACATTTTAAGTTCAAGTGTAGTCTACAGGAAACAGGGCAATATAATGAAGCATTATTACAAAGGGGATCAAGAGAATTGTTGCAGAGTTGGCCACAAAATAATCTGCATTCTAATCCTGCTTAGGTTGCCCTCTGGAAAACTAGCAAGCTTCAGGGCTCTACACCACTTGTAATAGGAAATGCTTTTCTCGTGTTAGCATATTCTTTCTTTACACAATTATAAAAAAACAGCCTCCCCAAACAAGCACACAAGCTAGAGTTGTCTCAAATCTGTTGTAACTACCATGGTCCTCAGAAAAGTAACCCAGTCCTTTTTACTAGAAAGAAAGAGGACCTTAGAAATTGGGCTGTGTGTTTCTTTTTTTAAATTAAATTATGACTTCTATGTGAGAATTAAAAAAATTTTCTCATTTTTTTGAATGATAAAAGAAATTCTTCTACTTAAATTATTTAATGATTTGCAATATCTTTAATTTGTCTAAAATAATGAATATATAAATCAATTAAACATGATTCTGATTATAAAGAAAATATCTTCAAGCAACTTTTTTTTTGTGAAGTTGTTTTGAAAGAGATGTGTTATTTTTGTATTGTGAACTTGTTTGAATCCAGTCCATTCTACTTATCAAAAATCTTGAAAAGCATTAAAGACACAATCATAACACCTTGCCTTTTTTCATAAATAATTTTTATGAATGTGAAGATCAAGGTAGATATATGGAACAATTCAGGAGAAAATATTCAAATTGAGAAATTTGAAAAAAATTCAGATTGGAAGAGCTCAGGGTCTCTATGCAGACCATAAGAAAATAAATTAAGTCACTAGGTCTTCAACAATCCACAGTCTCCAATGATCTGATATTAACATATAGCTTAAGACACAGAACAAAGAAAGGATGACATGGCAATTTTCCAAGTAAATCGTAAAAAACCATAAAAAACTTTCAAAACCACAGCCACTTGAAAGAATTCACAAATTGAAACCTGGAAAAATATAAGACATCAAGATAGTTTTCCTACAATTTCTCATCAGAAGCAGTAAATTATCTGTCTTAGCATACTCTGGCTACACTTGCACATGATAGCTCTGTGTACAGCTACTACCAGTGTTATGAATTTGTCTCCAGTTTGAAGGACTTTAATGCAGAAGAATTTACCTTTATAAGAACCCACTCTTTACAACAAAACTCATATCCATCAAAGACTGTTAATACTCAAAAGAGACAACCATACCTTGGAGATGGTTATCTAAACTTTTCCACTCACATTAGTTTAGATCTAGTACCCAAGAAAATTTAAACTGATTTTTCAATAATAGAATCTTGTGAGAAAGAAAATATGCCAATTTTATTTATTTGCACCCTATGAAAAATGGTAATTCTACTTTTACAAACTTTGCACTTGTATTTTCCTTGTTATTAAAACATAAGCAAAATCTGGCATCTGAGATTTTCACTGTGTCTTTTGGAAGTCATGCCTTATTGTAACTGAATTTACTGTGTGGTTTTGCATATATCAATTTAATTAATCACCCATCTGTGCAAAAAGAGAGCAAAATCAGTGCCAAGATACACAAAACTAAAATCCTAATTTTCTTTCATTCAGGAAGCATGGATTTATTCTCTTTCATCTCCCATATTACAAACAAGATTTCCCTTCTTGCTTTTATTGTCTGTTTAAGGATTAGATATTTAAATTAGTTGTTGGAGAATGAGAGCATTTCCATATTTTATCAGTTAATGATAATTCATTTGATGACAGTAATTTAATTTATTATTTAATTACTGTCTGACTTTTAAAATAGATGATATACTTACTGATGTTCATAAACGGTCTTTGGAATTCATGCCACCATGCATCACATCTTTGAAAACCACAGACTAATTTAAAAAAATTACAGTTGTTGTGAAATGTTGGTCTGACTAATTTGATGAACTATGTCAGTAATAGTAGAACAACCTCAAAAGTCCACATCTATGTATTGCTGTTTCATCAATATTTGGCTCTACAAAAATGCATACAGATAGGATTAAAATTGGTATTTCCCATCCATTTTTTGGCAATAATTATGTCCCACTCCAAGCATTTGTGCTTCTTATTCATTTAGAGTCAGTCCATATCAGGTCAACTCAATTTTCATTTCATTAGGGATGAACATACGTCAAATACTGTTGACTGAATTGAGACTCAGATTTTCAAAGATCCACAAAATCTAAACTACAGTGACCTGAAGTAACACTGATGCTTGTCACCTCAAATGAAGATCAGCTAAAGCATTGGTATGGCAGAGTTTATAAGGAAAGCAAAAATTGTGTTATGACTAGGCAA
The DNA here is from genome assembly GCA_013400775.1 of Chaetops frenatus. Classification (NCBI taxonomy): domain Eukaryota; kingdom Metazoa; phylum Chordata; class Aves; order Passeriformes; family Picathartidae; genus Chaetops; species Chaetops frenatus. The sequence goes on along the minus strand of VZTR01029172.1, from coordinate 115,174 downwards.
ACCCAGAGGCATCCTGTTCTGGATTGAATAAAGCTTACCTTTAGATTGATTATGTAATTTCGTCTTGGATCATGAATGGCTGAGCCTTGACTGTTGCAGATTTTGACTTATTGCTGTTTCATGCTACATATTCAATAACTCTCAGCAGTTCCAGGGTCAGTCTGATTCTGTGTAAAAAGTCACAGGGTATATGGAATGTGCATTACAAAGCCAAAAGCTAAGATCTTTCATTGTGAATTGTTACATAAAGACAATTCTACTTGATTATCCATGCTGGGACTTTTCTGGATGCTCTGCATGCCTCTGCTGAGATCTAATTCCATAGACCTCTCTGATACTCTCCAGAGACTCCTCCAGTGCTCCTGACCTGAGGCAGCTCTCCCCCACAACCATGCTCATCATTTATTTCTCTCCCAAACATCTTTTATCTCCACCATTCTTCTTTCTTCTTTCTTCAGTGCATCATTCTATAGTCATATTATTTGATTTACTAAGAAAATATTTAGCTACCTTTTAAATTGTTTTTTTTTTTTAATTAAATCCACAAAAAACAATGATAAAAAGGCCACAGCAGCTGCCTTTTCAAGATACTTTTTAACCCTACGTCACCTTGACAACAGGTGAGGTTCCTTCAGGGCACCCTTGCATTACTTCAGTGAAATCTCTTTTTGGATAACCCCTGGTGTGTTGGGAGTGGTGGGGTATAGGTACTACCTCAGCTAGTACCCTGTGGTGAAAGCTATTCAGAATTGGAATTAAGCTACAGTTCAAGCCACAGGTGGAATGCTTTCCCTAGACCCNTTTTTTTCTGAGTCCCTACAAATTTTTCCGTAATATAATTATTAATCAACTCAACAATATTCCAAATAAAAATTATGCACATTGGAATACTTAATTGTGAGACAACTCATGAAATGCCTCCTTAGAGTCTAAAAGGAGTCATTAAATGTGTCAGGATGTATATAAAATGGGAATGCTTTCCCTAGACACTATTCTTGACCTAAAACTAAAATGCTACTTCCTAGAGGAGCCAGTGCAATGTGAACCTACATTGTGGAACTATTTGAACTGCTTGAATAGCAAAAAAGACAAATATCCCCATATGGCCATTCCCTTGATACTTGCTTTCAGTAGAGTCCATTCAGCCTATCTGTGTAACATCAGCCCAATGAGAGAGAAAACACAGGCACATGGCCTGATTTAGAGGTACAGAAACACCCCCATACATTGGGTACAATGTTACTCTGCCTTCTAGCATCACTTCAGATTTCCTTCATACAGAATAGTAGCTATCTCATTTCTCTGAAACATTTAGGAATGTGAAAGAAGCCCAAAATTGCCTGATTATATATTGCACATTCTGTAATTTTTAACAGACAATTCAGCTGTAAGATTTCATGCAATTTTATCCCAAAATTGAATTATATTTATCAACATTAATATTAATCAATGTCTCACCCCAATGTCTTCTCCAATGACCGTTTCAAATGCCACAAAAATCAGGCATAGTATAGCGTGTACACAGACACGAAATCTATTGCCCCAACAAAGATTTCTCATTGATATTTGGATGCAAAAGAGAGGAGGCTATCTGTCTTCTGCTCCCTGTAATATTTCTGCCTTAAGATGGAAAACATGTATCTTGCCAAATGGGAAATAATTATTTCCTACCTGAAAATACTAGATGAATATCACTGTAACACAAGAGCTTTAAAGTTATTGATCAAGTTTTTCCATATAAAAGGGCATTACATATAAAATTAAGGTGTGCCTTACAATTTCCCACTAGAAGCTGTGGGTTTTTTTCCACTCTCAGGAAACCAATTCTCACACAGCTGTTATTCCTCCATTTATTCTCTACATTTTTACAACCTTTTCACTGCAGATTATTTTCAGTGAAGGTCACACAGTGTCTGACACCCAGAGGAGACAATGTTATTCACAGACTATTCCTCTGATATCAGATGGGGAAATCGTATAAATGAAAATTTTGATATAAGTAAAGTTGAAATAGCCTATCTTCATGGGAAAAAACCTCAGAAAACACAGCAGCTCTGCAGATATTTGTAGAGATGTAGCTCTCCCAGGGAACCATGCTGGCTCTTCCAGAGAATTGCTACATTTACCTAAAATACTTCCTAGTCAAAATATTCCCTATATGTGGCAGAATTAAACAAATTTCTCATCAGAAATAGCAGAAACCAAGAGAAAACAAATTTCATTCTGATACAAGAGAAAAACAGCCATGAATTTTTCAGCAAGATGAGGAAATAGAGGGAGAAAAGCTTTCTCCTATATAAAAAAGTTGGGAAAAAATCCCATTGAATAAAGAAGAAATTCCAAACCTGTGTAAACACAAATGAAATATAGATATAAGATATTAAAGAAAATGAAATTTGATCTAGGTTAATAAAGGCATGTAACAAGATTGGGGGTACAGAAGAAAGAATGCTGTCCATGTACACAGTGTGGCCTCTTCATGGCTATGCTCAGTGATTAATGTCACTCTTTAAAACAACAATGAACAAGAAAATATGACTTGAAATAAATGTTATGTTAATAACTGGGTTTCATGGCAGCAGGTCCAAAGGCAAAGCCCTCTAAGCCTTTAAAATGATGCATACCTTGAACATCCTGTGATTTAAATTTAAATTATGTTGAAAAATAAATTTAAAAAGTCATACTTGTCAAAAATTTATGTTAAGTAGCCAATGTTACCATCAACACCCCCAAATCAGAGTGAATACTATACAAAACTTTTGTGATAGTACCTTACATTAAAATCTTCCAGTTTTCTTCAGAGTAGTATTTTAATAAATATGATCCAGGAGACAGAATGATTTAGAGAGAATTAGGGAGGCATGATTAATGACAGATACAATTGTCATTTAGTTACTCTGCACAAAAGGCTGAAAAAAACATGGAACCAATTTCTGATTTCATTGCACAAAGCCAGAATCCAAGTGGCTAACTCATGCCTTTCCACTAGCTAATTTTGCATCCTACACTGAGTTTTCTAAAGGTGCAAGAAAACATACTGCTTACATTGCTTTTATTATGTACACTATATATTTAAAAAAGATCAATGAATAAATAATAGGTTGAAATGCCCATGAACCCCTTTGGTACTTAATGCTTCTTTGATTTTTAAAGGTTTTCAAAAAATTAATTCTATGGAACAATTTTAAAGGCAGAATTAAGAATTGATTTTTCTGATGATTTAGTCCATTTCAACAGCTGTAGTAGCATTTTGTTAGCTTCATTGTACCAAGGAAACTTCATACCACTACACATTCTAGTGCTAGAGGTCAATGCTCACTTGTTTTCCTCATCTAGTAAGACCTTCCATCTTCAGGTTACAAAGAGTCTTCACTGGCCCTGAGGAAAAACCCAAAGAGATGAGAAAGTATTTCCCATAGGATGGTTGTCTTGCTTGATTATCTAAACCAAACAGTTTTGTTTAATTTCCAGCATCATTAATTCTTTAAAACATGTAAGACAGAGTTCCAAGGAAAAATTACTCATCACACTATAAATTGCAAAGGACTTTTCATAGACTTTTTAGTTTTTAGAAGTAGAAAAATAGTACCTTCTTTTTATTTTTAAACTTAGCTTACCAGAGCTGCAGAAATAGACAAAATGTGCAAACCACAGAAAAACAACTGAAAAGGTAAAAACACAACATGGGTAGAAGGAATTACAAGGAATTACGAGGATTTACCACCCAAAAATTCAAACAGTACAGAGAAAAATGAAGGTTGATGCAGCTCGGCTGGGGAAAGAACTGCTAGATTAAAAATAAATCCTTCACTTACATATACAATGTGTTATCCACCTTGCACAAAATAGAAATTCGAGTGCAGCAAATGAGTGGGAGGCTATCCTCCAGGAGAGGAGCGTCAGGGAATCCTATCAGTGTGTACAACCACTTAGTACATGGTAGTAAAAAACAGGATGACAAACTCTTCTCCACAGTGCTCAAAGAGAAGAGAAGAGGCAACAGGCATGAATAGCAGTTATAGGAAATTTCCTCCAAATAACAGAAAAAAACTAGGGTTTGTATCAAGTGGATGGTACCTCCATAGGTAGTTGTAATTTTTTATTTCTTAAACATTTCTGTCTGCTGTGAAAATAAATTAATGCGCTCAAATATAACAGAAAGACACATTAGAAGAAAAATACTTTGTACCAAAAGTATCAGTCTAGAGAGATATTAAAGTAGGAAAAATAGAAAATATATCATATAAAAGTTATTAAACTTTCACATTTTGCCAATTTCTCATTGTCTATACTTATGGTCTGTTCTTCCAGTTGTCACAAGGCTACTAAGTAGAAGGAAGGCAACCTTAAAACAGTGGGAGTTCACCCAATGGAGTTGCATCCATATGACAAGCTGTTCTCTGATAATATCACTATATTGCAGAGTGTATTTTTGAGGAAGGTTTTCATTTAATATGCACAGTCCTGTCCCAGCATAATGAAGAATCAGTGGGAGTTTTGCCAACTCATGTCTGAATACAGTGTAAGGACTCTTTCTCTGTATGTAACCAGAGGCAGCAGTTAAAGGAGATATGATAGCTGTTCTTCAGATGATTTAACACAAGTTTTTAAAGAAGGAAAAACAAGAACATATTGCCTTTTTTGCTTAGTTTTTAAATGAAACTCGAGCAAATTCTAATCTCTTCAACTAGGACTGTACATATTTCAGCAAGTTCAGTGAGTGGAGATGCTGTTAGCCTCTGAGATTACTTAGTGTACAGTAAGGTTCTCTTTGTTTTCTGGTAAACAAAGCAACAAGGTGTGTTGTTTATAAGTGAATTAATGTGCATATAAAACTAGCAATTAGCTTGTGGACACCGGAGCAAATGCACCAGACATATACTTATATCAGCTGAGATCTAGTTGACATCCTTTTTTAAACATGTTTCTAGATTAGGCATATTTTTTATCATGTTGTTATCCCTGAAGGTTAGATTAAACCTTTAGAAAGACTTTGACACTCTTCATTAAAAAGCAAAAGGGCATCACAGGAGTGATTCTAAGTGAACAAAGTAATCCAAGATGAAGGAAAAACTGACTAAAATTACTGACAAAGTCTCTGGGCTGCCAGCTGCAATAATCAACCCGGGATCTATCACAGAAGGTTAATTCTAATTTTCGAATAAGGAAGCTTGGCTTTCAGTCACTTTTTGTTTTCACAATTCTTGCAGGCACAGAGTACATGCAGAGAGTAATTCAGAAACAGCTCAAAAGCCAGGCAGCATATTTATTTTAAGACAGGATTTTCACTGGAATAATCAACCTAATTGCCTTTATTTTGGATGTAACTGTAAGAAATATCTAGGATTCCCTGACTCTCAGATTTCACAAAATTTTTCAAAAAATTTTTTCTGCTTTCACCTGCATTTCAGAACCAAAGACTCTTTGGACAGTCAGTTTCAATGGGCTGAGAGTTATAACAAATCCAGAGAAATTAAAATAAAAGTACTCTCTATGTAGCTGTTATACATTATTATTTGAATTTCCCTGTCCATTCAGTTAATCCACTCCAACCACAGACAGATGTTTTGCACTCAGTTACATCTGTGGCAAGAAGATATACCATCATCCACTTGATTTTGTACATTCTTGTAGTTTAGAAGAGACAAAAAACAGAGTAGCAAAAAGTGAAAAATGGAAAATTCAGTAAGGCTCATTGCTAAAAGCTAGCAGATACTTCCTTTCATTATTAGAGTTTCCTACCACAACTATGCTGTCTTTCTTAAAATTATAAACACTTGTCTGGGGTTTTTACACTTTGTTGGTCTTTAAAGTGGAATAAACACTCAGTTACCTACACTGCAAAATATTGTGGACTTACTGAACCACACTGTTTTTTAGTCCATCTACAGTTTGAGCCCTCATATCCACCTTTTCATATTTAAAAATAAATTAAATTTCTGTTTAATTAATTAATTAATTAAATTACATTCAATCTTCATTTGCCCAGTTAAGAGGTCAAATTTTCTACAGGCTCTCTGCCATAATAAGCTCTTTATTCTCCTTTAGAATTATCATTTAAAGACTAAGCAAGTGGCCAATAGTAATGCCATATAAATAAAGACCTGATGAATTCCCAATACCCAGAAATTTTACAAACATGGTTCCAATCTTACATGTGCCTGACAGATCCAATGCCACATAGATCAGATCCAGTAATGAAAGCAATTTAAACAAGAGAAACGTCTGTCTGTATCACTTCTGCTTCAGCATCACTCCATTGGATTTGGGCTGTTGTAGCAGCTGGCTGAAATTCTGTCCTCCTCAGGCTACAGAAAAGTCTCTTCTAGGAATGGGCAAGAGATATGGTTATGACCCAGCTTCCCTTGCAAATATGGAATATTTAGTTTTTTAATTTGGAAAATTTTTATTTTTATAAAATAATTTATAGTAAACTGTTGTAAAAAGGTTGATTTTTAATTGTGGTGAAAGAGGTGGGTGAGGTGAACCCTGTTATTTCCCTACAAGAAGAAAAAGGAACATTTAGTGCTAGAAGAAATGTTGCATGTGGGAGGTCGGCAGATGCAGCATCATCCTTGAGACATAAAGAAAACAACTTGGAGAAAAAGACTAAGATCTGTTCTAGTTGTTGCCAGGGACTCCTGGATAGCTGGTGGTTTTACTATAGGAACTTCTTATGAAAAAATTTAGAATAGTTAGGGTTTTTTTCTAATTTCCCAATTCTTTGTAAACAATCTTTATTTCTGTACTGAGCCACAGAAATCCTAATTATTTTGTCCCTAGCTTTTAGAATAAGCTAGTTATGAGAATATGAGTATTAAAAAGGGATTTCGGGACATGCAGGCTGATCCTGAAAAAAATTTAAAGATAAGAATAAGGAATATATTTTAATGACTAGCAGTTCATACTTTTCCAGAGGCAGCTTCATCTGAGAACAGCCAAGCATTATATGTTCCCACAGGTAATAAAACAAAACCTTCTATATAAACAGCATTGAAGATAATTGGATATTCATAACAAAATATATGGGTTTTTCACAGGTTGCTTTTCAAATAAATCTGTAGATATACTATCATTTTTCTTACAGGAAGTCTCAATGAATACTAATGTAATTGCAACACCGTTGCTGAAATATTTATAATATTACATACACACATATGCAGCCACATGTTAAACCATTTGCTACCTAATCCTAACAACATTTTCCCCCTTTCTGAGACTGACACAGAAATACTGGAACCAAGAGAGAAAATTATGCAGAGAATATAAAAAAATCCCAGCAGGCCTGTTATATTCTTTGCTCCCTTTATTTCTGTTTCCCAGAGTAAGAGAGAAAATGCCAGTCCAGCAGCTCATTTTCACCAGATGAGGATAATCACAAAGGACACCTCACCACTGGCTCGTCATTTGCAGAACTTCTGAGACTTGTTGGTATCAAACAGTAGAAAACCATCATTGCAAACAAACAGAACAGAGTGGGGGAGAAGAAGGGATGGCAGTTTTGTTTTCCATTAGCAAATTGTACCTACTGGAGGAGAGTTCTGGCAAACACCGGTGCCAGCTGGAGGTAACTGGTGAGAGCGTGAATCCTGGATGCTGTGGCTTAACCCCAGCATGCAGTCCAGCCCCACACAGCTGGTCACTCACTCTCCTCCTTGGGATGGAAGACAAATGGAAGGACAAAAGTATGAAAAGTCATGATGCGAGATGAAAACAGTTTAGGAGTTAAAGAAAAGCTGTGCACAAACAAAGCAGAGCAAGGCTATCCATTCACTGCTTCCCATTATCTGGTCAGTGTTCACTTAATCCTAAGAAAGCCAGGCTCCATCACACTTAATGGTGATTTTTGAAGTCAGATTCCACAACTTCAAATATTCCCATTCTTTCCTGCAATATCATATGCTGTTGGAAATCCCTCTGGTCAGTGAGGGTCAGCTGACCCAGCTGTGTTTCCTTCAAACCTTTTGTGTAGCCCAAGCCTATACACTGTTTAAATACTCCTCAGCAAGAGCTAAAACACTGGTGTGTTCTCAACACAATTTTTGTCACAAATCCAAAGCAAAATCCCATAGCACCTACTGTGAAAGGAATTAACTCTACCCCAGCTTAAACAAGAACACTGGACTAGCTACCCTTTTATTAGGAGGAGGGCTTGTGGTTTGTTTGGTATCATTATTTCAGTTATGGAGATAAACTTTTTGTAAGTTCAAACTCAAAAGATTTCAACAGCTGTTTCAGTAAAGATTGTGATATACTACTTTCAGAAAGGTCACAGAGAGACACACGAAAATACCTACCATCTCACTCTCCTCTTAAAAATATCACATGAAATTTCTTAAGACATTCAGATTCTCGAACTTTCTTTTATAAAATTGCAACATCTGAGACAAGATACCCCAATTAAGAATAATCACACCAAGAGGTAGATCATCAGAAGAGAAGAAAGAAGTAAACTGTGGAAAAACACAGGTAGGATGACAAATGTTATAGAGATTCATGAAGAACTGTGAAAAAGGTTATCCTAGTGAAACAGCATCTCATTTCACAAGACATTTTAGTGAGAAATTTTAATAAGTGCCACCACTTGCATGTGGCACCTCAGTAAGACACAGCTCTGTGAAGACCCACACCAATTTGTAATGCCAAGCATTTGGCAATAAATGCACAGTAAAAACCATTTTCATTCCCTTTTTGAATATTGCCTGTTAGGAGACAGTATACCCACTGGATTTCTACCAGACAAAGTCTTAATGTATCAAAAGAAATATAATGTGTCATAGATGATTTTTACATTTCAACAATGAAGGATTTAATGACTCATATGAAAAAGAGAAATAGAAATGCAAAGATTTTAAAAAAGTGTTTCTAATAATTTCTATTCCTTTGTATATTTAGCAGTCTCAAAGCAGCACTGGCAGTTCATAGGAATGAGATATTATTGAAAAGTAGGGAAGAGGTTATCAATACTTACACAGAAAAATGAGAGTACTGGTATTTTTAATATCCATGTATGAGTAATCCTACTGCTAGATCTAATTCCCTCTATTTCAAAATAACCACAAACCAGTATATTTCATTGAGTTTGGTGAGAAATTCTTACTGAAGAACAATACTGCTTTAGAGAAAACATTGACTATAGATACCCAACTCAGTAATTTAATTTAAAAAGCCATGATTCTGTGCTTAGACAGAAAATTTACATGTTAATTCTAAGTTATTGATTTTCAAAGAGGAGCAATAATTAATGTCTCTGTATGAATAATATGTGTATGTATGTTTGAAAATAAATTATTATCTCCTTGGTTTTGTTTGATTTTACTAGAAAAATTTACTGGGATATGTAATCAAAACCACAAAACACAGGGAGTGTGTATATATATATATATATATATAGTAATATTTCAGATAGGCCCTGCTTCCAGTAATAATATCCAGGGTTATTTAAGATGGAATAGTGTTTGAAGTCTGCTCAGAATATAGGAGAATAGATTTTCAAGTATCAAAAAAAGGATTCTTTTTCCTGCTTGGTAAAGGATTCATCTGATGCTAAGCATTATTTAAAAGTCTAAAACTGGAAATAAGGAAATGTATTATATGAGATAACATAAATCAAAGTGTCTCTGTGATACAGCTTATTAAGAGATAAGGAAAACAATATGTCAGTCAATAGACTGGGCATGAGATTGTTCCATGGTTTTATAAATCACCTACATAGCAGTCACAATGAAAATTCACTCAGATATTCTGACCTGATGCAAATATCATTTGTTCCAGCTAAGAACACTTTTCAAAGAAATCTTACTGAGCAATCATTGTAAACAAGATGCCTTTGGAGATGTTGAGGAGGTGCTAAAGTGAATTTCCTGTTAGATTAGATACTGTGGAAAAATGCACTGTTAATAGAATAAGACTGGTATCAAAGCATGAATTTATTGTCCTAATATAGAGATAAAATGACAGTGAGAAAATGCCTCAGCCTTTGCTTCACTTTGTAACAAGAAATATGATATAATTTATTGCACACTATCAAGAGTAATAAAATACGTAATATATGTCTTTCAAGACCTTTTTTTTTTTTCCTTTCTGCTTTTGCAGTCTATCTCTATTTTTCCAGACACATACCAATGTTATATAGGAAAACTGTCATTCTGTGCATCAATTTTCTCTATCTGATAACTAGTTTATCCAGTCTTAGTGCTCACCACCATCTAATTTTAGAAATATTAATGTCAGAGCTATGAATGTTGTCATGAGTTTGTTCAAAACTGGGCGGAAACACCATTTAATGTAGCGGTTTCACATTCACCTGCTCGCCTGCTCACACCAGGCGAGAGTGCGGTGTAGTGGTTTCATGAGAATAAGGATTAAGAGAAATGCAAAGCAGGCCTAAACTTCAAAGATAGAAATAATTTATTAACAGAATAAAAAAAAAAAA
>VZTR01029172.1:79117-104376 GCA_013400775.1 Chaetops frenatus | reverse complement strand
TATCTCTATTTTTCCAGACACATACCAATGTTATATAGGCAAACTGTCATTCTGTGCATCATTTTTCTCTATCTGATAACTAGTTTATCCAGTCTTAGTGCTCACCACCTTCTAATTTTAGAAATATTAATGTCAGAGTTATGAATGTATATACATATAACTTAATTGCTGATGGTGAAAAGAAAAACTCTAGATATTGTTTTCATCTTCTATTCCTCTGAGTATTTTTTTCATGCTTTTTGGCCTATTTTACAGATAGATCCACATGTTAGACTTATAGGTATCTTTCAGTAAGCTATTTCTGACTGAACACTGAAATATTGGTGTTTAGCAAAAGCCTGGCACAGATTTTGTCTGGCTTATTTGGGCTTTGCTGTATTTGAATGAATTCCAAACTATTTGACTGTGATACAGCAGTTCCTGTTGGCATCTTTCTGCATTGTTTTCAGCTTAGACTTTTTGAAATGTGGAGAGGAACCAGTTTCATGGAGACCTTCTAAGCTTAATGATATTGGTTATTCCTTTAGCACAAGTACCAAAATATTCCAGTGTACCCTAAGAGTTACTCATTCATCAGGAGTCAGTCTCTACCAGCCACTTCTTTAGCTCTGTGTTTTCAAAACAGAAGGCACTGAAGCAGATCTAAATAACATCCATCCAAGACCTTGTACACCACATGTGGTTTTTTCTGCAATATCATGTATTTTTTTCATCAATTCGTCATTGATGCTTTTTAAAACTCAACTGTCTTGATTTCTGCTTTGTGGGTTAGTTTTTTCACATTAGATACTGCAGAACTTATACCTCACCTGTGGAAAATGTGTAGCCGTTGGCACTTTTCAGCAAGTTCAGAGATATAGTGTATATAGTGTATTTTTCCTTTTACTTTTGTGTTACTGTGGACCCTACAGACATAATTACATTCAGTAGTGACCTTCTATTGCATATGCTTATCGGTAATTATATTTTTCCACTATAATGAACTAATTGTAGTTAGAAGTAAGAAAAAACACAACAAAACAATAAAAATGAAAGGTTGCCATGATACATCCAGTTTACTATGTAAACAAGCAAAACAGCAAACCAAGACAATATTTACTGAAAGATACAAACAATTACTCCATGTTTTAATTCAGCAAAATCCCAAATTTAAAATAATTTTATTCAAATACTTTCCCTTTCTTTGCTTTGAGGACTGTAAAGAATCCATGACTTTGATGCAACTTGCTGTGGATAAAAGATCAAATATTTTTGTAGATGGTGTTTTGCTTCTTTCATAAACAGGTCAATAAGTCATTTCTGTCTGTGTTTTCAAATGGACAACCATTGCCAGATGTTAAATTGATCTCTACAACTTTTACAGTATTTCTATGTAAAAATGGAAAATGGAGAGATCTGATAATACCAAATCTGGTGTCTCAAAAACAGTAGCTCTGCTTTAAATAGGTTAGTTAATACAGGTATCACAAAACAAGGCAATATTTCAAATCACTATAGACAAAGAATTAAAATATTTATTTTCTATGCTGTAGTGGGACAATAATCCCTCAAAGAAACTTAAGCTCTGAATTTTATCTCCGAAACAAAACTTGGACCACAGAACTGAGGTCAGGTCACTTCAAATATATGAAAGACTTAATATTTCCTACTCCTTCTCTAAAAGCTTGGGTTGAGACATCAGTGATTTCTTACATTTTAATTTTTTCCATGTTTTTCACATTTAGCACCCTAATAAATAAACTTCCTGTGAAAATACACTATCTACATTGCAGAAAGGTGCCTACTGATCCATCATTCACCCGAAAATTTGTCTCCAGGTTAAGTCATCTGACAAAATATGGAGAATAAGAATGTATACAAGAGTATAAATCAATATATTTAATTTAAGCTCTTTTTACTTAGAAGAAAAAAAAATGCTCAGTTCCTTTTAATATTCATTTAGAGATAAAATAACTTGAACAAAATTTTAATGTCCCCTGTTAAAAGGAAGTAGTGGAATGAGGAAATCTGTGGATTTGGTGGAGTCCTTTACTTTCAAATTTTATGAAGTAACCAATTAAACCAGTGTTATCAGATGGTCATATGTCTGACAGGAGAGGCACAACATATAAACTTCAGAAGTTTCAGTTATGAGCTAGAAATAAACAGAGGATTTGTAAGAAAAAAACACATTTTATAATGGTCAGAAAATGAAAGATCTTGTCAATAACGCTGACAGGATTAATTTAGAACAATGTTATTCGTTAAGAGAAATTGATATATGTTTCTCCTTTGTTCCTACTGCTTTAGTTAATCTTGTTTAACAAATCTTTCATACCTGTCTCAAACTTTTAAAATACAGTGGTTTTATCACAATTCAGTACAGTTCAAGCGGATGATTGGAGACCCCAGTAGGCAGCTGCACAGAACAGTGTGATAGCTGCTAACGTGAATACCTAAATTACCAGCTGTGCATGGAAATAACAAAAATATTATATTTACAGAAGTAGTTTCATTTGTAAAATCACTGTTCACTCTCAATATCCAGTTCAAACAAATCACTTTAATGTAGAAAGGCTATGAAATGAAACAAAAATCCAAGCAAATCACAAACACAAGAAAATAAATGCATGACTGAAAAAACCAAGAGAGCCAAGTACTGAGAAAATCAGCATATGTTTTTGCATATTTTCATGTTTATGCTTCATCTTTCATTAAATTATACTGCTGTTAAATAGGAAACTGAATTTTTGCTTTTGTCAGTGTGATTTCCTTCTCCTAAATGAATGACTGCACCTTCAGAGCCTTCTATTAGGTAATTAGCTAAACTACTCATTAATAGTTAATGATTCAGACTGTCCTGTTCTCTTTGCATTAACTAAATACATGTAAGATTCTCTACAGGGCAGTGCACTTTCTGAAAAATCAGAAGCTAGACAATTTTCTAGTGATTATAGGGCAAAAAAGGAGTTTCATTTTTAGATAAAGGACTCTTAGATAAACAAAGCTAAATGAAAAAATGACAAGTAATGACAATTAGAGCTTACTAAAATATGTTTCAGACCTGTCCAGACTCCAATTACCATGTATTTCTTGCATATGAACATTCAGTTACATAATTTAAAGACCACTGGAAAAACAGAACTGATTATATATTTTTTTTTAAGTATTTTTTGCTGAAGTGGTCTAATGTACTCTTTCAACTCCATTTATCACCACAGCAGCATCCTAGGGTCATCCAAAAATAGTTTGCTCTTCTAAAAACTTTTTATCTTTGTTGATATTGTGAGTCATATATGGTTACCTAAAACAAGGCCTTAAAATGTTTTAGTAATTTTTAAAGTACCAAAAAATCAATAAAATGTTGAAAGGTCCCCAAATGCCTTTCGATCATACATTAAGTAATGCAGCAGATATTCAATGTTGAGCCTCTGTTAAAGGACCTTCCAAAACACTTTTTTGTTCATTTCTTATTTAAATAGTGACAATTAGCAAATATGCTCAGCTGTTCTGTAGTGAATATTTAGTAATAGAAATTTAAGTAAAACTCTGAACTTTTGAATTTAATAAACAGTAAGCTGTATGCACCTTGGAAATTTATTGCTGCATCTTACTGTATGATGGATGTCTTTGATGAAATAAATCTGTTGTCATTTTAGAACTAAAAACCCTCTTTCACAATGGAAAAAAAAGTTGACATAGAAAGCATGGGAGAATTTACGTGAAAATACATAGGAACATAATAATTTGTAAAAATAGAGTTTATATGACCATTTGTCAGAATGGAATAACATAAAGAGATAGATTGCAATATTGCTAATTTATAATTAGATCCTGTGTTAGCACACTACCTCTTACAGTCCCATCCATCACCACAGATTAGACACCACCTTTAAGACAGAAACTCAAGGATCTATGTGTCTCTTCTGACCTGAAATCCTTTTCTCTGCCTCTATGACCTCCTCACAGTGGTCTAGTCATCAGCTAAATGTGAATATCACTAAGCAATGCTCTTGCAAACCCTTCAGTAATTCCTGATCTTTTCCCAGCCACTATTGGCAATGTCACTCTGCTGACCCCAGGCTATGCTTTGAACCATCCCCACTGACTGATCCTTTCTGTGAAGAACCACCTCGGTGACTCCTGCTGTGTGGCTCTCCCTGTCCACGTACCCAGGCTACTCTCTCAGCTGGGCTTCATCTCCAAAACTGCAGCACCCATTTTTCTGGTACTGACAAACAGAACAAATGCTCTCCTATCCTTTCAATCTGCTCCAGAACCCATCATTTGCTAGTTGGCTTGCAAATGTACCTATTCTTTCATATCTATTCACCAACCTGAATTCTTTTTTTACACTGAACATAGTCGTTACTCTGAAAGGACAGACCCTTCAGGATCTTTTGTAATGACAACCAACACCTTTTAATTCAGTCTAAAATTCTTTCAAAATTTCCTTAACTTCTAGACCTTACTCCTTACCAATCTACTTTGAAGAGAGGAATGAAGTAGATGACTCCATGATGCTCCCTCCACCCTAGAAGCTTTATGCTTCTAAATTTTCTAACAAACATTTCTGTGTCTTTCCTTCTGCTATAACCAACCAGTCATTCTCTCTTTAATTCTACTTAAACATTCCATTACGTAACACCTACAAAAACGTACTCTGCATCGTACTGACAATTATTTACATTGCTAACCTCCACTGATTGATCCCTTGTCCTCTAGATTCTATCTTTTCACACACTAACATTCAAAAAATGCTTCATTAAAAACCCTATGAAGCTCTGCTTTCATACTGTTAGGCATGAAAGGCTCCAGTCAATAGCAAGAACTCCTGAATACTATGACAGCATGAATGAAAATTAACTTCCAGATTTAGAATGCTCACAATCTGGAAACAATCATTTTCTCTTGAATGTTTTTCTTTCTGCTCTCCTAATATTAGTATTCTATTATACACTACTTATATGTTGATGAATCGACGAATTTTCGTAACTAACCTTTTTCACATAGTATTTCTCTCTCAGTAACAACATAAATTTCTATACTTTAAAACTTGTGTTCAAGCAGTAGTTCCTAAGGTTTTCTTGTTATAAACCACAATGCAGAAAAGAGATTTGATGTGGGTCTGTCACACTATGTGAAAAATCAGGTTTCATGACTGAATGAAGTTTGTAACCTTATATTAGACCTTAGATAAGTCCACAACCTATTAAACCTCTGATGCACACATGACCACTTTAAAACATCCCAGACATCTTCAGTGACTGAGTTTGTGAGTCACAATTCTACAATATGTTTTAAGACTGAGTGTCCAGATGAGATGCTTTTATTCTCCCTGGAATTAGTTATCTATATACATGTAAAAAAATATTTAATCAGAGTTTCCTTCAGAGTTAAGGTACTCTTTTTGTATATGCTTCTATGCAACTAGTAATAGAAGAATCTCTTTATTAGCAACTGTAAAGTTAGACTTCCAAGAGAGGAAGACAAACATACAGCTTTGATTTTCTTTCAGGAACCAAAACTTTGAAAATCCATGCTTAAATTAGAAAAAAATTTAATTTCTCAGTTTACAGTTAATAGGGTCCTGAGACTTTTCATAATCAATCCAAAATACAGTGTCTTTATGTCATAGAGAATAGATTTATTATAAAAAATTCTACACGAGTAAATTATTGACATTGGCCCACTTCTACACAGTCTTGAATCAATTGTGAATAAATAGAATGTGCTTCTTCAAAGATAATACCATCAAAAAAGATTTCCAGGATGGGTACTGGAAGTTAGAAACAAAAAACCTCCTTCACATTATTGGAGGATACCAGCCAATGGTACACAGAAAAGCTGAATTCTGTTATGTTTTGTCAGTGAAAGTCTTGATGTACTCTGTCAAATCTACAACACTAATTTCAGGACTCCTACTCAAGTCTGTTTTGGAACCAATGGGGAGCATTTTTTAAAACATTCCTGTAATTTACTAACCAACCCAAGGCACTTTGCACTTCTAAATTACTTATGCATTTTTCTACTTTAAGTATTTAGCAAAATTATATAAACTGTCTTTTCACTTTAAAAAATCTCTTTTCTTTGTCTTAAACAAAGTTTCTTTATTCATACAATGGTTTTAACTAATTTTCTCTAAAGGTAAAACAGTTTTCATTTTAAATTATTGGAGTGGAAAATTGCACAGGTTTAAAAATTTATGAAAAAATATGTAAGGGCCTACAGTCTCATAAAATATGTATCATACAGCACCATATTTATTCTACCTACTTGTTAAATTTGCTTAAAGTGCCCACTGTGATTTGTTTGTCAGAACATACTTCTTTTTCCATAAAAGCCTTTTCTTTATCTTATACAGTGTTATCTATTGTTTGAACTGTGCCAGGAAAAAAGAAAGCATAACATTTCTGATTATTTTTTTTTCCCTCTCCTTAAGAACAGAGGTTAGCTGATTTTGGGAAGATGAAACAGCATTTTTATAAAGCTATTGAGGAAAATTTAAATCTGAAAGGACATTTATTAAACAATGAATAGAAATAAATTTAATAATTATATAGATAATGTGTTTATATTTAAGCAAAATCTTCCATCACGATATGGGAATGTAGAGTGAAAATAATAATTTTGTTTAGCCATGATATTCTTTCAGATCATCATGATTTAGTAACAAGCTTAAATATCAGAATATTTAAAAAAACTCCTGACAAGTTATTTCGTGCTAACATATATGTCTAGCAGCATAAGAATTTGCTATATCAGCAACATAGATTTATGAGAACATCTCTTTAGCCACATTTTTTTTCAAGAATAAGTAGTGTTTGTTTCTTAACTAGCTTTCCACATAAGCAGAAAGTAAAACAATAAAGAAAATAAAGATTGAAATAAAGATAAACCTATTATTTTAAGATAAAGAAGTCCATAAAGTTCTTTAGAATAGTTTTGAAGTCCTAAAAGAGATGTGCATAGTTCTAGTTCATAGCTGTTTTCAAAATTATTCCCACATTTAAAACTACTGAATTTTCCAATAGATTTTGAAATGTCACTCACTATGTCATATGATGCTCAAACTCTCTTGTTCACCATTTGATAAAATTAAAAATTTTACTTTTTAATCAATTAAATCTTCAGCAGAGCTTCTTTTCCTGTCAGTTTTCATTATTTTAATGTATTTATATCAAGAGAAACACATGTGCAGAGGTACTTATTTGGCTGGACCACAAACCCTTTGATTCAGGATTCAGTACTACTGTTAAGTGTATGATTAACTTACTAAACAAAAGTAGTTACAGATCAGTTAGCACTAATTTGTACAGCAGGAATACTAATTGGTATGAATAGGAATAAATAACTTCAAAAAAATCATTATACACTTAAAATAAAGACCATAAGTGGCTAGTGAATTGTTCAGATTTTTCTACTTTCATTAAAAAAGATATTTCAAAGTTAATGAAATCTGTTTGTGGTTATACCACTAAAGACATTAATTTCTTCATGAAATTCATATCTTCCAGAACAGAGTAATCTGCCTGGATATCTGACACCATCTATGCACAAGGATTTTCTCCTCAGACTATATCTAGAAGTTTTTAAGCTGCTGTACTCCAGATTTTTCAACTACCTTATAAAGCCTTGCTGGTTTCTGCCAAATAACTTGCTGGAAATAAAGGTTGTCTTTTTGCAGTATCTTCTCCCAGCAATCCCTCAAGGTTTTCTTATATTTTCCCTAAAGCTTCGAGTTTTTTTAGACCTAAAGGAGAGTCTATGAGTCCCTGGGGCTGCAGGGCTCTTATGAGGACCTTTTTAAATAAGCTTTCAAATTTTTGGTTACTTCCCTCAGCACCAAGGACTGCAGGACACAGTGCCTGGTTGTTCTACACTCTGTAAATCTCTCTCTCTGTGCATCCAGTGTGATAAGCTCAGTCACTCAGCAAAAAATGCTGAGTTTGATGAGATGAAATCCAAGGTTGTAGCAAATCCAGCTTTGATAAACAAAGAGTGATAGTGTTTGGGGTTTTTTTTTTTCAAATAGCAATATATTTTCATTAAATTTAATAATAACAATATGATTTTGTTAATTTTAATGATTACATTGCTCCACCAGATGAAATAGATTGCTTTGTTTATGTTGACTTCATCTATAGATATTAAAATGTTAGAAAATGAAGGAACATTGGTCTTTTAAAATATACTCACTCTTCATAGATGTTATTATGTTATCTAATGCATTAGATAGATGTATGAATGATTAGGTATTTTTTCCCCTTTCTTATATAAATAACATCTAGTTTTCCCCTTTCTTAACATATTAAATTTTATTTTGCCCAGATTAGAAGTAATTTTCACTCTTTTGGGAACAGTTTGATAAACAAAAATAAAGCATTATACTGGTATCAGATACTGTACTGTGAATACTGTGAAGTAAAAATTGCTTTGCATTGCTCTAAACAATAACACTAGTGCCAGGTATATTTAAGCTATCTATTCTCATTCAGTGCTACTCCAAGGCACTGTGTTACACCTATAACTCCCACTTAAACATGTGAATGCATTTAGATTGCTTTGGAGGTCCATGGAAAATATGTATTACTCTTCAAGACATCCTTTAGAAATTATAATTTTCTTTTACTAGGACAATAATCTTACTTGTATCTAAATGACAGAAATATTCAACTTTCATTTTTTGTTCTGACTGAGGCATATGACTATCCCATTCCCTTCCACTCCTGCAGCCAGGCAGGAGGGACAGCAGGATACCATGGCCAGGATGCAGATCACACCCCAGCACACAGTCAGGATTTGGTTACAATAAGTTCCAAGTTTCTCCACTCAGCTTTGATGGTAGTTTCCCCTGTTAACCAAAACCTTGTTTGAGGATTTAGCTTATTCATCTAACCTTTACTTTTCATGTGATAATCCTGCCTTCTTAGCCTTGGGAAACCCATCTCAGTACATCATTAGGATTTTCACTATAGTTCACAGCACACGGATCTGCTGGAATTAATTATGAGGTGAACAATGCTTAGATCTTAACAGTAATATTCCTATTTCAATTAAATCAGATGTCTCATTAAGGTATAAGTTTAAATTTAAATATAATGCAAAAGAGATATATCTCAAAGAGGAAAGTTAAGAAAATGTTGAGGATCAGTATGAACACACGAAGTCCGTACTGTTTTAAGTTACTTCCTGATCTTGGACCTTTAAAATAGAGAAAGAGGGTTTCGAAAGGAATGCACTGAAACAATAAATAACACCTCTACATTCATCAGAGCTAAGAAATAATTGAGCTTTCTGAGATTGATGCATACAAAAAGAACATAAGTACCCTTAATTTATCTGTCAAAACTGAAATAAATTAAACTATAACTACTTTTAAATGTCAGTTACTCTTAAAGTCTGGTTAGGCTTCAGTAGATTTGCACAAAGAAATCATAATTAATTAATCCTAGTGAAGAGCAATCTAATTAGGTAGAGTGGAATTTTATACTGAAAATCTTAAATGTCCAATAATGCTAAAATATTCTGAAGTTATCATCCAGCATCTCTAAGCAACAATTAAATTCAAAGGGTAAAGTTAGTGAAACTGGGTAAGCACAATTCCAAAGACAATCTTTCCTAACATATTCTGGAAACAATTAAAATAAATACAGGTTTCTCCCTTTTTCTTTTAGTTAGAAGTATAAAGGCAGCTTCTTTTCGTTCTTGATCACCTTGGAAATGAATGAGAAAAAATAATGAGTGAATACACAGAAATTGTATGTATTGTATGAGTCCCTCTGTGAAAAGGTAGACCAACTGATTGCTGCAACCGTGAAGCCTTATGCTTTTCTCCTTAAAGAAGCCTTTCCTTATTTTTATCTGTCAGAACTTGAATGCAGTAAAAACGTCCCAAAACACTGACCCCATAAGACACCACAAAAAGCACAGATAGCTAACAGGAAGGTGTTTATTCCTGTTCTACAGAGAGGTGAAAGGTTTGGAATAAGCACACCAGAGAAGACTTCACTATGCAGATTGTGGGGAAAGCACAGATGCAACAACAGGAAAATGCCAGGTTGTTTGAGGCACATCTGGAAAACCTATCCAGACAAAAATTCCCACCATGGCAAACTGCTGGAATTGAAGCAGCTGCTTAGACACATGCCATCCCAAGTTTTCAGAATGGCATATACACCCCTGGATACCAAGGACTTATTATATATAAAAGCTTGAGAAGCACACTCTAATCCCTCTACCACAGAGAAGGCCAAAAGGAGAAGGGCCAGTGGGATGCCACAGGAATCCATGTGGTGATGGCTATCTTTATATTTAATCTGTCTCTCTTTCTTTCTCTTTTTCTTTGCCCCACCCTCTCTCTACCTCACATTTAATGTTAAATAAGTTCTGTACTATTGACTTTGGCATATGGTCTCATTTGCACCTTAGCTCAGAGAGAGGCATCTCTCAACAATTGGCTGCTGCCATTATTTCAAAAGGGAGATCCTAATATTATTCTAGTGGATTATAACATTATTTCTTCTACCTATTTAAAAAATAAAGAATCCTACAATCTTGAAAAATTCTCCAGAATATCTTTTAGCATAAGTACAGAATCTGCATTGTGTCTTAAAGCACGATGTTTGAGCTCAAAACAATGAACATCAATTGAACAATAGGAGAAAAAGAAAATCCTGGATGGCCAGTAGGGTTTGAAATGTTATTCCAATGCACATATTTCCTCTGCTCCCTCTCAGTGATTTCTGTATCAATGCTTCTATCATCCCACCACAGAAAGCATCAGCTTACAGCTGAATGGCCTTTGAATCAGTGACTTTCATTACTAACTCTCAAGGTACATTGGACTCAGTGTGGTTTGTTTCAAGTAGAAACAATTTTCCTCTGATGAATAGCCAAGAAGTTGCACATGTCAGAAACAGCTAACTGCTATACCTATTATATAAATGTAACACTGTAAAAACAGAGTATCAAACTTACTAAATTCTCACTGTAATATATGAGGAATAATAAGGCTGTAAAAGTTTCAAACAGTATATCTTCAGAAAATAACATCATTATATGTTAGCTGCAAACACACCTTTCTTGTCATGATTCTCTGCTTACTCCTGTTAATATGTGATAAGCTACCTTAAAAATGTAGCACATAATTGTAGCAGGATGCTCTGCCCTGTAATGCAGTCAAACAACTCTAACAATGCTCTGATCTGTAGTCACTTCACCCCAGTCCCTTTTACATACTAGAGCTCTTATTTTTTTAAAAAAAAAAAAAAAAACTTCCATATTATTATATCCTCTGGAGAGGGGCCAAAAATAATTCAGATGACTGTAAAGCTTCATTACTTAAGGTCAATCTGCTAATGTGACATTGGTAAGAATAGTTAACCAGGGAAACTCCACTGTGCAACAATGAACAGACACTCCAAAAATATTCAGTAGTTTCTATCTTCTCTGGTAAAAAATGTAAGTTTGCCCACCTTCAGGTGCTTCAAAAAGGGTTCACCAGCAGAGACCAGCTTTGGGGGGTGAGGTGGGTAGGGAGGCAGAGGGAAGGAAGAAGAGGAAGAAGAGGAGTTGGAGTGACCTTGGGCCATTGGCTCAGCTGCACACCCTTAAGCTCAACAACTTTTCTCCCATCTGCTAATATGACTAGATAGAAATGAGTGATTAAATGATCATGTGTAAAATGAACCCAAAAGAAAGAACTTGCAACACACACAAAAACAGGCTGTGTATGCATCCTTAGGGTAAGAGCTTTTGCTGTCTAATTTTGTCTGAATCTGGACTACGTGTTGAAAGAACAAACAAGGTTAGTTAAAAACCTCTCAAAATTAAATCTGAGCAAGAACGAGTTGCAAAAACAACACAATAAATAAATCCCAGCTGATGGTTCAGAACTTGACGTTTTCAGCCATAAGAATCATCTCAGCCTGCATATTAGAAACAAAATGCTGGCCTACATGCAAAAGTAGCATGTGTCTTCAATACGCTCACTGGCTTCAATTCTCTTTCTACATTAAATTCAGATCAAATTTGTGAACCTGTCTCTACCTGCACCTTAGATTTACTATCTCATACCCTCCTATCTCTAGCTCTGCACTTTTGTTTCTTCCTTATATTTATAAGTGTTTTACACATATATATGTGAGTACATATATTGTATATATCTGTATGTGTATTTGCCCTTTTGTGTGTTCATCTATTCATACTTGTTCTCTCAAACATGCCATGCTCCATTTCAAATTTTGAGAGTGGTTTAAGATTCATAAGAATAACAAATAAGGCATAAGCCACCTGTGTAAACTTCCAAATATACGTTTGAAAACATTAGGAGGCCTGTATTTTCTGATTAAAACAGAGATATGGGAAAATACTTAAATACTAAGATATTTTCACAAATATAACTTTTAGTGACTTTCTATCCAGCTACTCTGTCATTTTCAGTCATGGACTCATTGCAGTTTTCACATTAATGAAATATAAATGAGATCTATGTACATATTTTCAGGCAGTCCTATTCAGGGCTTGGCTCTCAGTTCTGCAGCAGGACGACAGAAAATCGTAACTCTCAGACTTAACTGGATCTCTTGTGGTCTGTATATGCTAGAGATTTATTCACACTGTGGAGTAAGGGCATTCAATTCTTCTCTCTTCAGCAGAGAGAGCTGGAAATCCTAAAAATCACAGCTTGAATCAGAGGAAACACTCAGATATCTTAGATTTTTTCCTGACCCCTTCACAGGAAGTCAAAGATTACAAAGTATCTTATAGAATGAGAATGACCAATCTCCACCATCTCAGTTTGAACTTTGAAGATTTTCTTTGGAGATGGATGGGTAGGAAAGTCACCTTAAGAAATGAAAGCTGCAGATTTAAATACTTTACTGTAATATATGATCAAATAAAAATATTGAATTTTATTTAAGCAATAACTAACCTGTGCATTTCAAGAATGAAGTAGCTAGAGTAACAGGCAACATTCAGATTTCAGCACTACATAAAATAGGAATAGAATTAAAATTTCTTTTTACTCTAAAAAAGAATGAAAACAGGTTATTTCATAAAAAGTAACAAATTCCAAAATCTTACTGAAATTTTTTGGTATTTTTATCTTAAAAATATCCTCAAATACTGAAACGGAATTTTCCCAATGAAAAATAATTTTGACTGAAAAGTAAATATAAATTCTAGTACTTATGATAGTAAGAGAAATACTACTCAGTATAAAAAAGTACTTTTGCTGTAGCACAATAAAAGATGATTATGAAAGGGGAAATGTATGCAAGCCATAAGCAAAAACTTCCTGATACTTATATACACTATTCATAACACTGATAGGAGTATTCAAACTAGCCTCGCTTTTTGTATGATTCAGGGTAGCAACTTTCCACCAGTTACCTCATTATTGATCAAAAAAACTTTTGTTTGGCTGAAATGCATCTTTGAAAAGAGAGTCATCTCCCCTAGTTAACAAAAGACAGAAAATTCATTTCCTTTTGCTGTTTCTCCAGTGACTAATCTCCTCACTGTTATAATTTATGCTCAATTTATACCTCAGATTTAGGACTCTGTAGTTTACAACATTTTTCCCCAATAGAAAGTATTCAATAGCAAGTCACATGTAAAATTTATTCTAATAAAACAATTAGATATAGGTCTTTAACAGCAAAATTGTATCACATTTTAAGAAATACTAATGAAGGTATTGGAAAGCCAAAAATTATCAAATATGAGAAGACATTTTCATAGGTAATTAATCTCCTTTGAAATGCAAAAGACAGAAGTAAAGGTGATCAACAAGTTTTACAGGAAAATTAAATTTTTACACAGCAACTTTTTTTTTTCTCCTGCCTGGGGGGGGTTGTTTTTCTACTTCCGCCGGGGCACAGTTTCCAGCAGAGGTGAGGAGCCCACGGATTGGCTAATTTTAAGATGGGCACTTCATGTAGCCACTTGAACATTAGGGGCGTCTTTGCGAAGCTTACATTTTTTTAGGANGTACTTATGATAGTAAGAGAAATACTACTCAGTATAAAAAAGTACTTTTGCTGTAGCACAATAAAAGATGATTATGAAAGGGGAAATGTATGCAAGCCATAAGCAAAAACTTCCTGATACTTATATACACTATTCATAACACTGATAGGAGTATTCAAACTAGCCTCGCTTTTTGTATGATTCAGGGTAGCAACTTTCCACCAGTTATCTCATTATTGATCAAAAAAACTTTTGTTTGGCTGAAATGCATCTTTGAAAAGAGAGTCATCTCCCCTAGTTAACAAAAGACAGAAAATTCATTTCCTTTTGCTGTTTCTCCAGTGACTAATCTCCTCACTGTTATAATTTATGCTCAATTTATACCTCAGATTTAGGACTCTGTAGTTTACAACATTTTTCCCCAATAGAAAGTATTCAATAGCAAGTCACATGTAAAATTTATTCTAATAAAACAATTAGATATAGGTCTTTAACAGCAAAATTGTATCACATTTTAAGAAATACTAATGAAGGTATTGGAAAGCCAAAAATTATCAAATATGAGAAGACATTTTCATAGGTAATTAATCTCCTTTGAAATGCAAAAGACAGAAGTAAAGGTGATCAACAAGTTTTACAGGAAAATTAAATTTTTACACAGGAACTCACTAATCCTCCACCAGTTCACAAAAATCCTTACAAAATTAGATCTCTACAGAGCTCTACAGGATAAAGTGTCTTGCACAGCCCCTGGATGGGGACACTTCTTTTGCCCTTTCTGCTACACTGTCTCTATACTGTCTGACAAAGTGTTCCATACCAATTTCTGCTTAAGAAAATCTGAGAGGAAGTCTCAAAACACAGCAGCTGTATGCACTGCACTGACTTCTTTTCCATGCGTTATTTCATTGACTTTAATTTCCTAAGAGCCACAGATATCATCTATATGCACTTCTGTCAGGCCTGTGACACAGTCCTCTATCCTTCTATCTAAATTGGAGAGCTGTAGATTTGATAGGTGGACTGGTCAGTGGATAAGGAATTGGTTGGATGTTCACATCCATAGGGCAGTGGTCTACAGCTTAATGTTCAGATGGAGATCAGTGACAAGAAGTGTCCTTCAGGGGTCCATATTTCAACCAGGACAGTTTAATATATTCATCAATTACAGAGACTGTGATCGAGTCCACCCCCAGCAAATTTGCAGATGAGACCAAGCTGAGTGGTGCTGTTGACAAACCTGAAGGCTGGAATGTCATCCAGAGGGACCTGGACAGGCTCAAAAATCCNAGTGGATAAGGAATTGGTTGGATGTTCACATCCATAGGGCAGTGGTCTACAGCTTAATGTTCAGATGGAGATCAGTGACAAGAGGTGTCCTTCAGGGGTCCATATTTCAACCAGGACAGTTTAATATATTCATCAATTACAGAGACTGTGATCGAGTCCACCCCCAGCAAATTTGCAGATGAGACCAAGCTGAGTGGTGCTGTTGACAAACCTGAAGGCTGGAATGTCATCCAGAGGGACCTGGACAGGCTCAAAAATCCCATGAGGTTCAACAAAACCAAGTGCAAGGTGCTGCACCTGGGTCAGGGCAGCCCCTGGTATCATCACAGGCTCGGGGATGGACAGATCAAGAGCAGCTCTGTCGAGAAGGACTTGGGGGTGCTGGTGGATGAAAAACTGGACATGAGCAATGTGCACATGTAGCCTATTAGCCAGGCATATCCTGACCTGCATCCACAGCAGCATGGCCAGCAAGTCGAGGGAGGGGATTCTGCTCCTCTACTCTGCTCTGGTGTGACCCCACCTGCAGTGCTGCATCCAGCTCTGGGGCCCCCAATATACTGAGGAGATGGACCTCCTGGAGCAGGTCCAGACAAGGGCCATGAACAGCACTGGAGAGCTGATACACCTCTCCTGTGAGGAAAGGCTGAGAGACCTGGGGTTGCTCATCCAGGGAGAGAGAAGAGTCTGAGGAGACCTTGTTATGGCAGTAAGTACTATACAATAATATGTAAGTACTATATAGTAATAAAGTACCTTATTTCAGTACTTAGGAGTAGCTTACAAGACAGATGGAAACAAACAATTTAGCAGGGTCTGTTGAGATAGGATATGGGATAATGGTTTTGAAATGAAGGAAGCTTGGTTTAGATTGGATGTAAGCAAAACCTTTTTTACATTAAGGCTGGTGAAACACTGGAACCTGTTTCACAGAGAAGTGGTGAATGCCCAGTCGCTGGAAACATTCAAGGTCAAGGTTTCACAGAGCTCTGAGCAATATGATAGTTGAAGTTGTCCCTGCTTGTTTTAGGGGGAGTTGGACTAGATGATCGTGAAGGGCCCCTTCCAACTCCAACTATTCCATGATTCTATACTTCCAAATCTTGAAAATAACTTTAAGCTACACCTGTATTTTAAGATCCTCAGGTGTGCCATGTTTGCTTTACAAACCCTTGATAATTCCTACTGGTCTTGACAACTTATTAATTTTTATCACCATCACATTTCCCCATTGACTCACTTCTTTGTTTACATCTCATTTTAATTCCAAAACTCATTTCTCAAAATGTATGTATTCTTGAACAAGACACCTTGAACTGAAAATTAGATTATTAGGTATATTTAGGTATCTACATACTGTGAATAATTATAAAGAATTTTGCAGCAATTTCCTAAGAAGATTGACTCAAGATTGTGATTTCCTGTCACATTTTTTTCAACAGCAAATCTACTTTAAGATATTAACTTCTCATCTCAAAAATACTTCTTTCTGCTTCTCTGACACTGCTATAAACAGATTACAAAGATAAAAAGGGGGTTTTTATCTAAAGTAATTGTTCCAGGGTTTTTCTTGATATTAATCTTTTATCACCAGCTGCTGTAGTTATTAACTGCAAAGAAAACTCCAGGATACTTAATTCAATCCATATATGCATATGCTTTTAAATAATCCCTTTTTTGTTTTATGGGTACTTCTGTGTTTTGTAAACCACCTGTAACACTGGTAATATGGGATATCTTCACAGGTGATACTCAACAGAGGTGCCACTTCTGCAAGGGATTTATTTCTGGCCTGACAATGATTCTTCAACTCCTTCATAATCAAGAAAATATCTTAATACAGTAAAAAATTAGTATTTGAATAGGCAGTGTAGGGAATGCTGTTTCATACTTTATTGTTTTATCTACTAGAACATATATAAAAAAAGATTGAAACATGAACTTAAGGAAAACATCTGTTCTCTTGTTTCAGATACTACATAAGGTTTTTTGGTAGGCTTCTGTTATCTTGTACAAAAATATACTGCACGACAAATCAGTACTTAATACACATCTGTTGAAGACTTTATATTATACTGAGGGTTAATTTGGCCTAGTGTTACCACTTTATTTGTAAATTGTAAGTGATTGTGAATATAAATGCAGGGTTAAGAGGAATAGGCAGTAAAGAAGAATGATTTTAGAGAACTTAAAAATATTTGAATAACTGAGAAAAGCCACCAAAAATCCAAACAAAACCCACACAAAGAAACTGATAAAGACGAGGGATTGCAAAACTGCAAATTAAAGGGTTGCATTCCAAGATAAGCAGTACAGTAGCCAAGAGGTTAAATAATCATGAAATTTCCTGGTAAGATTTGCTTGTTTTGTTATTTAAATTCACTCAAAATAATCTATAATTTTATATGTTTTGTTCAATTTATGTTATATTCTATCCAGATGACATGAGAATTTTAGAATTAAGGTTATTTAAATGTATTAAATTCAAGATAATCACACACACACACAAGTAACCAAGAAAACAATCATTTGCACCACTCCTGTTCTTGGTCCTTCCCTGCCTCTCTATGAAAAATATTCTGCCATGGATATTCCATAATTCCTTTTCAGCTCTTGGAAGTAATCCTAGCATTCATTGTTTAAAGCAACAATCAAACCTAAAATTTAATCTGTGATCTAGATTAAGATTATTTTCTGCTAATTCACTAATTAGCAAAATAATGTAGTATGAAGCCAAATTACTCACTTGGAGACCATCATTGGAGAATTTAACACATTACCAGTAAATACTTTGCCAGAGGAGAATTTGTTAAGGAGCATGGAGATTAATGACTGAATTTATCATGGTATTTGGTATAATGAAATATATGTAAATAAGATTGGCATGATGTTCATATTTTTTCAACTGAATATTTTCTAAATTGTAAATTCCTGTATCGGTAGATATTAAATCTAAACAATTTTTGTAGAAAGTCAAATAAGTGGGAATAGTACAGAAGAACATTTGGTTTGGTTTTTTTCTCCTTCAACAAGTGGTCCTCTCTCTGTGTTTTCTTTCCTGTTTTTCTTGGTGTTTTCTGAGTATCCTTAAAATTAGTGCCTGGTTTTCCATCTTTGATTCTCTATTCCACTGTTGAAGTTGGACAGCTTATTTAGAATCTAAATATTAATGTAGTGATCTTGATCTTATCTTGGTCTACATTCCTTAGCCATCATCTAATAAAAAACAGAGCCAGGGAGTTCTTGGTTTTATTATTATATTAATATATTATATGATCATTATATTAATATGTATTGTATTATAATTACATTTTTCTCTAAATCCTTCATTCTGACTATAGTTTCCTGTGAATTGGAATCAGTGAATTGAGTTGTTGAGGTTTTAGTCCCATTACTAGTGAACACATATTAAAGACCATATAGAAATAAGCTTTCCCTGTCCCCAAGGGTAGCAGAGCACATTTGATTAATTCTGTTGTGCTTTAGAAAGCATGAATAACCCATTTTTATGTGATGTGTCAACCACAGAGCATTTCTACAGCCATTGCTTAATTAAGGAGGGCACTTCCACATTCGGTGTAAGTATGAAAGATTTATTTAGGGAATCTAATCACACTTGAAGTTTAATGCTGACTCAACTGAAGGATTTACAGCCTAGAACTTTTAATGAAAATTTCAGGTCTTTCTGTTTCCTACCACCATAAAACATGACACTCAATCCCATGTCCTGAGCAGCTCATATGCAGAGTTAGCAAGTGAATTTACAAAAGTTAAGTGGCAGAACAGAGCCATTTTTTTTATAGCCTGTACTTCTCAGCTCCTTGTTGCAGAGGTCTGTTTCAGGGGATGATATAAGCAGGTGCCCAAATGGAAGATTACCAATGTCAACAGCACATACAGGTGGCTTGCTTGCTGCCTTCCTTGCTACTGTGATAGCCAAATAGATGCAAGTTATTAGTGGAAACTTAAGGGAAAAAAAAAGTCATAGAATTACAGAATGGTTTGGTTTGGCAGGGACCTTAAAGAACATCTCATTCCAAACCCTATGCTATGGGCAGGGACACCTCTCACTAGATCAGACTGCTCAAAACTCAATCAAACCTGGCCTTGAACACTTCCAGGGATGGGGCAACCACAACTTCTGTGGCAACACGTTCCAGTGTCTCAACACCCTTATAGTAAACAATTTCTTCCTAACCCTATAGGCCGGATTCTGGAAGGCTGCTACACAGTCTCCTCACATAACACTAGGAGGTGTGGTTTGTTTCTTTCCACATATTTATGTTTCCCTGTGAAAAAGAATTTCAGAAAATCAGAAGCCAACCTTCCACATAAACAAACATGCACATACACTCACAAACACAAGGGAAATAAAAAATAGTAATGTGAACAGAAAAATCTACAAAGAAGAAAATTGATTAAAGCATCAGAGAAATAGGATTGAAAATAATTACTCAGATTTTGAAACAACAAATACACTTGTTCATACACTTGTGTTTTGCACCAAGAAATACCAGGCTAAATCATAATAAAAAACAGGTAAGTACCATTGCATTCTGACGTTGGGCAAACTCGTCAAACACCCTTACAAGAAAGCACTTATACTTTTAAAATATGTGTCTGAACAGCACAGCTTAAAACAGAATTTAAGACATTGGAAATGTTTAATTGGAATTCTGAGAACAAGTTTCAATTGTGGCCTGCACAGTTCAGTACAGCAGATAAAAACTCTGCTAGCTTATGTGAAAACTAGACATTGATTGGGTTCTCAATCCTTTGTGAATTACACTGACTTGCAGTTATCCTTTGAAAATATATGGCCTCTTATACTTGGAGGAAAGGGGTACTAATTTTTTACAGTTTAATCTAAATAGAGATGCATGCCTAGCTGTATTAAATTTAATATCCATCAAAGAAAAACTATTTTTGAAAAGACATGGACTGCCATTCTAGTATATATTGATAAAGAAAAAAGACACATTACTTGTAAGGAATGAACATAAAACTAAGAAATATGCAAAGAAACTTGTGCTTTTCATATATGAATCAGCCTTGATTTGTATTTTAATGTACTAAAGTCCCTCTAGAAGTCTGCCTTCTATAAATCTATTTACTCACACTACAGTGCTGTTTTCAAGCACTGTTGTGCTGGAGATAGTTCAAAATAGAAATTTATAACCATTAATTCTATGCTTTTCTTGTCAGAGAACATGCATGAATTTTGTGTTGAATAACTACAAAACTTTTAAGTTGACTCCAATGGAGTCTGGGATATGAGAGCTTTCAGCAAAGTATCAGTAGACTTCATTTGTTTCTGGCCCACAGAGACATCCACCTTAAGGCACTGCCTCAGGCTTTTGGATTTCTTCAGTCTATGTACTTCCTTGTTTGCACTGCTTTTTTTTCTCACTAAATAAACCTACCTTAACAACATTTCAGCACCCTAGAGCAGTCCTGTTTTCTAAATTCAGCAAATATCTTTCTAGAAAGATTATTTACAGAAAAAGGAAATGATTGTAGCATCAACACATCTATTTACAAACAAAAATAGATATGATCTGGATAGAGCAAAGACATTAGTCTGCTCAATAAAGCCCTGCTCAAAAGGATAACTTTTATCTCAAGCTTTTGTTGCTGTAAAAAATTACCAGTTATGTGGTCCTTACAAATCATGTAAGTAAATTTTGTTTTTACGGAGTTATTTTATGGAATTTAAGAGGCAAAATGCTATTCAAGCAGAAAATATTCCTTTGGCAAATACAATGGTTTCACATAGGGGCCCTGCCAGTACAGAGAGAGTAGCAGAGGTCTGCAGTTATACACAGCAATCTACAAATGAAGAGCTCTGTATTTTAAAGCTACAGGCTTCTGAAAACAGTTACCACCTCTGAACTGGATGGAAATTTATTTTACATGTTAGCTGTGAATGCTGCAGCAGCAGCACCTACTTACAGGTGCAATTGGCAAGCACAATATCATGCATGGTTTCTATTTTCAAGAACTTAGCAGCTAAAATTCATGTAAGGATTATATAGGTCTCCAAACTCTCCTGTTAAACAGAACTCGTTTTTTTCCCCTATTTCAAATGCCTACTATGTATTTGACACTTTCTAGCTGAAGCTTCTGAGGTGAAATCAAAGGTGATTTTTTTGTTTCCTAGAACTTGGTTATAACAAATTATATTCTCACAAGCTACATTTGGAAGGACTAAGGACCAAAAAATAGATTGATTTGCAGTCAAAATTCAAGATGTTCCTCATACACTGCTTTTCAAATGGTCCTTTTTTTCTTTTATTTTAAATTAATGTGGTCCCTGAATGCTAGCTGTTTAGCTTGGGTTCTTCGATACCTCCCCTACTGTAGAATTTTCCACTAGCTTTTATCCTTATTTTACCCCCTGATTTGTGAAGAATTTCCCATCATAAACAGTGAAATATGTTGAAAAATTTTATTTAAACAGATTAGCAATATAATGCAAAGTTGTTTCACCTACAACAAGTTGAATCACTTGTGTCTCATTCCATTTCAACCCTCCAGTACATCCCTAGGTGTTCTTCCAGTCCTTAAGCTAAATTCTCAACAATACAAAAATTGGAGCACAAAATTTGGCTTTAAGTAACTGCTACTAAATATAAAGATTACTGCTCTAATTTCAGAATATGTTCTTCCCTAGAGAGCTTTAAAGATTCATTGAATTTATATTTTTTTTCATTTTTCTGTTAGCTTAACACCTTATTACTGTTGTAATTAGCCAGAATATTACATACACAGAATGACAATACAATTGGCTCTTGGGAAACTAATGAGGAGTATTAACTCAGCTACTATGATAGTACAGAAGGCAAAAGCTCTAGTTCAGTATATGCATTTACTGTGCTACTCACAAGGAACAGAAAAACTATTGGCCATACTACTTTGTAAGAATACCTCCACAGGTGTGTAAATATTTGTTGGTTAAACTTCTTTGAATTTCCTATTTAAGGGCTTCCTGGATGTGGCCCAGATAAACAGGCTTGGGAAAACAAAACCTTAAATCTGAGTGTTTCAAAATCTTTCACTCTTTTCTGGTGCTCCCTCCCTTCACCAACATGCATCCATGACCAGCATAATAAAAGACAACAATAAAATACCTTGAGGCAGTCCAAAATCATCTTTAGAAATTCCAGGAAAAGCGTAAGGTCAGTTCTTCATTACATACCTTTTTCATCTTCTCACAGGAGCTCTAGATCAATTGTTGAAAGTCTAGGCTGCCTCCATAGCCAGAAGCACAAATTGTGCCACCCTTTCAATGGCAAACAGAAATAGTAGATAAAGTTGAAAACCTCGTGCAGCTATTTTCCATTATCTCAGCTCACTCTGCTGGATTCATCTCTAGAATTAGCCTCAGATGAGTAGATCTTTTTTCTTTTTGATTGTCACCCCTGTATGCCAGGATTCAACCAATCCAACCATTAGCACCAGTTTTCTTGGCACCCATTGGAATGGCATTGCAAATATTCCTGTTC
Source organism: Chaetops frenatus (assembly GCA_013400775.1). Classification (NCBI taxonomy): domain Eukaryota; kingdom Metazoa; phylum Chordata; class Aves; order Passeriformes; family Picathartidae; genus Chaetops; species Chaetops frenatus. The sequence goes on along the minus strand of VZTR01029172.1, from coordinate 81,625 downwards.
AGGGTTTTCAAGAGTACTTGGCAGACAAAGTATTTACATCCTCACCCTGACAGTACACAGTGAGGGACATGGGGCACAAAGGGACAGCCTAGACAATACAGTTCTTCCTGGCTGAGAACAGGTGATTAGAAAATGCTCTCATCCAGAGCATTCACCACACACCTGTTGAAAAAACCACTACATATATGGCAAGACAGGTATTATTTTTTCTTAGAGAATCAATAGATCAGAATACCTTTTTAGTGGTTGCAGAGACTACACATAAAAAGAGGAATCTATATCCAATAACTAGATTTATTTTCCACCCTAAACCCTAGGCTCATGATTCCCAATCTTGTTTTTGCTCTACGAAAAGTCAGGGTGATATCTTTCAGGATGGCAATAATAATTTATTTGTGAGCTCCCTCATTGTGTATACCTTATATTCTGCCTGACCTATGTCCACATTTACTTCACATCTCGCTTTGCTATGAGGCTGGAGAGAAGGGATGACTCCTAGTAATGCTGATGTAGATCTATAAAATGTCTATCTTTTATGAGGATTAGTAAAATAATTTACTGAGGTGTCTTCAACATTAAAAATAATCAAAATACTCTACAGATATGCTCTGTAAAGGCATTCTGAAGTGCTGAGTCTTTGTAGACAAGCATTTAATTTGCAGATAAGTATCCTGGCTAATGTAGGCAGCTTCTATGAGACTGACAGAGTTTGTTCTGCTTCATTTTCCTGTTAGGGTAGATGATAATGAAAATCAGGCCTTTTCCATCATACCATGGTGGGGATGGAAGGTAGAATAGAGAAGACACAAGGAGGAACTGTAATCAGTGGACCAATATGTGAGAACAGAAAGACTGTGTCCTTGGTCACATTTCCACAGATGCTCTGCAATATGGGCACACCCAAGAAAGAACAGTCCCATAGTGTCTCCATAAATTATGAAATATTCACAGTGCAGTTCTCATAGGTATTACTGGTATCTGTCTTTCTTCTATTTAAAAAATGTTATTTTAAAGAAAGCTAATGTTCTTGGAATCAAAAGCAAATATTCTGCTTCATTGCTATAGGTATACTGCATGTGTTCAGTTAGACTTTTAAGAAAGGCAAAATAAAAACCAACCAAACAAATTCCTTTTACATTTAAAACAGTATTTAAAAATAGATTACTGATTCACTGGGAGATATATGGTGTTTGAACTATATCTATGTTCAACAGGCAAATACTAATTTAGGCTGTATAAATTTTATATTAATTGAAGATTAATTAATCTAACAGTTTTCTTTACATAAAGAATTTGTGTAACAGTTAGGCTGATCTTGTTCTCATGGGAAGTCTGTTTTCCCTGATAGATGCCTCCCACATAATTCCCTCTTACTGCACCTTTCCTCAGTAAACATTTGTAAAGAGCTGCTACCTTATTCTGGAAAATTAATTCTTAATGCAGCCTTCATGCTTATTATTCATAAAAACTTTTAAAATTTATTAGAGGTAATGCTTATTTAGAAGATACAAGAGCTCTCTGTACAAGTATGCTAATTTCTAAATGTTTTGGGATTTGTAACAATGATCACATAATTGTGCTCTGGAAACAACAGGTAAGTAATCAGTCCAGCCTGAATTTGCTCACTTGTATATTGTGCAGAAAAGGAGTGAAATAATTTAATTTTTTTCTTCTTCTTGGATTTTTTTTTATCAAATGCATTAGTCATAACACATCTAGGCATTATTAAAAGTCCTTTCTGCCTTCTCTCACTCTTCTGTACCGAACAGAGAAATCAGGCAGGCAGGCAGGTGTAAGAAACTCTGAGAGGCAGAGCTCTGTGGGATGGGCATATTTACTGTTGAGAGCCTACACTTCACTGGCACCAAGAGTTCATGGCAATTGGAAAGATGTAATGAATGCTCCCTCCTCCTCTCATCTTCCACCCCATATCCTTGCTCCCTTGGACAAAGCTACAGCAGACACATTTCTCATTTTTAATGGAATCCCTCTCTTTCAGGATATCATGTCCTCAGGCTGCAGAGCAGATTTTATAGAATTGTTTTCTCTTGTATCCTTGTTTCTGCTCACAACCTGAGTCTCAAAGGTTGAAGTGTGTGATGAATACCAAAAGCCTGACTCAGACTGTGGGAAGTTAGAGGAACACTGGCTAACAGCACACTATACCCAAATGATCAAATTCTGAAGTTATTAGTACTCTAGCCTCCAAAACCAGAATCAACATAAACTTTTTGTTTCAAAATACATTCCTCTGTGATTTTTTTTTAATTTGTGTATACTAGTTATTTGTTTACTAGTACCATGCAATCTCATTTGCATAGTCTCACAAGGTGATAGCTTCTGACTCACATAAATAGGTTCCAAACTGTGGTTTAATATTGCCCAAAACCACCTAAATCAAACTGTAATTTATGTAGAAATTTTTCATCATCAATTACTGATAAAAATCTGGCTTAATGTGTGCTGCAGTATTACTTCATCTTCCAGTAGAAAAAAAGAGGGGAAAAA
>VZTR01029172.1:44871-78613 GCA_013400775.1 Chaetops frenatus | reverse complement strand
AAGGAAATTATAGAACTAAATTAGAATGACATCATTTGACCTTTCAGAAAAAGTTATTTCCTATATTAAAAAAAAATCTAAAATAAGCTACTACTGACTTTGTTAGAAGTAGAAACAATAGCTCTCTAAGCTTCTGATAAGCACATTTCTTTACTCACATGTCAGGGTAAATGATTGTTTAAAGAACCAAATCTAGCATCAAAGTAATAAGTTGTCCAACTGATGAATTAGAATCTTTCTTCTTCATCATCTCCTTTAAAATTTTCAAAATATCCTTAAGCTACAGGCAGACCCTGAGCCTTTTGGAACTATTCAAAGGTCATTTCAGCTACATACTCTATCATGCAGATTACTGCACTAACCAGGGGATAGGACTCATTTTAATCCAAAAGTGAAGTACATGTATAGAGATGTGGCCATGGGGCCTGCACACCAAACAAAGAGTTTACATGCATTCAGTCAGAAACTGATGTATTTGCCTACTCAAGAAAAAAATGAGGGAAAAATGTCACCACTGATTTCAAATTAAAACAGAGAGGGATTAATAATTTCATATCAGTGTTTTACCACACATACTGGAATATTCTAAACACTTACTTTTAACCAGAATGTTATTTTTAGTTTATTTAGTTTGATGTGAAAAAAGCATTCACTGGGACCAAGAGTATTTGTTTCTTTTTTGTTGCATGAAGGAGAATAAGATCAGCAACCATGACAGATACTTAGACTCCCATGAATCCAGCAAGACAGCACAACAGCTTTGACATTAGGGCAAGGTAAACTGCTTTTAATAATCCCAAAACAGAGGGAAGAAACAAACTAGAACTTTGCACTTTGCTATGCTTTCCTCTAAATAACTAGATTCATACTGACATTGTTTCTTCCTGGTCTCTTCAGCTCATCACTCAACAATGATTCAACAATGATTCAGGTCTGAGAAAGAAGGTGGGATATTCAGATCTACAAAATGAGTGGCCCTTAAAGATACTGTCTATTCAGAAGTCCCTACACAGTTCTTCAGGTGTTTTATGGGCAATAAAATGCATAACTAAGAAATACATGACCAGGAGGTATGCAAATATTTAGCACTACTATTAGTCCTGCTCAATGTCCTTTCTTTTCAGGAGAATGCTCCTGCTGAAAAAAACCATCCTGCAAAAAGGAGTGGCTTTTGTTACTGATTCAAACAACGAGGTTCTTCCTATTTCCCCTAAACCTCTCCTAATTCTCAGAACAAAATAATCTTCACACAGTATTTGGTTTTACACACCTTAGAATAGTTAATGCAAGACAATTTTTTTTGCTTTCTTTTCTCAACATAAAGTGCTCCCTGCAGGTAAAGCCAAGAACGTATGGTTGTCATCAAGCATGGAATGTTTTAATGTAAAATGCTATCTATCAGCTTTAAAAAAACATTAAACTTTTAACATTTTTCTTTTTTACCTGAAGGATAAATCTGATATTTAAAAATGAGGTGACAAATCTCAAAAATAACAATGCGTATCAGAAATTGTGTTTGCATTTTCAGTATTGTTCTATGTTAGTTAAACACACAAGGTATTTGTTGTTATAATAATTGAGATGACTGGAAAGTTCTGCACCTGAAATGTAAAAAAATACGAGCCATTAATGTGGCCCAAACAACCACCATACAGACCTATTAAAAATACGCTTTCCTCCTATACTTCACATACCCTTGATGTTACAAGCTGAAATGTGTACAGAGAGTAAACAAAAAAATAATGGTTTATTTTACAAGCTTATATAGTATTGTCAGCATTTATTTACAACCAAAAATAACTTTTTTCCTGATATTTGCTGTACTTCAAGTTTGTATGAAAATCAAACACCTAAGGCTATGCCTAACTAAATGCTGCTGCTCATTCCTGTCAGGATAAGCACAATTACAGTTGCATCTTGTAATTCCAAAAAAGTCTGATGCTCTTCTGTCTTCATTTAACATTCTGCATAAATAAAGTTCTGATCATAATGTTCTCCATTTAAGACCCACAAAGACTATCATTAAAACTAGCATTGATACAATTTCTCTCAAAAAGAGCTGGAATTCACTCTTACAAAGTATCTTGAGTGGGAAGTTCTCTTACAGTTTATTAGTGTGCTGAACCTGTATAACAAAATGGACTGCACAGAGTTTTCAGGGGTTTATTGATTGGCAGGATCACCTACTGAACACACATATAAACCATTTAGCTACAAGTTTACTGANACCTGAAATGTAAAAAAATATGAGCCATTAATGTGGCCCAAACAACCACTATACAGACCTATTAAAAATACGCTTTCGTCCTATACTTCACATACCCTTGATGTTACAAGCTGAAATGTGTACAGGGAGTACACAAAAAAATAATGGTTTATTTTACAAGCTTATATAGTATTGTCAGCATTTATTTACAACCAAAAATAACTTTTTTCCTGATATTTGCTGTACTTCAAGTTTGTATGAAAATCAAACACCTAAGGCTATGCCTAACTAAATGCTGCTGCTCATTCCTGTCAGGATAAGCACAATTACAGTTGCATCTTGTAATTCCAAAAAAGTCTGATGCTCTTCTGTCTTCATTTAACATTCTGCATAAATAAAGTTCTGATCATAATGTTCTCCATTTAAGACCCACAAAGACTATCATTAAAACTAGCATTGATACAATTTCTCTCAAAAAGAGCTGGAATTCACTCTTACAAAGTATCTTGAGTGGGAAGTTCTCTTACAGTTTATTAGTGTGCTGAACCTGTATAACAAAATGGACTGCACAGAGTTTTCAGGGGTTTATTGATTGGCAGGATCACCTACTGAACACACATATAAACCATTTAGCTACAAGTTTACTGATATAAAAACACCTCATGAGTAAAATGTGCAGGATCAGATTATATTACAAAAATCTACTTTTACAAAACTCTACAGAGTAGAAAGTGGAGCTCTTCCATATCCAGATCATCATAAAAACAACTAAAAAGTACACACATTCCATTAAAATAAGTTGAATATAGACCAATTAAACCTCTTAATTCTGAAAATGTTACTGATAAATTTCATTGAAATATATTCCTGGTATTTGTGCCTAGGCATAAAACTATTTTAAATATTTTTTTTGTAAACTACTTGTGGTACAACAGTTTAATAAATAATGATAATTAAAACTTCAGACAAGGCTTTCCACAGCCATTATAGAATGATTTGGAACTTAAAATTGCAGGCTAGCCACAGTTTCTAAAAGTTCACCATTTAAATGGCAATCTGCAACTAATCTTAAAAAAAACTTTGAGAATTTCTTCTTAGCATATGCAAAAGGAAAATTATTTGTGTTTTTAAATTGATTTTACCCACATATATAATATGCAAGATATAGTCAGCTTCATTTCCCTTATTATAATAGAGCAGGGAGCTTGTGAAAATCCAGTTGAAATTCCAAGTTGGTACACAGAGACTTTAAGAAAGATGAGCAAGATGAATGTCCCAAAGACCAATGGGATGTTTAGATTTAACTCAATGACAATAAATGTGATTTACACTGTTTTCATTGAGCTTGCATCCAACCTGTGATAATTTGTATCAGCTACAGTAATATTAATCATCTTGAGAGCTTGTTTACCTTCTCTATTTTATGTAAAAATGTCAGTTTATTGGTGCTTCTTAGTGAAACAGTACATTTACCCATATATTATGCTTTGTTTTATCAGTGGATAAATCAACATACTGCAGTTTTAGAGGGACACTGCTTTTCAGATTACAGTCCTAGATGTCAGTTAAAAAGCAACACATGGTGATATGAAGGTCTTGGCCATCACGAATATCAGTTGCTCAACATCCTAATATTCAGTGAAATCATCTCTGATATATAGATTAATTTTGCACTAATGAGCACCTATTTCTCTCACTGTAGTATAAATGACATGGGGAAAACAGAATAAACAGAAAGGAGAAAAAATGCAATTACATTTTTAAAAGAAGTATATTAAACACAGTTATACACAAGAGAAATATTAATTACATCAGCACTGATGAAAGAGAAAAGAATATTTAGCAATGCATAAAGGAAGGTCATTCACCATGAAATTTAGGGAAATGGACCAAATTTTTTATTTGTCCCCAACAACTTCATCTGCATAGCCAAAACTGGAAGGGGATGAAGGTTAAAGGCATGTTTCACCCATTTTCTCCAGTAATATGGTAACTTCCCAGGGAGACTTTTAGTTAGGCTATAGCTCCATAATAATCTTGAATAACTAAGTCACTTAGACACAAGTGAAAATCCTCAAAAGAACATTCAATGTTTATTCATGTCTAATAATGGCACAAAGATGAGGGTTAAGAGGTAGATCACAGCTAGCAGCATTAGCTTTTAAAGAAAAATAGTAAATCTGGACTCTTCCAGCTTCTTACTCTCTCTCCTTATTCCAGAATGGATAAAAGAGAGAAAAAAGGCCATGAAAGCAAGATCCTTAGAAGCATTCAATTTAGTCTAAAAAAGGCAGCATTAAAAACAATGAGCCTGGTTCTACAAATGTAGCAACAGTTTTGGAAGGTCTAAATTTTTCTTACAGCTACCAGACAGAAAAGGTGCAGCTTTAGCCTCTCTGGTACAGATTTCTATGTTTGACAAGCACAGAAACATCAAGTGATTTCCTTAATTAACCAGTGAAGTCAGACTTGCAAGCAGTAATAATCCTAGTAAGTTTAAAAAATTAATCTGCAGTGTGAGAACTATTTGCTGGAGAAATCAATGAATTTTTATTAGTTAATAAGTTTAACGTTGTTGTATTTCAGACAACTTCCAGATGGTGAAGGGGAGTACAGTTATTGAACAAATTATTCATCTCTGCCTAGCTACAGAACATGTCAACCATCCTTGGATACAATACTTAGCAGCCTAACATTAAGAAAAGCTGCTGAAATATTCTGATAGGGTAGTAGTTCTTTGTTCCCTGAAAAAACCCCAAACCCCAACAATCTTGTTATTATTCAATCTGTAGACTGTTATTTTTTTTTCCCTAGAGGATTATTAGAAACTTGAGAGACACTCTGGTTTTTGCATAGTCTGCTGTTCAGGCAAAAGGTAATTTTTTCTTTCCTTTAAAGCATTATTCAGAGTCATGTTTGATACAGCTGGAAAGAAACAAGTGTTTTTCCTTAATGAAGAATCTAGACCTTGAAAACTACTTAAACACAAATATATATGACAAATAACATGCAAACAAGTATGCATTTATGCGTAATTTATATAAACGTGTTGTTCAAAGGCTAAATTGTTTCTCACGCTTCTACCCCAGAAATAAAACATTTAATTCTTGTTTCTTTCCATTTTTCCTTATTACTTTCTTACGTCTATTTCAAATCACAGGATATTCTGAGTCAGCAGGGACCCACAAGAATCACCAGGTCCAATGCTTTAGTTAGTGGCTCATATGGGGATCAAAACCCACAATCTTGGCATTGTTAACACCATGCTTTAACCAAATGAGCTAATATTTATGTCTGTACTGATATGAAGTTAAGCAGTTATTTTTAATTAGGCTACTCCTACAGTGTAGAATTAGAATATCTGCTAAAGTTCAATCACCAAACTTGACTGGTCTTCAAGGACTGGAAGTTAATTGTGACTCTGTTAGCACAGAGGAAATCACGAGCTTTGAAAAAGGTTTTTATCTGGTGGTTTTTTACTGAAAAAGTAATAAAAACAATGCTTTCCAATACACTTAAATGACTTTAAATATAAAATTTATAGACTTTAAATATAAATTTTCAGTATTTTTAGCAGTCCTATGCAACCAGCAGGTAGCATTAAATAACAAGTTAATAACCAGAAAATGTGTTTTTCTTTGGCATTGGACATTAAGATAAGGGAGAAAGAGGACTCTTCATACTTCAACCTATTACCTAACAGCTAACCAGTCTCTAAACTGAATTTCCAGTTTGAGTCCTAGTATGGTGGAATACCACACCAATACTGGAAATTATTTCAGGGACACGTGTAAAATGAGAATATATTCCCTTCTGTAGATTAGAAGGGAAAGAACTAAATACATACTGGTAAAAAAGGAAAGAGAAAAAGGACAGGAAAGGGTGGGTGTCATTTCCCTGGCACCAGTTGCTGTAGCGTGCTGCCTTTGAAAGCAGACAGAACAGTTCTGTTGTGGTGCATGGATGAAGTATTAGGAGGAAATGAAAATATTTTCAAAGCTGACAGCCTTGGGGCAAATTAATCTTTCTTTTTCCTGAGTGAGGACTTTATTTCATTACAATTACATATGACCATGGCAGTATAGAAGTTTAACTTCTGAGCATCATTTGATGTGCTAGAATGCTCATTGCCATTTAAGTGATAGAACTGGCTTCACTTCCCTGAAATTCTGAAGACAGTTTTGCATACTGCTGGCATTTTTATTGAGGTCTGGAGATCAAACAGGTACAGGATTTTCAAGGCTAGGCAACAAACATTAGGTAGTGAATAGAGATGAAAAAGCATACAAATTCTCAGACACTATATCCTTTCTCCAGATCTGTTGAGATATTCTCCTTACAAGCAGGCTTTGATGAATGCTTAAGAATCAGATGCTTTTTAAAAATGCCTGTTTTCTACAGCACAAATGAAAACAGACAGGGAGGTCACTATGCTGTGTTTTTACCAGTGACAGGTCATCTCATCCCACAAAATCTTCCTGAAGCAGAAAAGGTTACTTTGTATACAGAAATAGAATGAGACACAGGATAGAAAGATAAATCGTCTTTAAAATTAAAAGAATATTATGAAGTTCAAAGCCTACTTTCTCTTATTCATGTTGATTGTTCTCATATTTGCTGAGTTCTGCTCCTGGTTCTCCAGCTGAGTTCTGACATGTTCTTTCCAATGTTATTTTTTTTTCTGCTTAAACTATTTACCACACTTCTCCCAACAAGTATTTTGTTTACAAATGTGTTTATGTAATAAAAGACAACTTTTCAGTGCCAAAGTTACAAAATTTCTTCAAAGAAGAGCAGCCATCACTAAGACACAAATCAATTAGCTTTGTGACTGCAAGACTTTACATGACTGGATCCATGTAAGATGAAGCCCTTAAGACTGCATGCTTTATGGGCTCACAAAAACAGATATAGATATGATTCGTCATTCCTCTGTTGCAATACCTGCTTTAAAATACACCATTAATAAAATATTCAGTTACAGTACAGAGCAAAAAATGCCAAAATGTCTTCATAAGTGTGTATGTAAATTGTGCATGACACCCAAAAGATCTGGTATTCCTGAGGTAGAATTAACATTTCAACAGAATGGTTAAACAACACTTTCAAATGTTTATTTCTGCTGCCATTTTAAACCAACTTGATTGTCATGCTTACTATTACAGGATTTAGCAGGTATTGGGGCACAGCTCTAACTCTGCATCTTTCTGAAGAATTTTATCATTACCCTTTTAATTCTCCAAATATCATTCAAAATTCCAGATGCTGGAAAGGCAGTAAAAATTATGAAATAATATTAAAATTTGATTTTCTTCCTTTTAAATCAGTAAGAAAATAAACATCTGGAGAACTATGAAACAAAATTTAAGTATTCTTTCAAAACTTCAATAATTCAGAGTACCACTTTGAATTCTTCTGGCAGAACACAGATTCTGGAAACAGTTGTCCAACGAAACTGTCGCCCACACTGCTTATAATCTTATTTATTATGTAGTTTGCAATGTGACTCTATAACTGAACTCCAGAGTTTTTATTTCACTTTTACAACAGATCTCATAGCAATTTCCTCAAAAATTAGCTGAGCAATTCTTTCAATAGACTGTCTAAGTAGTAGGTATGAGGTTGTAACCCTACGTTTTGACTAACAACAGGAAAGAAAAGTGGAGAGCTGTACTTTTTTCTTTCTGAATTTGACAGATTTATCTTGGAACAGAAAATTAAGGATTCTTTCATGCTGAAATTAAAATGATTGGCAAGAAAATAAAAGTAAAATACGAGGAATCAATTGAAGTCTAAGATTAGTATGTTAGTGTAGACTATGGAACTCAGAATTCTTTTTTAACTTCAACAGTAATTTTCTGAAATTGAAAATTTTCTGGATTTTAGAGAATATAGCTATTGAATTTTGACCCTCTTAAAATAATTTTTAAAAATTTCTAAACTGAAAAGTAATTTCAAAACATGAAATATATAAAAAGATTAATTTAGAAACTACCAACATGTTTTTACCCTTTTTGTTTCCTTTTAGTTTTGGAATCCTGTCCCCAAAGTTAGTACCTGGTACTAATTCACAGACCATTGAAAAGTCACAAAATTTTGTTACTGCTGAAAATCCTTCTTATCTAGGAATAAATTTTGATTTTAAAAAATGTTTTTTTCAGTTCCAGTTAGTCTGTGAGGCTCCTAGATTCTTCAGACTATTTAAATATACCCCAAGGTAAAATACTGAATTCATACTGAATACAATTTTACAAGGTAAAATACAATTCATACTGAATTGATTTCACAAACTAAATGTATCAGAGACCAATTTTCCCCTGCTTCTTGGGAAATAAGCAGAGAGGACTTCAATAATTAAGACATTGCTTTGGAAGAAAATGAAATATAAAGTGGACTCACAATACTATGCATTCTATGATAATTAATCTGCAGCACACAAGTACGCAAGGTATTCAACTGCCAAGCTGAAATATTTTTATTAGATGATGCATCTGAGAACATAAGAACACTACTAAGGTTTTTAAAGCTTGCTTACTACCCATTTCTGTAATGTCATTCTGTGCCAGATTCAATGAAATCTTAAACACGTCAACCTGCATGAAGCCAGAGCCTGTATTCTCCTGTTGCCTCTATCTTGACCCAATTAATTTGAAAACCTTGGCCAAAACTTGTCCCTTGACATTTTGTAATCAAAAGCTGCTGCCACCATCACTTTATATGTACTCAGGAAGGTTGTTTGTTTTAAAAGGCTCCAAACTGCCATGACAAGGGGTTATCCTATCATTTTTTTACCTTCACAGAAACCCAAGACAGAGGACAATAGAGTTGCTCTACTGTCTCCTTGACAGAATACAAATAAATTTCTAGTTTTTAGAACTAAGGTCTTCAATAGCAGAAAAGTGAGATGACATATATAAGAAGTCAAACAAAAGAAACAACAGTCCAGAATAAGAATTTGTGAAGAACAAGCTTTCATTTTCTGGAAGTATCAATGGAAAAGTGTAGTTAAAAGTGGAATATTTGCAAGTTTATATGGAAACATAACATATAAAGACTATTTTGCTTTTACTGTTACTTCAAAATAAAACTAATCTCCAACTATGTCCTACATTTTCTTTCTGTGTTCCATTTTTTTCTGAAAACTTCCATTGATTTATGTTATAGAAATTGTATTTTGCCAGAAGGCTGCAACAGAGACACTGATGTTACATGTGTTAGGAGGTACTTCTTCAGTGTCACTGAACACTGACAGAAAATATTAATAGTAGCCATATAAAAATTTTTTCCACAGATTTTCTGATGCAGTTATTTTAATTTCTAGAATCTTCCATTTGGGAAAGAGTTTTAATGGCAATGAGAGAAATTCTGTTCAGGTTTTGTATTTAAAGTCTGTTGGTTTTCCTTAGTGTGCGTGCCTTCCTCCCTCTTCCTTCTCTTTTTTGGAGCTACACTGGTGTCTTATCAACAAGAAACAGCAGTTAATTGCTCAGTGCATACACCAAGAACTATTAAATTTTCCACATTTTACAGAAATTTGTCTTATCAGCTTCTTCTAAATTTTCAGTGAGTGATTTCAGAATTGTGGCAGTCTATGAATAAGATAAACTGAAAATGGTGCCTATCCAGTGCATGAAGTGAACCAGAATATCTCTCATTTCTGCTGTATCTCAATGCACTACTTCATTTGGCACAGACAGAGGAGAATCTCCTGAGCTGATCTAAACAAAGTCTGTTTAAAAAGAGCTAAGATATAACCTACTTTAGTTAACTCCTATATATAAACAAGCACAGAGTTATTTAATGCTTTGGAAACCAAGAAAACCATTCCTCATAATTTGAAAGAGGTCAGATTCAACCCTCCCCAAAAAAACAAAAGAGAGCAGGAAGGAATTTGCTGAGACACTAGACAAATAAATCACCTATCTCTTCTTGATAAATACAAGGAAAAACCCGTAGCAACACAGCACAAAGGAACCCATTTTATAAACTGAAACAGCAAAGATTACAACTGCAAGTAACAGAATTAAAGTCAGATTCTGTCCTGGGGTGCCCACTTATGAAGGCTGATATTAACAAGAGTGATACATGATTACTTAAGAATAGATCTCAGTGGCAGAGTTACTCTCAAAGTGAATTATGAAACACATACCACTGCTAAGAGAAAGGCCTTTTATTACTTAGCTTATCCCTGAGAATAATTGATTTACAGCACTGCTTTTTTCAAAATCTATGTGGGTTACAGAAGCAGCAGGTGCTCCTTTCATCAGATACAGACTTATTCAGGATCATATTGAGAGCCTGTTGAAAACAGGCAACAAAAACTCCCCAACTCTGGGTTAACCACCAGTATTTAGCACTGCCCAAAACTGTGGCAGGCTATGAATAAGACGGTAAATTGAAAATTTTGCCTATCCAGTGCATGAAGTGAACCAAAATATCCCTCAGTTCTGCTTCATCTCAATGCACTATTTCATTTTGCTACAGACAGAAGAAAACATCCTGAGCTGATCTGCAGCTACCACCAGGGAGTCTTTAAGTTCAAGGTATTATCCAGATCAAAACAGAAATAAAGGTTCCCTTTTCTGGATAGGTGGGGAGAAGAAAGGCAAAGGCCTTTGCTTCCATGAAGCTTCACCATCTACCCAAAACCCACCTGTTCTGACAGGAGAGAATACGGAGAGCAGCCATTTCTATATGAAGTACTTGTGGGCAGCAGGCAGAGCGCTCGTACTGCAGCTTTCGCTCTTTGGACAGCAACAGCTGCTGGAGTCAAGTTCCAAGAAATAACTAGGAGGTAACAAGCAACTTTCTTTTCTTTCCAGTTCAGGTGCCAAATGGCACCTCGCTTCCCATATGCTTACAGAGAATCCCCTTCCCCATGTCTGGTTCACAGTCCAACCCAGGCTGGAGCACAGCAGAAGGGACAGGATGTGGCAAGACAAAGAGGGAAATGCAGGAGAGGAGAAAGCCAGAAGCAAGGAAAGGAAACTCCTGACCTGAAGAAGAGCTGAAACCATGGAAGTTCAGTGAGGAGAAAGTACATGAACAAGTGAGTTAGCCAGGCTTTGTCCCACCTCCCATTACCCATACCTGCACCATAGGGACCCATCTTTCCCTACTTTCCTTCTGGCCTAAACCACGACCTGGTGTAGCCCGCTCCCCCCTTCACCAGGCTGCTGGAGCTTGCCCAAAAGGCCAGGCCTGACCTTGGCCCTGGCAATCCCACCTCCTGCAAGGGCCACCAGAGCTGCCACCCACCCAGCCCCACTGGGGGAACCTGGGCTGAGGAGACAGAGCAGGATGAAAGAAAGAAGAAAGACTCAGAGCCCTCAGAAATGGATGGAAAGGAGCCACCAGGTATACCTGGGTTGTTCCCAGGGAAAGGATCAGGCAACAGAAGTGCACAAGAGACACTGAGAGAGGAAGCCAGGAGGGAGCCAGGGAGGCTCACCCAGATGCCCACCCTGCTTGACACAATGCAGCCACCCAGAGATCCCACTGCTCCTGGGCCATGCAGTCATACCTTCCCCTGAACCCCACCACACCGTGGTAGCTCATGGCTCTCCTCGTATCAGGAAGAATAGGGAGAAGAGGTAAGACTTCTGAAATGCATTTCCCTCCTCTCCCATCTTCCCAGCTGTCTTTGAAACCAGGCATAAAGTGATTTAGTCATTTTGAAGGAAAACAAATAAAAATGGTTTCTTAGCAACAGGATTTGCAGTATTGGTCTCTGAGGAAATTCTCCTCAATGTTTTCAAGGCTTTGCCTGTTTACTAATGTAGGAATAAAAGTCCTCACATCATATTAGTGTGTCTTTTTTAGGTAAGGATAAGTCTCTACTGCTTTTCAGCAACAGAGGTGTAGCAAAGGATGGTGTTAAAAGAGCCCATGTTCCTGCAAAAAAGCAAGAAATTTCAAAACTTTACAGCTAACACCTACCATACCTTCAGCACATAGAAATACATTTCATTTAATCATACTGAGTATTACCCCCTATGTACAAACCTACAAAATTCTATTTTAAAACACAAACCTAGGAGTACCTAGAACAGCAGAACAGCTAATTTTTCTGTTATATGACACTGCATTGTGGAGGTGTCAATCCAGGCATACCACTGGAGTTACTTGGAAAAACAATTCAAGGGCTGTCAGACTATCTGATGGCTGAAAATGTATTAATAGGGAGAAGGAAGTGAATTAAATATAAATTTATTAAATATCAATGACCTGCCTGAGCTGCTTTAGGGTTCTCTGAGTACAACATACATAAACACATCAGTAGGTTTCATAATTCTTTTTTTTGCAAAATAATAGTCTTGAGGAATTAACTGCAAGGAGATACCTGCAAAATTAAGTGTTTAGTAGTATTAAAGTAAGATGAAGAGAACAGGTAAATTTATATTAATCGAAGTTATAGAAAGAGGCATGCTTCTAGGTCAGTCTTAGAAGCTGCAAAGAATATTTCAAGGATAGCTATTGAAGTTCTTGGTTGCAAACCCTACTGAAAAGCCTATCAATTATAGGAGCAGATAAGGAAATTCTAACTTCCCTTAATTTGCTCCAGCATGCTAATACCTGTTATTTATTTACTGGCAGTAACTCACACATTAAGAATAACTGTACTATTTTGGAAAAGCAATTTCTTTCTTTTTGATATTACTCTTATAATTAATGTCTGCAAAAGGGTGAAGAATAATAATGAAAAATAAAATGCATAAAGAAATAATTGTTTATATTTCTTCCAAAGGCCAACTTTATTTCTAGAACTTTTGGTTATTTGATATCAAGATGAAGCAAACAAGCACATAACTTTTATGGATGGGAGACAACTCACTTTATGTTAATGCCATTTCTATTGACTCTATATTTAAAAAAAAAATACGCACTGATGAAATGTTATCTGGAAGAAAATGGATTGCCTAAATATAATTGTACAAGTAAGCAAATATGCGGGCTGAGAAGCAAAAACAGATGTATTCTTCTTGTTCTGGATTGGTCTCAAAAAAGTTGAGAATTTAAACATGCAGGATTAAATAACAAATAAAGGGAGAATACAGCAGATGAAGTAACCATAGAGTTCTATCTGCCCCAGCCCCTTTCCATAAGCTGCTCTTCTTTTTTGGGGAGGGTGAAAAGAGTGGGATTCAGTGAAATAATTTGTTTATCCAATTTGAAGAGCACACTTACTAAGGAGTGAGAACAAGGAACAGGTACTGCTTGTTGCCAAACACATCTATATTGTGAAATTGCCATGTAAGATACCAACCCATTCATGAGAGATTCCTAAGTGCCTCTGTAAATTTCATGTTTCTTCAAGCACATCTAGCAAACAGTTTATTTTGTATGGCTTCATCTGATATCTGAGCACCATTGCACATGGCAATAAAAACAATCCAAGAAGACATGAATTCTTGAGTCTTGTCTGAATTAAAAATATAGAAAGTTAAAAAAGGACAGAGATTCTCCATAGAAGAGTGTCTGAATTTTTTCTTGATTCTATGTTTTCAAAGAGGAAGAGAAAAAAGAGATAATGAAGTTTTACTTCAAAGAAAGCACTCTGTTTTATCCAGATACAGTGCTAGTCAAGACCCCAAGCACTTTAGTTTCTTCTCCTTAGACCCACAGATAAATGTGAAGCTGAATGATTTGGTAGAGGTCATTAGTTCTGAGATTGCAGGAACTGATGATATATCTGGATAATGCAGTGAATATGCTGGATATTAGTCTCCTGGGTTAAAGGCAGAATAGTCAATGAAAGGGAAAACAAAAACCAACTGAGAATCACAGGAAAATAATGTTTTGATACAGAAGGATAGTACTTACCTAGTTTTAACTAATTTTCATTCTCATCAGCACTAAGTAATGTAAACTTTATTAAAAGAACACACGGGAATGTAACTTGTCTTGTTCATCAAGAGAGTGTCTCAATATCAGAGACCACAGCAGTGTCTCTACCTAGTAAAACAGCCCTGGTGGTTCTCATGGCTGATCTGCTTCAGAAAAACCACTAAAGGCCATCATATGTTTTGGAATTGTAGTTGTGCAACTTATATAAAAGGAGTAAATATTTTTGCTTGGATTTTCATGTAATGTGAAATTTAGCATCTTGCTCAACAGTATTGATGTAGACAAGCACTGTGTACTGACTGAATTCTAAGAAAGAAGGTGCAAGGACAGTTGATGTAGGTAAAAAACAAAAACAGAGGACAAAAAGAAAAGAAAGGTACTTAGGCACTAACAAGATACTAAACCATGGTCTTGTCTAGATTACCAATATGAAGTATTAAATTTACATTTAATCATTTTACATATCTGCAGCTTTCTGAAGGGTTACCTCAAACCCAAGCTCTTATAAAACTTCTGATACCACATGCTGTCCTGAGACAA
The DNA here is from genome assembly GCA_013400775.1 of Chaetops frenatus. Lineage (NCBI taxonomy): Eukaryota > Metazoa > Chordata > Aves > Passeriformes > Picathartidae > Chaetops > Chaetops frenatus. Next base: position 64,020 of record VZTR01029172.1, on the reverse strand, counting down.
AGACTTCAGCTGCAGCTGTGGCTAAAGTGGAAAGACATTTGAAATCCAGGGCCACACAAACACACTCCATCAGTGCAGCAAGTACTTCTCTTAGTGATGAGAGATACATACTGTACTACCACAGATTTTAATTTTTTTCCACAGAAGCTGTCATCAGCTTTTTATCAGCCTGTCTAATTTGTTATCATGTGGGTTTGTATCTCTCTTGGCCCAATATAGTGGTTTCAATTCTCTTGTGATACTTTACACTGAACGTGTAGAAGTTTTTTGTAATGCGGAAGTCTGTCACTTTACCTGTATCACTATCTTCTTTTAGGAAAAAGTCCAAATCATAAAAGACTTTACTGAATTTTTAATCCTTAAAACATCACAATATTCTCCTTGAAAATCTCCTCAAGCAAATACTCAGCACAAACGCTATTTATAGAATTTAAAATGTTGAATTGTTAATAAATGCTGTAGTCCAAAGCATTTGCATTCTCCAGCAGCAGGAAACCTGATGTGAATAGAATAATGTGACAAAACAGCTTCTGGTAGAAACAAATACACCAAAATGGCATGTTTCTGTTGTATGTGCATCCACTGAAAATATCCAGTGATATTTGAATTTTATAAATTATACAAAACAACTAAGAAACAATATATTACTACTATTGTTTATTTTACTTGCTAATAGTAGCAATAGCTTCAGCTGCATGTAATTCAATAAAAGTGATATCACAACAGTGTCATTCCAAATATAAAATATATCTATATTATCCAGGACCAACTTACTCTAGTATGAGTTGAAATACCACAGTAATCAATTCTTCATATAAGTCTAGAAAATGTGGTGTTGCTAAAACATTTTATCATTGTGATCAAAATTCAAACAAGTTCCAAATTAGAAAAACCTTTTGATATTACAACAGAAGAGGCTACAAAATACGTTTCAATTCTTCAGCATCAAAAGAGCTAAAACTCAAAACCTTAGCACTCATGAAGAAGGAAACAGAACAGAAAATTAACAAAGCATGCAGATGTATACATCCACGGAGTAATTGTATGTTGAACATGAAGGTTTGTTTTCCCATTACAAGAGGAGGTGATACTGTGCTCACACAGAATCACAGAAGGGCTGGGCTTTGAAGGGGCCTCTGGAGATCATCTAGTCCAACCATCACTCTGACACTGCCAAGTCCACCACTAAACCAGGTACTTAAGGGTCACGTCTACAGATCTTTTGCCTCCAGGGCTGGTGACTTTACCTCTTTCATGGGCATGCTGTTCCAATGTTTTACCTTTAATGCTTTCAGGGAAGGAATTTTTCCTAAGATCTATTCTAAAAATAGACAAGATAATCAAGACTATATAATGGTTTCCATATGAACAGCAAGTAAGAAGAGTCATCTTCCAGGATACAGCACTTTGTGAAGTCTGTAAGGAAATGAAAGCCTGTGTATTTTCCATAATGTGTTGTAAAGGCCAGCTGATCCCTCATGTTAAAACTGGCAGGTACAGAAACATCCTTCACAGCTCTTATCATTCATGCCAGCTTAAAGACTGGAAGGGTCTCCTGGGTACTTAGGTGAAATCTATCTACCAGGAGAAGTCTCCCTGCTCACCTTATAAGATATGAGCATCAGAGACCCTTCTTCCTTGCAGCAATCTCTGAGCCATCTGTTAATCTTGCTTGACTTCCTCTACAATTGGCCTATATATCCGACAGCAGAGTGTAACAGGCTTTTACAATCTAAGTTAGATTACTTTAGAGTGTGTTGGGTGATCCCAAGCTGTTTTCAATTAACTGCTGTCAGTTATTAAGTCATTTCACCAAATAAGCACTGCCAGAAGTAAATATTTACCACCTGGCTGTAGCTGAAATACCAAATCTGAAACTCAAAGAGGAGGAAATCATAGACAACATGATGTTTAGCCATTCCCACCATGAGAGGAATTGCTCTTATGTTTATGATTCTTTAAATTACTGCTATAGTTTTGTATCTAATTAATGGAGTTTTAATTCCCCTGATTCAGCACTCAAAATGCTTTGCAGTTAGTTTATGGATCACTTCTCCTGTCTTGCTAACCATCTAATTAGAAAACTGTAAAAGGGAAGGAGGTCCCAGAGTTTTTTCCTTTATTTTATGAATAAGAAATGTTTTTGGCAAAGTCCAATGTTCTGTAAGATTGGGCTGGATCCAACAACTAAAAGCTTACTAAGTGGAATAAAGTGGGTTTGCCACTGGCAGCTATACCAATCTGGCTGCTTTTCTGAAAATCATGGTACTGTTAGCTGCCTTTAATTATATATTCACACTTTCTACCATTCATTATACAGGGAAGAGCAGTTTCTTGTTGACCAAATTCAAACTGGCCATATATTTTTTATTTATGATTCATAGAAATAATGAATTTTAATCTGAAATACTGCACATGTTGGGGTTTGGGTGTTCCTCCCTTTTGTTTCTCTTCACCTGTGGAATTTTTCCCCCCATCAGTTGCTAAGGGACCATAATGGCCGGGTACTTAAGGGGAACAAAAGAAGTGATTGAACTGAGGGAAACAGGTATTGTGAAGCTGGGAGAGGTTTTTTCTCCCAGCAGGGTGGGGGTACCTTGGAGTTTGGGGCGGGCAAAAGGTTTGGCTGGAGGAGGGGACGGGACTCTTGCTCTGGGCCGCCAGGGAGAACGTTTGGAGGTGCTGCTGCTGCTGGATCTCGCCGGGAGAGCTGTTTTCTTNGTTTCTTTGTTTTATTATAAATACTAGTAAAGAACTGTTATTCCGTTCCCCATATCTTTGCCTGTGAGCCCCTTAATTTCAGAATTACGATAATTTGAAGGGAAAGGGTTTTCATTTTTTTTTTTTTTTCCATTCCAAGGGAGGTCCCCTGCCTTCCTTAGCAGACACCTGTCCTTCAAACCAGGACAGCACATTAAAAATTCACGATGTAAATATGCCATATTTATGTAATTAGCCAAGTTCCTGTTCAGAGTCACTGCTTCATTTTCCAGGGAACAGCTGATTCCAGTTCCCATCATTATAACTCACTGGCTCAGCTTCCACCAATGAAACAGAACCAGCTTTTTTTAAACAGCATTAATACCATACTGGCAGATTGACAACTGGCATAGAAAGGTGCTATGCAAAAAGCTGACTGTTCATTTCACTGGTCATGTAGAAAACTGACTCAAAATGAAGAGAATTGCTTCTATGAACTTCTCAAAACAAACAAAATAAATAAATAAACAAAAAACCCACAAAAACAGTTTGGACTGTACAGAAGTTGTCACTTCTCCAAACAGTATTTTGTTTACTTTTGATTTTTTTTTCAAATCTCTCTATAATGAATGTAGATTTCTTTCTTGTTTTTTAAAAAATTCATACTGGAAAACTTATGTCTTGCATTTTCAGTATGTGTAAATAGAATGGTATTTCGATGGATGGATGGATGGATGGAAGGAAGGAAGGAAGGAAGGAAGGAAGGAAGGAAGGGACTCTTCAAAAGGTGTTCAACCACTTTTACTCAAATTTGCCAATACTCCTAGACCTGGAAACAGTTTTTGGCTAAGGTTTTGAACCAAAATCTTTCACATGGCATTGGGTATCAACACAGTAGTAAATAATTAGACTATGTTGATTATATAGCTGGCATTTTTCCTGTATCTGCAGCAAAGATTTGAGCATCATCATTCATAGTTACTCAGTTAGCTTTAATAATGTTGTTTTCATTAAATAAGAAAATAGAACCATTTCTTAAGAAGCTGAGACCGTTTTTCTTTCTCATTTTTACAGCACATATGTACCTGTGAGAAAATTAAGCCTGGTTAAGTCAGGTGCAACACACATAAACAAGAAAAATAAACGTAAATAGCAAACACAGAGAGAGAATGCTTAAATAAGGAATGCTTAAATCATCATTTTACAGACCATAGCCTGAGAGACTTGAGACTCACTCTGCATCTGAGCTATTACCTGAATAAAATGAATGCAACGGAGGGACAAACAAAATAGAGGTAAGATATATTATGGCATTCTGAAAGCAAGACTAGTGATCTAGAATTCTATCCCTGATGTTGTGCTGTTATGCATATCTATATTTGCAATTTGCTTGTTGAAAGCAAGGTAGTGCACTGCTTTTCTATATCTTTTTGAAGAGCACCAACCCTTAATATTTTTACAGAATACTATATTTCAACAGTGTTGCTGTCTCTGAAGACCTGTTCTTCAGTAATGCTTGCTAAATAGAATTTTAGATTCAAAAGGACACGATGAGAATGTTGTTTGCAGCTCAGCTATTGAAAACAAAATAGTTGCTTCCACTCATTAACTCTTGAAACCTTTGCTACATTGTAGTTGAAAAAATATTCGCTGGATTTCTGAAGACATGCACCTGTAAATATTTGTCTAATTATGGCTGTGAGAACATCCATCTGACACTCCAGTTAGACCTGCAGAAGAAGACGGACTCTATTCAAGATCAGGGTATAACTGTTACATATTTTCAGATTTATTGTTGTGCATTCATTATCCACTACAAATCTTGAAGTAATAATTATGAATTATTTAGAAAGCAGGCAAATAGCATTCATTCCAATATACAAGTTTCTGTAATATGTTTACTAATATTCTGTTTATATTTGTAGGACTAGATGTAAGTTGAAAGAGGAAAGTGTTGAAAAATTACAGTTTAGACAAAAAAAGGCATAATATCAACCTACTTCCCACTTATTCTTTAGTATGAAAATAAAAAATGACATTATAATGGGCACAGGAAGGATATTGATCTGTCAGAGCATGTCCAGAGGAAGCCACCAAGATGATTGGAGGGATGGAGCACCTCTCCTACAAGAAAATGCTGGAATAATTGGGTTTGTTCAACCTGGGGAAGAAAAGGCTTCAGAGTGACTGAATGGAGGCCTTGCAGTATCTGAAGGGAGCCTACAAGAAAGATGAAGATGCAATTTCTACAAGGGCACGTAGTGACAGGACAACGGAGTGAATTCAAACTGTTGTAGAGGAGGTTTAGATTAGATATTAGGAAGAAATTCTTTACTGTGAGGGTGAAGAGGCACTGTAAACAGGTTGCCCAAAGAAGTAATGGCTGTCCCATCCCCGGAGGTGTTTGAGGCCAGGCTGGACAGAGCTTTGAGCAATCTGGTTTAGTGAAAGTTGTTCCTGCCCAGGAACGGTTGAGACTGGGGAGGTTGGAACTACATGGTCCTTTCTAACCCAAACCGTTCCAGGATTCTATGACTAGAGAACAAAACATTCTGAAAAATACTCTAGACAGAAATTTATATTACTGGAAAAGGTGGTAATTGCTAAAGAAGTGAGGGGTTCTTGTAAATCTTTATTAACAGTCTTTATAAATTCATTAATTGCAAACAGTAGTATTCCCACACAAGATATTCAGAACAAATTAATTGCATAACAGCAGCCCACACATCATGTAAGCAAAGGTGTAGACCAATAAAACAGACAAATAGGCCTTTAGTGTCTATATACATCAACTATGGCTGTAAAACAAGCTCTGGCTTATTGATTTATCTTGTTTCTGTACTTCATGACTATCAGGAGATTAAGTGGATTGTTCCCTCTAAAAAGGGATGGGGGGAAGGAGGGGAAAGTAAGGCATCTTTCTCTGACACTGATCAATGGATATATCCTCAAAATAAATGTTAAAATATTTATCATATCAGTTCCTACAGAAAGAATGGTCTACAGGGGACTAGACTAACCGAGTCAGGGGGATGGTACAGGATATGCAGTCCTGCAGACATAAAAAAGAAATGTTCATTGACTCCAAGGCAGCCCAGCTCCCTGTGACAGGAATGAAATCTGAACATCAAAGCTGGCGTACAAATGTAATTTGCTATATCATTGGTTTTGGTCCCTTTTTAAAGGCTGAGACAGAAACCATAAGAGTTTTATATTCACCTCTTGGGATGTAATTTAGTGACAGAACCTTGTTACAAGTACACATTTTAACATCTTATCAAAGGAAGCCTGTTAGAGACAACTTGAAGACCATAAATCTCAGATCTGCCATGAAGCAGCACTGTGATCATGCTTCATAAGTTGCACTCACTGCTGTTGTCTGGCAAACACCAAGTTGTCTGACATTGCAGCACTGATAACACTCACTGTTTTATTCCTCTCATTTTAGAAGGAATTCATTTGGAGCCCATAAAATCTACCATCGGTTTCAGTGGCTATTGAGATCAAAACTGAACACTTCTGGGAAGCCCACAGCTCTTGCCTGGCAAGTGAATACTTTCAAAAGAACATCTTTCCTCCTCTTTTGTTTAGCATGGCTTGACAGTGGGTACAACAGTAAGTTCCCTGTTGTCGGCCTGTATTACACACTGCAGCATCACTTTCAGTGATTCAACTTGAAACTGCACCTCTGGGGTTTCAGCTCATATACCCACTTTGGAGATGACTAAGCTAGAATTACATGAAAAAACCTATGTGCACTAATTAACACACAGAGAAAAGAGTATAACAGTTGGCCTCCTAAAATATCTCTCCATATAACATGTTACCATGGCAGAGAAAAATTTCAACATCTGTGTGGGAGTCTATCTTTTAAGAAAATATATCAAATTTAAAAGCTTGACTTGAGAGTAAATAGAAATACATATATCTGGTAAAAATAAGCAACTCTAAAGTTATTTTTTTCTAAATCATTCCTATCAAATAGCTTTAATCTTGTGAGTAATCCACAGTCTGATATACCAGGAAATCTAGGAAAAAGAAGGAAGATCATCTACTTCAAGGCTAAATATATTATCCGTTTATTTCAGAATAGCTATATAAATTTAATTATGACTTTAACTACCTAAAACTTTAGGATTTATATCAATTTATGCAGAGATACAGTAAGATAAGATATAAAATTTATATTAGTGTAGATAAACAACCATCTAACACCAACTCTAAGCTACTGATGAAATTTTCTCAGGTTTTCTGTTGATAATTAATCACTTACCCACTTAGCTTTTGGTAGGGACCTCTAGTTCATTACATTCGTTTAGGAACTGTAGTGTAAATGTTACTTATGAAAAACATGCTTAATAAATTTCTTTACACAAGGAAGAATTATATGGAGTCAACATATTGCATAGTGCTGTGCTTTGTCCTCAGACATGTCCCTTTTCAGTTTACTGCTCATAGAGCAGAACTTCCTCTATATAAAATTCTAAATATCAAACTGGTTATTCAGCTATAAAGAATAATATGTATGTCTTCCCAATGTTAGCTGAAATTTTCTTCTTCAGTCAGTTTTTATTAAATGTAGAAAAATGATTCATTTTAATCCTCTTTTTTGTCATGTATACGTAAATGTAGTAAATATGATAAAAGACAGGTTAAACTGAGTTAAACTAGCTACTTTTTGAAAGTCACATGTAAGTCCCTGAGTGATTCTGGAACAACCTGGGCCACTTCTAGCATACAAAGGAACCAATGCCTGAGTGCTTCATTTTAGTGTGTCCCCTGTCCCTTTTTCTGCAGAAAAAATATTTCTCCCCAGAACAGAAGTGTGGAGCTGAAGACAAATTACTATAATTTCTAAGTCCTGCTTTTCTTTTGATCCTCATTTTCTGTGTTCTTTATACCTTGCTCTATCCAGAGTAGGAAAATATACTGTATATATTACATGAAGAAAATTAGTCACAGAGTAGCTAATTATTAATAAAGAGTAAAGAGGAAATTTTCAAATAAAAAAAAAATATTTGAGCAGCTCTGCAACTGGAAAAACTGTTTCCACTTGNGATAAATCCTCTAACAGTCCTTGAATGTTATTGTCACAGAATCTGTCTTATAATCAATCATAAAAACTGTATTTTTCTGTTAGCTGTCTGTAGATAATTTTTTTTTAAAGCTTGAAATTAATTTCTGTGTTGCAGTAAAAATTATATGGGGATTTTTTAATAAGAATTTGTAAAATGGATTGTGGCCACTTATTATTACTTTTCCATTTATGAGGAAATGCAAATAAGGAAGAATTTTATGTTTGACTTTTGCACACCAAGTTTAGCTAAATTTCACGAAGCAGTGATGGTCCGTGAAATATTTCCTTGCAGAATAAGAAACTTAGCCACTCCCTGGACACAAGGTTAGCAATGAGGTTTACTATAACTCCAGATTTTATGTTACTTTAGGGCTGACAAAAACAGTTGAAATGGTGCAAGAGCTGGACAGCTTTATAGGCCTTTTAGCAAAGCCATTATTGTGGGCAAAATATTCTGTGTGTTGACAAACCAAGTAATCACCAAATATCTTCCAATCAATTGCAGTACAAAGTCAGCTTTTTAGACTGTGCAGAGGCAGAGCATAGAGTCTAGATTACAAAACAGAGTTTACTTTGACCTCTTTGGTACTGCAAGAGTGTTTCTATATGAAAAAATGTATTTTGTTTTGACATTCAGTGTAGATTTCTGATGTCTTTTAATTGCTTACTTCTTACCATGGTAATTACAAAACCAAAACAAGCCATAATTATACTAAAATACCTGGCATCCAATTCACTCAAAATCAGTATTTGTGCCTATCCCACACAAACATATTCTTTCAACCCTCTAGACTATTCAGGAATTACTTTAATCCTTTCAGGAATCTTTCCAGAATGGTTGATGTTATAGATTGTATTCCCTTCTCTGCTGCTCTATGACACACCTGTGCAATGAACTAACTGAAGAGCCTTCAGGTCTTTACATATGAATAAAAGTCTTCACATTAAACACAACAGACATATTGATTCTTCTTAATTTTACTTTCCTGACAATTTTTTATTTTACCATCTACACATTCCAGACAAAATTACAAGTGTCAACTATAATAGTCAACAATAAATACATTCAAACTAACTCCCCTCTGATTTGAAACTTAAGGAAGAAATGACAAAGGAAAAAAATGTATGGAATAAATATTACATGACCTTGTATCATTGGTGGGCAGCATACTGTAATTATCTTTTAGGGGAATATTATGACATCTTGTCATTCATCTTTTTATCTTTATATAGAAATAAAAATATATTTATTTAGTGAGGTGAAAACTTTTTTTAACATGAGAAATGTCTTATTTTTAATGTAGCATCTTCAGGAAAAAAAAAGAGTAAGAGAATAACTGTAAACTAAGCTCTTTTTTTCTAGGGTTGATATTATCTTGTTTGATAATGGGATTTCTAGATTTCTTTTTCTTTTTAGTTCACTTCAGGCAGGTAAATTGCAACCCCCTTCAAAGTTTTCATTAGATTGCCTATTATTCCCTTGAAAGAAATCACACTCTATGCATTATTCATTAGGGGCAGCAAATCTTCAGAGCAGTCACACAGGCTGCGATATCACAGAACTACTTAAAATTCTATGTCTTCTTTATCCATTTCCATTGAATTCAGTTCTGGTCTAATCTCTCTGTATAATTCAATATCTCTGGTTAATTCAGAAATTGCAATGCTGAAGAAAACACATATTTTTTATTAGTGCTGGATAAAACAACATCACTTTTATTTATCAAATGCATGTAGTCCGATCTGTGTATGATATTTTGATACTTTCATCTTCTCTTTTTGGTTTGGTTTGGTTTGTTTGTTTGTTTTATGTTGCTTTATGTTATAAAACTTTTGAAAAACAAGAGGATATCTACGATGCCCTGTGAGCTGTTTAAAGACAAAGCAAGTGATATCCTGCAAAAGATATTAAAACAAATTGTAGAGTTCCATAACCATATAAATACAAGGAAAATCAGAGAGGAAAAGAATAACTGCAATAAGACAGTTACGCAATAATAAATAGAAGAAAATACAGTATTTTCCCTCCCCTCAAAAGAAGTGCTGATGATTGTTTGTGAGAGATTTTTCCCCAATTTTGAACACAAGCATGAGGTGCTGACAAAATAAGTAAAGAAATTAAACCAGGAAAAATACAAATTATTGTTTCTAGCCTGGAAGCAAATCTGAAAAAGCAGAGGAAGGACTTGTGGTCTAAATTACCTCCATATATAATGGCCAAAACTAAAGCAAATAAATTCCAAGTCTGTTAGAGCATGCAGTTGTTCTGAAGTTATTCAAGCCACTTGCCACAAAAATAATTTTGTACTTTATCTAAGTAGTCCATACCCAAGATTTTAATAATTATTACATTAAAAAAACTCCCATCACTATCAATACACACCTAAACAAATTTAATAAATCAAAAATTTAAATTCATGTTACAGAATTAAGAGGTTTAAAAATTAATTTTCTTCAATTGTGTATTAAAATGCCACCACTATAATTTTCATCAACCACATTAATTTTGGTGCAATACTGACCTAAGAAAATTAATCATTTGACTTGATAAAAAGTTTCTTGAATTATATAAAAGTAAGATCATATGGGAAAAACTTCAATATATCACTACAGTGGTTTTCAGCTTTTTTTCTTTGTTTTTTAATTTTGAGAATTCAGATTCTAAGTAGTATGAGGATGTAAAACAAGACTATAAAATCTTCATTTTACCCGTATTTTCTCAGAGAGATGGGGGATTATCTACAGCTCTGAGTATGGGACTGGAAGCTAAGGTCTTGAACTGAGGCAAATGATTAGTATTCATATTTTGCAGAAGATAAATTTTCACATTAAATATACAGACGCTCATGTATACTGAATGTCACTAGGGATTAGCATAATATTTCTATTAGTAACGCTAGCTTATCTAACTGAGCGACACTCTGTAGTCAAGAGCTAAGTACTGGAAGGGTGAAAATGAGCTTAAGTGTTTCCAGTACAGGGTAAGGAACGAGTGCGACCGTTTCCACAGGCAATTATTCAGCCTTAACTGGACTTCCCATAAAAATTCTGTCCTTACATAACTGATTGACTTCCCTTCCTTCTGTGTATTCCAGTAATTTCTCTTTTTCTCCATCATCCTGCTCACTCCAGAATCCACCAAATAAAATATGAAAAACTATAATTTTGTCAAGGAATCAAGGAAAACTAAATTTTTTGTCTCAATATTTGATTGTAAAAATAGACCTTGTATATGTCAGATATACCTCTTTCAATGAAATGTAAGCTATAAATAATAAGTTTATAATTTTATGTTATCATTATTTGTGATTGCTACTGCAACTGAGCAATTAGTGGGAAAAATCCTTGCTTAAATGCTACATTAATAATTTTATTTTCATCCTTCCCACAGTTGTAATAAATATGGTGCTTCCTCATAGAGAGATTTAACACAGGGTATTCCTGCTCTTTACCCAAACATACAAATGATATATGAACAGTGTAGATTAATATACACAAAGGATCACAGAAAGGCCATCCTGATGTTCTCTCCCTGAAGAGAACAGTGAAAATTTTTCCTTTGTAAGCAATGGGCTTTGTATCAGAAAGATATTTTCACAGAGAAGACCTGGCATTGCTTGCGTGTTGTTAAATAATGTTACCAGACTGAAAATTTTTGTTTGAGTCAGTCATCATTCCTATTATAAAAGCACATTAACCTGAGTGAGAAAGGCCAAGACTAATCGGTTCAATACAGGAGGGAAACCAAAAGCAACAAAGCAAGACAAGGAGCCAGGACAGAAACAGATCAATATTTTAAAAGTGTCTCTGAAGTGAAAATCCTGTTTGATTTCTGATTCAAATTTTTGAGTCAAATTTTTAATGGCTGGATTTTATTTTTTCTAAATCATATACAGAAAAACATAGTGTCTATATACTGCTCTGTACTGTCATAGTTGAAGTAGAATGGAGAACAGTGGTAAAAATACTGACAACCATATTTTATCTTTGGATATATAATGCATGTGCATATCGATAGAACCATGTCACTAGAGATATATTTTTCAAATAAAGTTGTTAACTCATATTTGGAGAACAAGAAGTAGAAAGAACACTTTCTCACAAGAGGAAAGGAGGAAATGTAATGTGTTGAAATCTGTTTCAGATAAATGTATTAATTATCACAGACAGAGGAGTTTAAAACATGATAAGTTAGATGACAGGAGTACCCATAACAAAACAACACTTAGTGACAAAATAAAATTAATTGATTCAACATATAGGTCCCATCCTACTCCCTTATCTATGCATGCTTATGTGTCAAATCAAATTAAATCAAACCAGAAAGAGGGTGAACTGAAACAATTTTTAATCTAATTCCCTCAAATTCCATGAACAATTCAGGTATGCATAGTTAAACTGTTTTGCAAGACTACAGCAGCATAATATAGCCAAACTAGTCTTCGTTGGTCAAGTAGAAATTTGTGATTAGAGCAGACAAGATATGAGAATTTCCATTCTAGAGGAACTTGATGGGAAGGGCAGGGTGGGAATATTGAAATTTAGCAGAAAAAATCCATTGGAAATTTTCTAACAACCAAGGATTTCATTTCATATAACTGAGCTTCATTTACAAAATTTTCAAATAAAATTGAGTTTAGGTATACCTGGTCTCCTCATTCCTTACATACTCTTAGCAGATTGATGAGGACCCAGAAGTCCAGCACACAGATTTTCCAACCCCTAGCTCTGCAACAGGAAGTATGAGGAATATGACTAATCCAGGTACTGGATGCAAGTGTAAATCATAGAAATCCCTGTCAAGGGATAGAAGCATTTTATTTTCATCAGACAATAAACATTTGCATTGAATCAATGTTTTATGTATTATCATGAGCTCAGTAATGTGATGTCAGTCTAACGCTTTGCATCCTTCAGCTTCCCTTTCCCTATTTTTATTTATTATTTAATGAAAACTTGTCTACCTAATGTATTTCATATCTCAGCATAATCCAGGTATCTCAGCCAAAAGGTTTCATTTTTTCCACAATGGGAATAACCCAATATATCATTATTTCATGGCCTACCAAGATTTACCTTATTCAGCGTTCTAAAGAATACTCTTATTTTGGTAAAAGTAGATCATTATCAAACCTTCTCAACAATTAAGAGTCTATGTTATGGATGACCAGTCATAATAATTTCACATATTTTCCCCCCAAAAATGTTTGTTCTATTTCTTCCTATATTAACCTTCATGTTACCTGATGCACAGATTTTCGCTTGACATCACCTCATCAAAAAACACAGATAGACCCCATTTTCACTACTTACTTTCCTTGCTTTATCAGTGATTCAGATTCTCAGAAAGACTTGTTTTTGGTAATTCCCTTCCCCACTTTTTTTATAGAAATTATTAATTACTGGCCTTATACTTAATGTCTTGCCATTGAAAATAACTCAAAGGAGCTACCTGCCTTTTTCATTCCTTTTGTGTTTTTCTAGTGGGGACAATTACATTGAGACAGTCTGTCAAACAACAATTCTCTCAGTCCCTCTATTTTAAACATCTCAGCTGACATAACATCAGTGTCTGCCACCATCCCACATCCATGTCTCATCATCCTACCATAAAGAATTCCTACCACAACAATAGTGCCTTAGAGGCTGTTATTTGAACATTCCTCCTCCTTTTCTCAGACATTTTTACTGAGTAATTTCCCATAAAATAATTACTTTCTGATGATGACTTCATTTTGATTGTCTGTTATGTTCTGAATACGTGGAGGCTTAGAGATCCTTATCATCTAGCCCAAAATATAAAGAGAATTTTTCTGTAAGACCCCTGCTGTGCTCCCACTGAGGCACAAACTTTCTGTAGATAAATTTAGACATAGGCATAGAAAAAAAAGAGAAAATAATAAAATAAATAAAATGGATTTTTCCTCTAGACTTTAAAAAACATATAGGCAAAATTTACTATAAATATTCAGTGGTTAGTTTCTGTTTCATATATCACAGTATAAATGTTCAGGTACATTTAATTCTAACTGTAAGTGTTTATAAGTGCCTTGTGGCTGCAGCTTTGATCCACATCCTTTCATTTTATTTGTCTTATTACTAGATTATAATGGTATTATACAAGAAAAGTGAAATCCCAAAGATCATTAGCTGTTGCAAAATATTTGTCAAAAAAGCATAAAACAACTCCATATGGTGAAAGGAGAGATACTCTTTGTTATAATAATAAAACCATTTTTCACTATGTTCAGGATGGAACAACAGTAACCATATATTAATCTTATCAGTGCCAAGGGAATTTTGTTACTGGGAGTAACTTTTTGGTATGGCTTTTTCCTTTTCCTCACATAGCCAAACTAATTACATTTGAAGTTTGTAAAGTGTGTGAGAGGTGCTGAACAAAGGTGTAATTATTTAATCAGGAAAAAAAAAGCTTATATTTAGAAATATGGGTCCTTTTGAAATTTCTCCTAATTATTGGAGTGGGAGTCAGACCCCAGACTCCAAGGATCATTCAGTTACTACAAATTTCTCTAAGATGTAATTGAAGCCTGGTTCATTAATTAACAGAACATGGGATAACTTAGGGAAAAACACTGAGGAAGATACAGTGACCCAGGTCATGGACAGTAATTAGATCAGAAATGTCTGTGATACCATAATAGAAAGATAACTTTACACTGTATTCATTTTGGAATAAGAAAATTTGTACTTTTTATTTTTGAGTAGGAAATGATGAAATATTGCAATGTTTTATGGAATAAAAATTCTCAGAAGAGCAATATTGCAACATCATCAAATAATTTTCTCTTCCCTTATGCGTTCCAGTTGTGGACTTTGAGCCCAACTCACTATACATTAGTGTGTTTGTCCACATTTCTTTTCTAAATACTTGTCTAAATGTACATCTGGCAAGTCGATTTTAGTTTGGTTTTGTTGGTTTGTTTTTCTTCTTCCAACATTAATTGTACTGCATTTCTCAATGGTGAGCTCTTTACTGTACTTTGGAGAATACTGACCCACAGTGATATTGAGTTTCTAACGAGTGAAGTTACATTTCTGAGTCAGGGAACTGAGCACTTCTCTCTCTGCAAGATGCAGGAACAAGTCAAACTTTTTTTTTTACATATGCTTCAGTCAATCCTCGTTTAGTGTGAATCCCTAAATTCCTACATACCCCCCCCCATTTCCAATCTCTGTGACGTACTTCCAAATTTTATAGCTGGTGAGACATCCAAATGTTAAATATTAAAACACCTAGATTATATTGTGACCTATTCAACATCCATTAAAGAGCCTAAGCTTCCCTCCATATCTTTTGGCTCATAATTAAATTGATGTTGGGAACTCAACTAAAAGTCACCAGGTCTGAAATTTTTTTCTAATTGTACCAAAAGTGATCTTCATTACATTTTTTTGTTCCTATTTTAGAAGAATATCATAGTCCACCATAAAATTGTCTTTATTACACCCTCATATTCATGAGGAACTCACAATGAATGAAAATCTCTGCTTTCATGAAGTTTGTACTACATAAAATCTTAATTTTCTATGTATGGAAATCCTCCCAAAGGAATAATGGAAATTAAAGACTGCACAAAAAGAAAGTTTAAAAACTAGTTTTCATAATGTTCGTATGTTCATTCATAGTGTTTCTTATTTTCTTATTTTAATTTCTGTTATTTTACTTCTGTGTTGGTTTTACCTCATGTAGCCATATGTTTCACCTCATCTAAAATAGTTTTTGCCCAAGCACCAAATACCTTCCAGAGGGTTTACAGTGTTAAAGTGCTGATATGAAGAACACACATACTCAAGTTTTCTGTATTCCAAAATGATGACATAAAAACTATGGAAAATGTTTCAAAATAATTTTTTAATATATAATAATTCTTTGTGGTTTTAGGTGGAGTTTCTTATATATGCTATTTATATTTTTTTAACCTCAACAGTGCTTATCTTAGTAGGCCCACAATGACATCTTGTGGCTACTCTAAGTTGGTGTCAAAATGATTAATAAAATAAAAATATCTACAGACTTTCAAGAATCTTTTATACATGAACAGAAAAGTGAAGATCCTGCATGAGACATCTGCCTGTGACAGCAGTGCCTTGTCTTTCTAACTCAAGAGCAATCATTCCAGTTGCTCCATTTTTCTGTCAGTGGAAAATTAACTAATTAGCTTTTCATATAAAAAAAATCTGTGAAAGTGGCTACCCTACACTGGATAAGTGAAAACCAAAAGTTTTCAGGCTATCAAAATGTGATAGATGAGTTTAAATCTGCAACATTAGGAAGAAGGAAACCAAACTTAAGAGAGTGATTTACTAAGTCAGGTCCAAAATAAATCCTTTTGCACAAATTTCAGACAGTTCCGGTTTAGTTTTGCTTTTTCTCAGTTGGATGGCCATTACATTGATTAGCCAGCTGCACCTTTTGTTTAGGATCAGTGATCAAATATTTTGAACAGGCATCCATTCTCATTCACTTGCCTTTCTGCAACTATGAATTGCAATAAACTTCTTGGGATATGTACCCTTACCTAAAGCTGTATTATGTAATAAATTTTAATGTGACCATGATTGTTATGTTACTGGTCTACAGGTTTCTCTAACTTAAACACTTTTGCCTCATTGAATAACTCTTCAGTGGTGTCTTAATCTCAAGTGAATTCTTTTAATAACAGTCTTGGATTTCTTTCCCTAGATAGTTATTTTCTAACAATTTGGAAAAAGCACAGTGGCCATGTCTTTTCCTGTCTTTTGCTAGCTCATGGAGTCTTAACTGAAGATTTCCTATAAAAGTTAAGGATTCATTGCAAGTGTTCCTTTTAATATTTCCTCAGATTGTATATAAACATTTGCAAGGCAGTTTTCTGCTTTTGGATAGAACAGCAATTTTCTAATTTCACATTGTGCGGATCAATATCCCTTCATAAAAATAATAATAATATAAATGTCTTCATGGTTCACTACAGAATCAGCAGCAGCATAACTTGGAGTATTATTAGATTTCAAAGTTATTTTAACTTTTTTTTTATTACTTTTGAAAGACAATCTGCAGCTCAAATCCTTTCCCTTTGAACTAGGTTGTAGTGTATTATAAATACACATATATACATATGCACACACACACACACACACACACACACACATGTATCATCATGTACACATTTGAAGCCTATATTCAGGGACAACTGTCTGGGAATTTTGGAAGATAAACACTGCCAATTCTTTATTAAACCTAAAATTAACCAGTAAGTGCTTGACTTCCCTGGACATTATGTGTGGCAAATCTGATTAAACGCTTACTTATTGCTCTTCACTGCACACAGATTCGGTGTCATACAGGGGTCTGGCTAAAGTAAGAGTTATGCAAAACACAGCATTTGGGCTCAGGAGGTGGAGGAGGAGCATCATTTGATTGAGGGGGAAGAGAAAAGCATTATACTCTTTCCAGTAGTACAGTGGGAAGTTCAGGGAAGGAGAGGAGCTGGCAGGATGGATATGAGCTGGGGAACTCAGATTTGGCAATGGCTGAACACTCTCACTGAAGAGAATCAACATCAGACTGAAAATAGAGTTATAATTTGCATTAAGAATTAACAGAAGCATGAGGTAAAGGATGAGGCAGCAAAAGGATTTTGGCAAAAGGAGGCTGCTGAAAGGTTGCAGTACAGCAGTGAAAAGTAAAAATGAGAGGAGTCATGATGAGAACCCTGCTCCCTCAACTACTGTCAGTGAGGGTGGCTAAACAAACCTACTACATATGAGAGTGGGAAAGAGTGGAAAGAGTGGTGAGCTCTATAGCTGAACTTCTCCAAAATCCTCTTGTGAGACCCAGGTACTAACTCTTACTTGGAATTGAACATACTTTTTTGGTAAGGAGTTGAAGTTTTTCAAACATTGCTGGTATGCTGTTGATGGACTAGAAATTGCCAGTGTTAAAAATCGCTTGCTGTCATCAACAGTATTACCCTGCCTACTGGTGTGCTTTACCTGTAAAGTACAGGCTTGAAAACCTTTGGCAAAATATAACTGCCTGTATTTGTTATGAATAATCCCATTTCTATTATCTGCTAAATTGAGCTGATCAGTACCATATGCAACAATATTACCAGATAGACACAAATCATAGGAACAGAATTCAGTATGTTGGAAGAGATCTCTGGACGTCTTCCAGTTTCAAATTCTGGTTGAAATAAAGTCAAGTCGAAGGAGGTTGCTCCATCCACAGTCTGAGGATAGAGATTTTACAGTCTTCCTAGGCAATCTTTGACAGTATTTTCCCAGAGTAAAAAAAAAAATCTCATTCCCCCTGCAGTTAACCTAAATTTCCCCATTCTTTCTACTTCTGCAAAATTTTATTAGTTCCCAAGTTAATATATGAAAAGTCATAGCTCTTTTTCACCAAATTACAGCTGCAGTATTTTTTGTTCATTTACTTAAGCTGACATCCCAACAAGAATGAAAATAGAGCAAAATTTTTCTAGCTCTACATTTGGAGATGCCTTAGACATCTGCCACTAAGCCATGTGCCAGAAGGTGCCACTCTTCTGGCAGAGGTGAGTTTCCTCAGGCACTTTGACATTCAGGAAATGAACAGGGTTGCACCTTAATTCCCTAAGGACACTGATCCAATATGCATCAGCATACAAAAAGAAATTTATTTGGAATTGCCTGATTAGGCAGAAAAAGGCCACCTTTTGCTGAACAGCCTTATGCAGGGATTTCAAACCAGCCCCACTCAGCCACCCTCTTGGCATTCATGAACAGGCACAAGTACAGGGAGGTCTTGTGACAGTGATTGTGCATATATTGTCTTTCTTTGCTGAACAATAGATTGCCACTGTCAGTTGACTGTCAGTTAATATCAATCAACTCATTAGAACCTCTTGACTTTCTCATCCAAGCTACTCAAAAGGTCTGGTAAAAAGAGCGCACGCAGTACTGGACTTGCATTCCCTCTCAGGAAACCCGAATAAGATCCAGGGAATACTGTGCTGGTGAGGTGGTGAAGGCAAGAAGCAAGATTTGGATGAAGGCATGATTTGAGTTACCCCTGCAATCATGAAAAACAGTATTGAGGAGGAAGGAAAGAGTATGGAATTGGGTTATTGTTACTGTGTGTCATGGATTTGTTCAAAACCGGGCAGAAACACCATTTATTGTAGCGGTTTCACATTCACCTGCTCGCCTGCTCACACCAGGCGAGAGTGTAGTGTAGTGGTTTCATGAGAATAAGGATTAAGAGAAATGCAAAACAGGCCTAAACTTCAAAGATAAAAATAGTTTATTAACAAAAAACCAACAAAATCAAAATCAACCCCCAGGTGGTTTCTTCTTCCTCCCCCAGCCCCCCACCCAAGATG
>VZTR01029172.1:30789-41581 GCA_013400775.1 Chaetops frenatus | reverse complement strand
TAGTGACCATCATTAAATAACCTGAGTTGAAGAAGTGCCTCTTAATCCACTGGATCATCTTCTCCTAAATCTCTCTCTGCCTCCCCCATCTTTTTGCCTCCCCATCTCTTCTCTTTTCTATTTCTTTCTGTCTCTCTACATCCCAATTTACAAAAAAATAAAATCTGTACTATTGACTTCAGAATATGGTCTCCTTTGCACCTTAATTCAGGTGGAGGCATCTCTCAATAATCAGGTCTTAACAGATGTCACATGGAATTTTGCTGGTGAACCGGTTTGACCACACCACAGGAGGTGTGAATGTACTTCCTGACCTATCAAGGTGCTCAGGGGGAAGTGGTTAGAGGCTCAGCTCAACACAGAGCACCTAGCTCAACCTCTAACTACCTAAAAAATGACCTTTGAAGGAAGTAGAGGACTTGAGGAAACCTCACCTTGTGTATTCCTCCCAGCAACCAGGGGGGTAACAGAGAGTGAGCATACTGACACTGGCCATGAGGATCACATTTGCATTGGGATCCAGTTGAATGTTGTAGCTATTGTGCTTAATTTGTGACTGTGTGATAAATTACCCAATCACACTGCTAAATCTAAATCCTGTGTAGATCTAGTATCTTCAAAGATGTATATTTGGTATTAAAATATTAAAGTCTTCCTATGTGGAATATCTAAAAGAAAGTACTGAATTGTCACATAACCTGTCACGGTAATGTATAATTAATCAAAATGGGAAACTTTTGTGTTCAATTTGCAAACAGGTAAATGCAGGCAAGTCTCTTCTGGATTTGATTGTGGCCCATTCCTCTGGATTTAAACCATCATATGTAGAATTTATTCAGTTTTTAATTGTGTGTAACACAGTTAAATAACATGGGTGATTAGTAGTCTAGTTCTAAACCCATGAACTTTCTGTTTCCTGTAGCTCCTAATCAACCCATTGATCAACTTCCCCCATAACAACAAGAGCTTTTAAAACCGCTTTCACACAAATGGGTGAATTCTGAAAGCATTTTTGTCTCTGCTAAACTAAAAACTAGTCAAACTAGGCAAAACCTTACAGCAAAAAAACTCATTAATGCCCTGAAGATGTAAAATCTCATTCTAATTATACTTAGCTCATAACTTCTCCAGATCTGATTTACATGTGTCATAATCTTTTGCATTTAAGTTTCTCTAATACTGTTCTGCAACAACCAGATTTGGATTTTATTTGGACTCAGCATTACAAACTGAAATTTTTATAAAACCCCGTATTTTTCCATAATTATAAAACTATAATGTTGACACTTAAATGCAGGATAACAAAACATTAGGCAAATAAAGCATAAATTTGATAATCTTAAATCAAACAGAGTGAAAAATATTGAATTGAACCCTCTCAGGACCACTGCTAAATAATCCTTAGGATTATTTAGGATTACACTGTTCATGTTATTAAAACAAGCCTACATTTTATCCTACAAGACTGTGGAAAGCTATTGTGCTTTCATTAATATTTTTTCTGAAGCCCTGATTTGTAAGATGAAGTTTCTCTTCTATGGACTTCATAGAGAAGTACAAACTATAAATTGAGTCTAGTAAAAGCAAACTCCTTGATATGAAACACCACTTTATCCCCACCCTGTGAAAATTTTCTGCAAATGTTATTACTTAGTTGAAAAGTAAATTTGTAGGTGTGATCTGAATGGTTCTAGTAATGCAGCTGAAGTAAGCAGTGTATCCATAGAGATCCTCTTGCATTCACCTTGTCATGGATTTTTATGGCTCCAAAATTAGGTTTTTTTATTAGGTAAGCCTGAGCTGAATCTGTTTATCAGAAACACTAGGAGAGAGGACATGAGGGAAAGAGAGATCACAGTACCAGAGCAAGTAAAAATTCACATTCAGGTTCGTTCCAAAGATTGCTGATTCCAAACTTAAATCTGAAACATAGATAATAAGAGATGAAATAAGACAAATTGATGTCGTAGGATGCAACTGTATTTCTGAGCATTAATCCCATCCAACCTACAAAAAATTCACTGAAGTATTGAATAGTTCATTTATACAAAAAGAAACTGGGAAAACATGGACAAATATTATAAATTAGAAAAATTTAAATCTTAATTCTTACCTTGATCTGGAGTTGAAACTCACAGTGTAAATCTTCTTTAAGTGACAGCTCCACTGTAAAGTCCTATTATCCCTGTTCTCTTCTGGAAGAGAAAATATATTATCTTCTTGCATTTAATAGTCTGGAGAAACGAAGAAATGAAGAAGTAAAGTGATCCCTGGCATCATTGCATTTGGCTCTCTGCTAATATTAAAAATAGCATAGAATAATTTTAAAATCACTGTTAAATTCTGTGCAAAAAGCTAGTATTTTTTTCTCTATTTTCCCA
Organism: Chaetops frenatus; assembly: GCA_013400775.1. Classification (NCBI taxonomy): domain Eukaryota; kingdom Metazoa; phylum Chordata; class Aves; order Passeriformes; family Picathartidae; genus Chaetops; species Chaetops frenatus. The sequence continues at coordinate 39,200 of VZTR01029172.1, read as the reverse complement.
TTAAAAGGTTGTTACAGAAAGGATTTATATTAACAGTTAGGAATCTTTTTTATTAATTCCTAGCCGAAACTCAAGCCATTTGATTTTTACTCATTTATTCTTTTACTAGTGTTCGCTAATTGACTGAATAATTATTTGCCTTTCCCTAGGGTTGTTCACTATCATTCAAGTTTTCTGTAAGAGGCAAGAACCAAAACCTCTCAGCCTTGGTTTGCTTGTCTGAATATGTCAGTGCCTTCACAGCCTCTTTTCCATTTACCTGGACAATATTCCTGTCTTTGGAATATTTCCATGCATTTTTTGCTGAAATCAACTCCTTTGAACTGCATAAAGTCCTTTCACACAGTATCTCAGCTAAGGTTTTACAGAAGGCAGTCCTGTTATCATATTGAAGCATTTATTCTCAGTCAGCACAAGAGAATCACAGTTCTGCAGGAGCTCTGTCCACTCTGCCTGTGTTCAATAGGTTCAGAAAAAGTAACTTTTTTTTCTTGAATTATTTTTCTTGAATTTTTTTTTCCTTATTCCATTGGTAAAACTTTTTTTTCTTTTTATGTGGGACAGAAGAGAAACATTCAGCAGTAAAATGAGAGAAAGAGGTTTTACATTAATTTGTAGCTAAAAATGCTGTATTTAAAATGGTATTTTTTCTAATCTTCCTTTAGTGAAATTTCAAATCTATTATATATAGTAAAAATTATATTGCTTCTTTACAAGTCCACAAAAGCAGGGCAATTTTATTAGTCACGTAAAACAAAGCCCAACCAAAACACAGACTGAAATATTATTCTTAAAATTTTTGTAACTAATATGTTTCTTTCTCCTATTCTTCACAAGATTTTTTTTTATTTCATCTTACAGAAAAATAGAAAAAAACTAAAAATATTGGGATTTTTTCTGACTTTAGTGAGAGGCAGTGTTTTACCTCTTGTATAAGCCTTCCAGTAAATTTTAAAAGTCGTGCTCCAAGCTATACCTTAATGGAAGAATGTCCAACCTTTCAAAAGCACAAAACACAAGGTACTGACACCATAAATGTTAACAAAAGGAAGATTATGTAAACACATATACAAATAGAAGAAGGCAAGGGACCATTATCTCAATATGAGTTCATGTGGTACAGACTGGCACATCCGTGCTGCACAGCTCTGGGCTGGGCCTCTCCTCCAGCCTGGATATGGTATCTTCACAGATATAACTGTTATTTATATTTTCAGTTATTTAAACTTCAGAGTGAAAGACATAAAATGAAGGTGATATTGCAATCCATCAGAATATTTTTACATGGGAAATTGATGATGAGTGTTATAGATTTTATGTGAAACTATGGAGAAATAACAGCAGCAAACTTCCTGAGGGACTGATCAAGGACTTCACAAGAATTTTTTATTTTTTTTTTTACTGACAAAACCTGGCACAGTCTCATCCATTTTGCCTAGTGCACAACATCCCACAAAAACAAGTCATGGCATTGTCTGAAAATATATCATTTGACAAACTGAAGTAGCAGTCAAGAAAAATGAACAACCAGACATTTGGTGGTTAGGTTCTCTTTTCACCTTATAGAATGCAATCTTAAGGGCAAAACATATAAACTGGCTTCCTATGGGACACTGTAGTTATATTTTCAGGCATGGAAAGCAAGGACTTCATTGTTGAACTGCTATGAGCTTGACAAAGCATGTGTTGGGTGCAAGGTTGGAGACAGAGGACAGAAAAACCTTGGGCTTAGGCTTATAGTGCTTCTCTGATGCATCAAAATGTCAATGATCTTTAATTATTTTTTCTCATTATGTAACAGTGAACACCTATTTATTTTATTTTATCTTTTTCTTCAATAAACTTCTAAAAGCATATTTTATATTCCTAAATCTGCAGAAACTGACTACATGTTATCATTGGGACCAGTGAGCTAGAGGTATTCATATTCAACTCTTTTCTGTTTTCCAGATTGAAACAGTAACCTCTGGCTTTTTATTCCTCAGTTACAAATTTTTCATTCATCCTTTAAGATATTTCCAGCCTTTTGATATCATGATAAGGAGAGGGAGAAATCCCTGCTTCCATCCCTGCTGAGGAAGTAGGCTGTCTTCACTCTGGATAGAGCACGATTTTGACAGCTGTCTGTTTTTTTTTCTTTTAGTCACAGAGCTATGTGGATGTTTTTACGTGGGTATGTAAGCAAGAGATTTTGGGAGTGGCAGCTATGCAAGCATATGTAGAGCAGAGACCTAAATAGACCTCCAGCTGACATTCTGGCATAGCATCTAATCCCACACTTGTTTTCTTACTCATTTGAGTATTTGCACAAATAAAAGGATAACACAAATTGCATATTATTGCCATTTTTATATGGCTTTTCAATTCGTCTGAAGGTTTGGTCATTTGGGTTTGGTATTCTCTTTCAGTCTCACACAAAATATCCCCCCTACTTGCTTAGAAACTGCATCAGATACTGAATATTTTCTCCTTATTTACAAAGTACAGTATTACAAAACTTAAAAAATCCTATGGGAAACTAGTCCAGCGACACTGTGTGACAACAGCAGGTGGCAGCAAGGGATCTGGATTCACACTGCAGGAAAAAAAAAAAAACAAAACAAAACAAAATAACGAGGGTTTGCAAAGCATGAACACAGTAGGAGACAAGTTATTTTCTGCAGGAGCGACCCCTTTCATCAAAATAGTTTCCTCCAATCCAAACTGCTATTTGGGAAATGTTCCCAAAATATTTTTGATTTAAACTGAAATAAAATAGTTTGGTTTGGTTTAGTTGGACTCATCCCAAAGCCTCCTGGCATGTTTTGTTTTAAATTATATTAAAAATTCTAAGACGTGAAACTGTTTCTTTAAGTTAGGACATTGGGAAAGAAGCAAAGCGAGCCTTCCGAGTCTCCTTGGCTAGGCCCCTGAGTGCTCCAAAAGCTGTGTGAACATCCACTTATGGATCAACCAGCTGTGACAGCCAAATCTGCACTGTACCATGCCAGTCCTGCAAGGAGATACTGGGGACTTCAAGTTTCATTCATGTGAGGAAAGGAAAATTAATTCGATGATTGAATAAAATACTTTAATTTCAGAAATCCTGAAACAGAAAGCAATAGAACTATGAAAGAACATGTTCAAACAATGCATAAGTCATTTTTTTAAGGACTTTTTCTTTTGTTTTTGAATTTCTGGAATTTAAAATATTCAATTTACACACACTGAAACAGCAATGTTTCTGAATTTCGTTAGTTTCTGGTTATCACTTCCCTCTGCCTATTTTAGTATCCTCCAGGTAACCTGAACAGAATAGACCAGAAACACTTGCAAGACACTTGACAATCTTTCACAACTTTAATATGCTGTGTATGCAATATTTGTGTCACTTGGCCTTCATTTTTCTGCTTGTTGCTAGATAAACATAGGATAAAAAATGCATTTCTGAGAGCTGGAAAACTGCATAGAAATGAAGATGCAACAGGCAGAAGGAAACTAAGAGATAACTCTAGCCAAAATGAAAGTCTGTATGAACATCATCAACTATCAGGAGCCAGGGCACAGCCACATCCACTCTCTGCCTTTTAATGAATTTCTCCACAGACAGGTAACACAGCAGACAATTCCCACCACCTAAAACAAAGGACAAAACAGAGGCTGAGAAGGACAATTGGGATGATTACATTAAAAATGAGCAGGTATTAGATGAAACGTATTGATGTTGCCTTGTCCTCCTCATATCAGAAAGATTCCTAACATGGATCTAGGAGGCTTCATCTACTATTAGTTCTGGCTGAGAACTGGAGAAGCTTCTGCATCCTGGGAGACCATTAGTTTCCTCATGGTTGGAAAGAAGTGCAAGAAAATTAATTGTCCTTAAAGCACATGTCATACTGGAAATATGAAAGTGTAATATGTTCTGAATCTAAAAGCAAACATTTGAACTACACTTAATTTTATTGGTTTTGTTAGGTTTATCCATTTTAATTACTTTTGTTACCCAGATAATAATAATTTTAAAAAACCCAAAACCAAAGCCAAAAATAGTTACAAGCAAGTGGTGCCAGCCAAATCACACAGCTAGAAATCCCTTTGAGTTGTTCAGAGATATGAGACATTTTTTTGAAATGTGAAGACTCAATCATAATACAGTAAAATATTTTCCATTTCCAAAATTGTGAAGTAGAAAAGTAAACTACAGAAGACAGGGCAAACCGCAGTATAAAGTACATCAGTAAATTAACATTTTTATGGAAAGAAATTATCTTTGGGAATGTTAATTTTGTTTCATGCTATATTTGCTATACACATTTGTATTACTCTACACAACTTTTCAAAAACATGGCAAAGAAGTCCCATCAGATATTTGAAATCCTTTTGCTACATGCTATAATTCTGTTGTCACAAATAAATTCAGAAGGAAATACTTTTATTTCATTCTCTTCTCTGGTCTCATGGCATCTTCTTCCTCAGTCTCAATGACTGAGTCACTGCAAAGTTATGTACTTACAGAGGAAGATCTTTCATCTTTCCTTTCACTCTGTATTTCAACCTTAGAGATGTTCTCAGAAGTCTGACTGTCAAGAGGTATTCTATATATGTGTCTCTTATCAGTTGGGGTTTTTTTATTTCTTATTCTTTTATTATTATTTCAAAGTCCTGCTGAGTTTGTAAGTTGTGCAGAACTACTTCCTCTCTGAACTCATATCCATGATCCCCAAACACTGCTAAACAGACTTAATTCTCTTATATCAATATGTATTTTTAAGTGTTGTTTTTTTCAAATTCTTTCTTGCTCATTCAGATCTGAGGGCTAGTCTCATACCAGATAGGAAATTATATCCATGCCTCAGTGGTTTTCCCATCCTGTCCAGTGCTTGACATGTGACCCATCCCAGCTGTTTCCACTCTCAGGACTCCCTGCTATGTGGCATCATTTTCTGATTCACTCCCTTTGCTGTGGTTACCCTGTCACCAATTTGTCTTGTCATGTCTTTCTCTTATCACATCCTCTTTGTCTCACTAGAAATATCCCTTTGCCCATTTCCCCATCAATTGCTTTGCATTTCCCTCCATTTTCCATTGCCTGCACCAGTTCATTGGAACAGTTTGCTCTGCTCTCCCAGCACAGGCTCTGAGACAGGCACACACACAGACTGGCAGGACGATTAACAGCATTATGTGGAGCACACGTGGTTCTGTGGTAATTAAGGAAAGACACTGCCACCACCAGCACAAGTACTGATACGTGGAAAATGTAGTCCACCAAATAAAGTGATCAGGTAAGTATATTATGAGACTATGTGCTGACAGTTCCTTTTCCTGTCTTTAGTGTTAGAAGTCAGGTTCCAGGACTCTTTCCAGACTGCAGGTACTGCAGAAATAATGATCAGAAGAGTGCAGGAAGATATTTCACACATTTGGCAGATGAGAGAGGGGAACAGTGAAGTCAGTCTTTGACAGGTAACATACTCTTAAACCCTGCCAATGTTTCTGCTTGAGTCAGAAATTTTACTTCAGGTATTCTGTCTTTGAATTTGCTTAGTCACTTATTCTGGTGCCTTTTTCTGGACTTAGAGATTAACTGAATGTGGAGCCAGTTATGAACTACTTTTAAGAGAAGTGATAAATATGTATTTATAAACAACCAGGAGGTTCTTGCTTTCGGGGAGAAAACAAGTTTTTCTGAGGAAGACCTCCAATTAATCTTAACTATTGGTTCAATCAAACAAGAAGACAACATATATTTATGCCAGCTGTTGTCATCCAGTCAAGGTCTATATACAAGTAAACTTGAGCATCTCCTAAAATTAAGCAGTGGTCAAGGCACATTTCCCATACTTAAACAGATCAAGAAGGAATTTAGTAAGAATGCTGTTTAGCTTGGAATTTTCTTCCTGGGAAGAGTCTATTCGTTGTTAGACTGAATTAAGAAAGAATTGAGAAAATTACATTTGGCAAGTTGGCATATAGTTCAAAAAAATTTTTAAGGCTTTGCTCCTCTTGCTAAAATCTTGTTTTGATAATGACTTAATTCCTGATAATATTCTCTACATTTGGAAAAACAAAAAACCAAAAAACCCACCACAAAATAAAACCACACCACAGCTGAATTGAATTAGTGTGTTTTAAAAGAAACTTCCGTCACCTTTAGGAAGACACCAGAAAGCAAAGTGGCAAGGTTCTCCCCTGCCCTAATCCTACCTATTTTCCCTATTAAATAGGATCTATCTTTTAATTATCTATTAAGAGTAAATGCTGTATGAAGAAAAGAGCTACACATGTGCTGTATGTAGCTGTTCCTCCAGCTGGGATCTGGAAGAGCTGCAGGTGGATTTGACTGTGTTGTCTTGCCAAGGAGCAGGACTGGAGGGTTGAGCCAGAGACAGCAGCACAGGGCTGGCTCTAATATCTACCCTGCTCTGAGAAGCCCCATCCAAACCACTGGAGATTAAGACACATAAGACTTACCTAAATCTAGTAACTTGGTGGCATTTTTGCATTTTCCAGGGTATTTGATACCCTTGACAGGGTCAGCAGGTGCGAGATGTCGTCATGTTTGACACCCCTTCTGGAGTAGTAGGTGAAGACCAGGACAGATATCCTAAGGCCTCTAAAATGACCATAAATATCATCTGGTCTCTCCTTCTCTATGTTTTAGGCTCTAGCAGTAACACAGCTTATTTTTGGACAGCTGCTTGGCTAGATAGACATAAGGCAGCTTAATATGCAGCTTCCATGTCTGCAGAGGTAACACCACTGGCCACAGTCACTCCCAAGCTGAGTTGCCTCAGTATCCCATGGCTTTTGAACCAAGTGTGGCTCTGCTCCACTGTGCTTATTGCTTTGATGCCAAACAAAGCTCAGATATAGCTGAAAGCTGTCATTACTTAGTTTTACCACTCATTAGCTAAATTAAAAATATGCTTATCCTAGAAAGTGACAAATATTTCTAAAAGGCTAGCATCCTTGTTTTCTCACCAGGCAAGGAAATTCAACATCATAAATAGCATTTTTATAAATTTTACCTGTAATATGCAAAAAAAAAAAAAAAAAATCCCTGTACTACAGGAGTGTAATTTGAAGAGGGGGGTGGTGGTGTGATTATTCACGCTACTATATTTCTATAATAATTATGTACAAATGCCATTTCTAAAGTAGGTGGAAAACCCTGATAAAGATTTAAAAATCCCTTTAGAATAATGAGTAATGCCAAGAGGTCAGGTTCTCCACTGAAATCCTTTAGTTATTCACTCCCACTTGTGACTGATACTTAAGGGCTGAATCAATTTTTATATATATCTACGTATAAAGACAGAATTTTGGAACGTTTTTGAACTATGCTACAGAATAATTTCTAAACGTACAAAAGTAGAAAAGAAACAGATTGGTCTTCTGAATTTGATTATTTAAAATCAGACCCTCTCAGAGTGATTTATTAGCCACTTTCTTCTGTTTTACATCGCTTTACCACCAGTTGTCAGTACTCTACACATATGTATAGGAGATTGGCCATATCGTCATCTCCTTTAACTGTTTTCCCTACTGTCATTAAAAGCTACAAAATAATACCTTACGTGGATAATCTCCTTGTGTGGTGTTTTGGGGGGGTGGTGGTGGAGGTGTTTATGTGTAAACATACTTGTATTTAATGAGAAATAAGCAAGAAAATTAGCATGTTTTCAATTTCTCCACAACTGTGACTATAAATAGAACACTTGTCATATAGGCACCAAATTTTTTTTTTTCTTCCTTCACGATTTTCACTGATGTTTATTTAAATTGTATTAAAGGAGTGGGACCATGCTCTCAGAAGGCCTGGTCATCAAAAACCAAACCTGAATGCCAGAATTTCATAGGAAGATTGCTTTCAGCTATTTGTAGCACATCTTCACACATAATTCGGGTCAGAAAAAGACGTATGACATAGAATTTCAGTGTCATCGCAGCACTTGTACTTGATTCCACTTTTTTTTTCCATGAATCTAACTATTTAAGTAGAAGAATGACTTGCTTTGAGCTTAAGGCCTCTTGAAATTTATAACAGTTCAAAAAGAAAGGGTAAGTACCTTAAGTTACTTTAGTGAGATTTCTCAGTCTGAACAAATTCCTAGAAAGAAACAGAGCTGAAATAATTGCATTTTTAAAAATTCACATGAAAAAACAGGATTAAAAAGAATCAAAAGTTATTTTTAAAAGACCAAAAAGTTTAACATGAAACAAATTGAGTGCTGTTGAAAACTTTTCTCTATATACAACACAGAAGAAATTAAGTCATCTATAAGTATATGAAGTCAGGACTGTGTTGTGGTTTAAAGGACAACAACTTTTTTTTCTCCTTCCTGGGGGGGGGTTCTTTGTTTTCCTACTTCCGCCGGGACAGTTTCCAGCAGAGGTGAGGAGCCCACGGATTGGCTAATTTTAAGATG
>VZTR01029171.1:96094-121074 GCA_013400775.1 Chaetops frenatus | reverse complement strand
AAAAATAAAATCCTCTCTCTGAAGCTCTTATAACCTAAAGTCTCCCAAATTATCTCTTTAGAAAGATCTATTTATGTCTGAAGAGTTTTTTTTTAAATAAATGGTAAATCCCCTGAAAAAAATATTTAGAACAATCACACTAATCATTTTTATAACATGGATTTATTATTTCATTTAGGCAGGAAAGCTGATGGAACTGATACAAAAATTAAATTAACACTTCATTTCACCATGTCAAAGCATCCTCTTTTGTTGACATTTAATGAGGAAAAATCCCATAAAAACATTTTTTTTAAAACAATATCTATGCGAAGAGAACAAAACTTTAAAAAGGGCAGAGTAATGATGCAGAAAAAAATTTTAGCTCAGGTTGAAGGACCTGAAGGGGGAAATCATATGTGTAAAAGAGAGCATATTTTGTTTCTATTTTTTGATACAAACAACAGACAGAGCTCATATTCAAGCAGTTAAATGGGAAGAGCAAATATTGATAAGCAGTTTACCTATATAAAAATTGAAAGGGAAAAAAAACACCTATAGCTCTAAAAAGATCTGCTTGGAGGCAAAATGCACTTTTGAGGCCATTTCTGGTTACATTTTTATATGCAACATAGTGATGTTGTTGAATATCTCAGGAGAGCTCCTGAACATTTATTTGAATTCTGCAGTAGGAACCAATTCAACCGTACCAAAGATGAGTTGAAGTGTATTAATGAGTAAATGTGAGGAAATTTCTATTTTAGCACTCCTTGAATTGTAATGCTCTACAGCCACATAGAGGATAGAGAAGTTCTTCAGGAATATTACTCATCTGCCTATATGGTTTTATTGCAAAAATGGCTACAAAAGATATTTTGTCATCACATTCCTTTCTTTGCATGTTGGATATTCTTAATTTTATTTCCTTATTTCATGGCAGGGTTTCTACTGATGGTTATTTCTGTGAGTTCTGAAGAGCAAACATGTAATGGATGCTGACCTTCTGATATGGGGAAGGGAAATGAGGTCACCCACCTGCCACGTCATTCACAGGCTTAAAGTTCAGTCAGTCTGGGTGAACTCGTGCAGTTTTTCACTGAGAGCACAATCTGAATTGCTGAAAGCAATTCAAGCAGACTGAAAAACCTTTACTGCAAGCAAGAAAATAGAAGCTGGCAGAAATCCAACATGAAGCCAAAATTTTTAGCTTGTGTGTTCCCAGCAAAGGTGGCTGGGAAGACAAAAATTTTTATTGCTTAATTGAGCACATTTACATTAGTATAATTAAAAATAGGATCACAATTACTATGGTACAAGTCCCATGAGGAATATTTGACAACATCCATTTTTACTTGATTGATTTACTCTAACTGGGCCTCCAAGAAGCCTCAGATATGAGGTTCTATTTCCAAGTACACACAAGGAAAAATCAGAAATCCAGACCAATAAACCAAATATGTACACAGATTACTGAAAAATATTAAAATATAGACTTTAATATTCTAAGACATGTTGAGTATTGTATCATGTTGTGAATTGCCTAATACATGTAATGAAAAATTTATTTTGTGTCTTCAAAACTAATAACTTCCTATCTCCTTCTATTAAGGTAAAGGTTCTGAATGTATTATTCTCATTGTGACTCTGAAAACAGCATTTTTTTATAATACACTGAGATACTGCATCTTCCTCCTAGCTTCAAAAAATCACTGCATGCTATTTTTCTTTGAAAGGTAGAAATCTCTAACACAAAATGTGATAGATTTAAAAGAAAAAAAAAAAGAAGGTAGAAAATGAGCCATACTAACTTGGAATAAATCTGCTCAAATAAATCAGACCTATCAGAAAACTGAGTTTGGAATTTGCAACTGGAACAGACTCATGTATTAACTCATGCTCCCTCTCTTATCCTTTTGGACCCAGATAAATGAGCAACTAAGGGTCAGAACTTTTGGGGTCCAGTTATCCACTCTAGTACAAATGGTGACCTGTGTTTAATCTCTTCCCCTCTGCAAGTGTGCTGCATTGGTAACCTGAGATGAGGCTGGTGTGCTTGATAGAAATGTTGTGCTGGTTGGTGTCAGTGGGGCATTCGTGCCCCTCAGCAATGAGGAGCCTGAAGCAGCTTCATGAGAACAAATACCTTTCCTCCAGCTCTCGTGGAAGCTACAACAGCAAAACCATTGCATGATGCCAGAATAATGGCACGAGGAAAGGTTACCTAAGGATCAATGTGTGACTGGGGACTAGAGTTAGAGGTTTTGCCATGAATGTGCAGAAAATGTCTAAGGGAGAACCTTATCTTGAAGACCCAGTTGTTTGGAGAGAAGAAATGCAAAATATCCCTGGTCTCCTTAGGCACAAAGACACCCAGAGCAAGGCAGAGTTAAGGTCAATGAAATTCTTTTACCAAATTCTGTACTATTTAACAAAATATGTTAGAAGACTTCCTCTATTCTTGGATTTAATAGGAAAGCAAATCCAACAGACAAGCTCTTCTAAAGAAAAATAGTTATATAATTCTGGTTTAAGTCTTTTTTGACTACAGACTACCCATAATTCTAATTATATTTCACAGTTTCTTGCCACTTGACAGGGATTGCTCTACTTTTGAAGCTCAACCTGGACTTGAGCAGTGGCTAAAATAAAAATAATTTATTTAAAACTGCTGTCATTAAAAACAGACCTAAATCAGTCACAAGGGAAATAACATAAATTTAAAGCATTATAACTGAAAGCCTCAGGCATCCAGGGGAATGAGAACTTTCCCACACTTGACCTACAGTCTGGTTTCACACTTCTCGCTGGCAGTAGTTGAAGATCAGAGATTAACATGGACTTTGAATAGAAATGGCCAAATTGACTCAAGTGGAGCAAGGAATTATCCACAGTTTCCTCCTCAAGCTCCATACAGATCTGAAGATGGGATACATGGCACCCTTGTGTCTCAGCTGCCCCAGCAGTTTGGATATTCCAGCAGGTTTCTTTCAGCCCAGATAGAAAACGGGAACTATTGACAAATTTTACATGGAAATGTTATTAATTTGTTGTGTGTGGCATTTTTTAAAGGTTACTGGCACATGAAAATATACATTTACATTTTTAAGACTGCCAGACTCTGAGTATTGAGACATGAGCAGAGAGAAGCTGTACAGTATCTGTTCCAGACACAAAGCAGAAATCATTTGGAATTGTTAATATTTTTAACAGAAATCATGAGAGAAGAAAAACAAGTCTTTTAAGTCCTAGGTCATAAGAAAGTGATATTGTCTTTGAATAATATTTCCTGATAATACCAAGTGATTTGGTGCTGATTTAACATGTACTGCTGTGATAAATGGCCAGTTTTGACTTGGCCTGCTAATCTTCTTCAAGATTTTTCAAGAAAGAAGCATTAAGAAATGTGTCCATATTGATCGTACCAATACTGCAGTCAGTAATTAGTAATGCTCCCCTCTTTCAGTCTTCACTTGTGTAGTTTTCTGTATTAGTCAGTTCATATCTTTCACCTTTCCTCAATAGTTTGCAATAGGATGATTTCTGAGTACATCACTGTACTAAGCAAAACCAAGCAAACATAGCTATTGCAAAGACAACAACTTGTGTTAACATTTATCTCACACAGAGTACCTACAGTTCTCATCAAAAAAAAAGATCAAAAGGCACCCACACACATCGAAAGTCAATAATCTGTCACAATCAGAAACTCCCAATGTAGCACCCTTTCCACCAGGTCAATGTGCTGCAAGACTGTTTGTTACAAAATAGTCCTGAGATTTAATTCACAGAGATTTTGAGATGTAGCCTTAGAACTCCCTGGAACTTTCACTGTATTCTCTGCATTTTTCATGTGGCACTATCTTTTGTGTTTTTGCACCAAAGATCTTTAAAGGGCTCCCAAAAGAATGTTAGCAATGATAAAGTCTTGGCTCCAAATCAGAATTATCAAATTTCTTTTAAGAGGTAAGGAAGAGCAATGCTTTACAACCAAAGGATTAAAAATGTAAAGCAACTTTGTGATTAGGCTGCTGTATATGCTGTTCAATAACTCCCTGAGGAGTTAAGGAGTTTTTTTCATGTGAAGTGAATAGCAGATTGTAGAATTGCAATACTATGCTTTGGGCAATGAGGAGATCTATTAAAACGGCTAAGGCATGCATGGAAAAGCAGGTCACTAGATAGCATCAAATTAAATATGAAAATCTGTCATAAGTAAAAGAGATTCTGAGGAAGGAAAGTTCTGCATTTTCCTCTTAGTATATACAGATCTACTAAGCATATTGAGCATTGGATGAAGCACTGTACTCTGTAATTGTTTAAAAGCAGTTAAAGCTTAGTATTATTTTATACTACTATTTTTATTTGGGGCCATTTTGAATGTGTAAAAATCTATACATATATCTGTCTCTCTCTCTCTTTGTGCATATTCTGAGTGAGAAGAATGTATGGTTTAAAAAGTACCATTAGTAATTTATTTTACAAGTCTTACATGCTTTATATGGATAATATATTAGTTGAAGAATTACAATACATTCTCCTGCAGGGTTCAGAAATATCCTTTTAATCATTATTCCCTAGGATGATTATTTGGGCTTTTTCCAGATATAAGGAGTCAGTCAAGGAGTTTTCCTGGACTGGGGGCAGGATGGAGGAAGGGGAGTTACCTACCCCACAGGAAATACCTGGGATACTCTCCTGAGAATACAATATTACTAAGAGCTGTGAGGGCTTCCAAAAGCATGCTGTTAAACTTTACCTGTATCATTTCTGGATTGCTGTTATTATTATAAGCCATATGCTAAATCAGAGCTTGAGACACCAGCTTCTCAAAATTCCTGAAACTTTCCTAATAGAATAAGTAGCCCTTGATCCTGGGAGGACCTTGGACTGGCTGATGACGACTCGTAGTCATCCATCTTCTAATGGTCATGACCTCCAATGCAAAAATCTTTGGAGGTCAGGATTCCCAAATCCAATTCCAAGATAATTTCAGGTATCACCCCAGAAAGACACAGAACTTTTAATTCCATTTAATTGGTTGTGGTTTGGGTTTTTTTTTTTGTGGTTTGTTTGTTTGTTAGTTGTGTGAGGCTTGATTTGCTCAGGCAAAGCTCCATGAGTTTTATCAGACCTAGGTCATTTCAGACTCATCTAGAATCTGGCAGGTTACATGTTTGTAATATTTTTGTTACGGAACTGTGATAGAAAACTAGAAAATACAGTTAACTTTATAATCTCAGATAAATCAGCTGTTACTTTCAAATATGACCTTCACTAGCAGTCCAATGAGAAATAACAAAGACTCAAAATCTTTGGGGAAAATAATTTCCTGAAGACTCCAGTTACTTCAGAAACTAAGGGAGCTTGTGCATCTCTGGTATCTCCTATGAATAAGTCAAGAGCATCTTGAATGCTGTTTTGTCTGTTTGTAATTTGCATGGATTCGGGAGATAATACATAGTCAGCAAGCCAAAAGCAGTGTATGAGCTACTTCTGATTTCCATCTTGCAGTGCCTAACACTAGCTTTCATAATATGGGGAGAAGAGAGGAATGTTTAAATTACATTGCTGAGAAATTATCTAATTTCCATGGACAGATTCCTTTTCATTGGCCTTAAGGCAAACAGAGCTGACACGTGTTCCTTATTCTACATGGAATTCGAGCACTAACCTTACTGAATCCAAACAAGTTCACTGCATGCAAGGATATCTTAGACGACGTTTTCTCAAAATGAAAATTGCACCAGAAGCAAGGCAATTGCTTAGAAAGAGATGGCTTTGTTGAATTACAGCCTTGAGTTTGCCTGTAGGAAATAATACATTCCTTAATACTTCTCCATATATAGAATAAAGATTTGTTTTACATATTATGAATGTGAAGTTTTCAGCATATTTGTACCCAATAATTTGAATTAATTTAAAGATTTTTTTTGCAGATTTTGCCTTATCTCTAGAAGGGAAGCTTAGAAAGCCTTTTGTCAGACAACTTCCCAAAAATGCTGGGCATGTTTTTACTGCAAGATTGAACTTTCTCACCAGGAGAACTGACCTGACTATGGATTGCAGTGTAAAAGCTGATTTCACTACCATCTTGCTGTTTTCTTGTTATAATGGGGAAGCATCTATGGAAATCAATGTAGAAACTTACATGAAGTCACCATGGAAGCTTTGGTGGTGACTTTGTGACACGAAGGTGTTAATCCAAATTCCCTGGGACAATATGAGGAGGCAAAGCTCAAGGAAATGGCAGAGAAGAGTGAATGATAAGGAATATAAAGATCCCACAGAAGATAGAGATGCACCAGTAGAAAAAAAAACATGAAGCAGGAGAAATAAAAATAGATTTCCAGGTCATTATGTTAGGAACATAAGAAAGAAGAGGTCTATTAATATGCATATTTGCTAGCAATCTATCCAAGAGTGCTCCATGCAAAAGTTTGGAAACACTGTGTTACAGATACAAAAAGTTTTAATGAGACAGCTGCTTTTCCCCCACATTTAAATTTTTGATTTTGTAAGCAGGATTTTATATGCAACTGCCTATTACCTAATAAAGCTAAAGTTTTAGACACTGAAATTGATGCTTAGCAATTTTTAAGCTTTTTGGCTAACACATGCATTATTTATATTACAGTATTGCTGAAAGAGCTGTACCCAATTTTACTAGGTGGCAAGCATAAACATAACCATTCTTAAAAAGACCCTATCATTTATCTAGCCAACAAAGAGAAACTGTAGGACACAGAAAATGACAATGTTTTAGTTAGAGAAGACAGACTTAATAGCAAATTTGGGATAGGACTCATCTTTATATATTTCCACACATGTTTGAAGGGACTAATCTGATTTCTCTTTGTAGGTGGTGGAGAGAAGGTACAAATTATCTGATCTATTTTTGAGTACTGTTGCAAGGTTTAATGAACAGCATTCCAGAGTTGCCCTTTTCTGTGTTATCTGTAGCTGATACTCAGACAAGTAGCTCAGATGGGACTTCTATCTTTTTTTTTTTTCAAAATTAATAAGAAAAGGTTGGAAAGCATTTGTTTACCACCATTAGAGCTTTTTAGAGGACTTCTCTATGTATCAGTTTATTTTTCTGGCCAATGTACCTCTAGAAGACATTATGATTATGATTATGATTATGATTTGATTATTATTTTCATTCCATGCCAACTTATTTAACATCGTCATAGATGTTATGTGCATTGCTATATAGAATGTCATATACATGATATACACTGAGTTCTTGATATAGCTTATTCTGGGATCTCTCACGTTTTAGTATTCCATATCAAATCCTATTTTTGCAGAATATGAGAAATTTTTTAAAACTTGAGAAAAAAAATCAAAGCACTCCAGTAAGAGAGATTCTTTGTGTGCTGTAACTTGCTCACTGCAAGGAGTGAACAGGGCTGCATCTTTTCAAATGCAGAACTGCATAAAAGATTAAGTGAACTGTGCCACTGGCTGTGGGAGGCAGCTGAGTGTTTCTAGAGAGCAGCTCCCCCTGGACAAGGGTTCTCATTCTAGCCAGATGTGATTTATCAATATGAATACTTGACAGGATAGAAATAATAGAGGTGCCATTAGAGGCAGCTTTAAGAGTTTTGATACTTCCAACTACTTTCCTACTTGCCTCATAATCATTCCTTCATATTTGTAGTTTTGCGCTACAAACTACTGTTATCTTACTTAATAGTCTTCTTTTCCTTCTCCACCTATCTGTAGAAGTACTACTCCTAAAATTTCAGCTGGATTTATAACATGAGGAATTTGACACAGAAGCCCAGTGTAGAAGCCCTTGGAATGTGTTACAGGAATCATAATGTTGCTGGTTGAGCTGAGGGCAGCTTTGTGCAGCCTGTGCCATTTTTTTTTGAGAGCTTACTGTAGTAAATACTTTTTTTTTCCAGGAAAAAGTGTATATGCTACCATTCTGAAAATAGAACCACTGCTTTCATTATCAAATTCTTCTCTCCAGTTAGGCTTTGCTAGAGTACTCTCTCTAGTTTAAAAGCATCTATATGTGGTGACACAAATGACACAGGGTTTCTGGCTCAGCAGGGATATTTAAATTTGAAGTTTTAAGGATTAACTTAATAAATGACTTAATTTACTGTGATTATTATTTTGGTACTGCACAAGATCTGTCTTCATACTTTGCATATGGCAGTGCATACTAAGCATCTCCCACCACAAACAGCAACTGATTTCACAAGAGACTTTTAGAAATATTTTCAACAGTGAACATCTAATTCAAAGGTCTTGCACAAAAAGGAAGGAAGGCATGATAGATACTTCAATGAGTCAAGGAATGTTTCCATATGAGAGTAAATTCTTACATTATTTATGTCTCTTTTCAGCAATGAATGTTTAACTGTTTGGACCAAGCAATGAATTCTTTGGTATACTCTCCCTTTTGTGACAGCATGGCAATATCACAGCAAAATCTTTGTATAAAATTTTTCCTGAAAAGTACTTGTAATATTTAACAGTATCCATTTAACAAGACATTAACAATAGCTTCAGCTGTCCCCAGATGCTTATGCTGTGTATTATTTTCAGGGCTGAAAATCTTGCAGTTGCTCTGTAAAACAAACAGGGAAAAACATCAGAAATGTGAGATCTCCTATAAACATGAAGATAGTATCGCACCTCTGTGACCTTGACAAGGTTAGGGTAAGGTTTAACTTAAGATCATACTTTGGCAGTTCAGTAGTCCTGTTTTCTACTAATAATATGGTTTGTGACATCCCTGTTGTCAACCCTGCTCTCATGGTTGGGTTCTTCAAGTGAAAAAAAAAGTTCTCCTGAAAGAGTTGTTCCCTTGCTTTTCTGCCTTTGCATTTACCAGGGAGGCCTCATCCAGCTAAGACAAACACTGCTGCTGCCAGATCCCCGTGATGCTTTCTGAAACAAGGGAGGAGCAAATAATCCAATATTATCCTGAACACGTGGAGCCAGCAACCTGGTGTACATGAGACTGTACTTCTGGTGATGCCTGGCAGAAGGGTTGAACATCAAGCAAGTAATAAAACAGGTGTCCCAGATATGTACTTACAGACTGGTAACACTGCCACACCTGAGCCTTGTCCATGGGTTAACCTGGATGACAGGGACCTTGTCCAGCAGACACCATTTATATACTGAAGAGAAGCTAACAACTCTGTCTTCCTCTGACTGAAAGGATTTTTTTTTAAACTGAGATCATAAGTTGCACAAATGAATCTTGAATGGTCTAGAAGTAAATCTGGGCTCCGAGATACATCAGTACTGAACTGAAGAGCCTCAGAATGTAGAGATATTAGAAGGAGTATAAAGAATGCAGTAACTGCAAACCAAACAGTAGTAGCTAGCTTTAAGGAGAGGAAGGAAAGAAGGGGATAAAATGTAGCCCATCTGTGCCTGTCTCCCACTGTGCTTCTCCTCCACCTGCAGGTCTGCAGTTGGGAGGTGAAAAACCAATTATGCTTGATCAAGGTAAGTTCAAATTTGACAATCAAGAGATTCTGGTTGCTTGTCAATAAGAAGGGCAGCTAATGTTGACAGAGTGTATTTGAACACAATTTGAAAGCTGTGAATTCTGATTTCACTAGCCCAAGTTATAGCTTTGAAATGAACATTAACTCATGCACTAACCAAATCACATGCCACCACGGTGAGAGAGTCTCTAGGTACAGACAGTGATCCCCAGGTTCATTTGCTTGGACAGCAAATCACACCCAGCATCCCACAGCCCCACCATATTCAGGTCTACATTAGACAAAAAGTCACGTGAAGTCCTGCTGGTACCTGTAGAAATACACAGCTGTGGTGGCTGTGGGAGTTTTGCAGACATTAAAAGGAAATGCAAAGCAATGTCAAAATTGACAGTAAGTTAATGACTTGCTTAAGAAGATTATTTTAATTCTTGTCAATGCCTAAATACTCAATGGCAGCAAATCTGTCTAACTCTTTCAGAGCCCTCCTAGTTCTATGTTTTTACTATTAGGGATCCATGGCATTTTACACACCTCAGGTGTTTTTAAAAATATACTGCAGATGCAGTGTTAAATCTCTTGTTCTTGAGAAAAGTAATATCTGTGCTGTTTGTGAAAGACATTTTAAACGGATAGAGTTCCTCTTGTTTTCTGAAGTAGCAGGTATCAAACGTGCTGAATCAATCTTTATTGTCCTATCACAAAGCAGAAGAGATTTTATTTAGATGTTGAAGTGAGTGACCTATGCTCTGGGTAAAGGTAGTCTCTGGGTAAAGATAACTAACACTGCAAGAATGAATTATTGTTAAATTCACCTATGGGCATACTTTGTATGCTAATACAAGCCAGATAAAATGGATCAGTCTGGGCTGATGTTCCATTAGGGATTGTACCGATTTTGGCCAAACCAATTCATTTATAGCAAATTCATTTATCCCTGCATGATGCTGCATGCTCCCATGAACAGGCTCTCTCCAGGAAAAGGCAACCACATAATTTTTGTGGTCTTTTGGTCTGACTGTTTTTAACAAATGATAAGGACTTCGCATGTAACCAGCAACAGTTATCTTTAATTTACATTAGCATGCCCTTAGGTGAATTAAGTGTGTAAAAATACATAATTTATAACACATATATATCTAAATATTAAGCATGTATATGTTTAAATTTTCACACTGGACAATTAAGCTAACAAAGAATAATATAGTATGAGAGGGTTGGTTAATAAAATAGCTATTAATTTCTTGCACACACACCCCAGGAAATATATATGTGCAGAATATAAAGGAATATGAATGTTGCTCTGCTTTGCTAAAACTCTGTAGTGTTTTGTGCCATCATACCTGGTGTGGTGTTTCAAGAGGACTACACCAGTGTCCAGTTGTTTCACTCAGTACCTGCCTACAGAACACTGTCTGTTCCCAAGCTAAATGGTTAAAGAGGTAATTACCAGAGTGGGAGAAGACAAGGACACAAAACAAGGTATAAAATAAGATTATTTAAATGTAGAGCAGAGACCTCTAATGTTTTATCTTCAATCCTTTAGCTGTTTCTTTGCTTTTGTCTTAAACAGTCTGAACCTGAGTTCACTTTTACTGGGCCAAGTAAATTTAAAGCAACTCCTTCTAACCCTGATGATATCCTGGCATATAAATTCTTGCTTTCTTGTGTCAGTGGCAGAAGATGTCTTCACTGCAGAGAAGGGTTTCTAATTTATGACAAATTACATTTCAAAATTTCATTTCACTCTAAATCATCTGATCAAGTGAAACTATTCAAAATTTCCTGAGAACTACATATTTATTAGAAGCTCCATTTTGAAACAGCATCAAATGTTACTTCACTGACCACATGTACCCCAGATCCTTATGGCCCTCTAGCAGTATGAATGAATTTCCTAAATGTAGATTAACTTCACTGAACAGCTGAATGCATCAGAAGGGTCTGTGGGATAAAGCCTGGGCTGCTGTGGCCCTGGCTAGATGGAAGATCATGACTGTGTCTGACTGGGCTGCCCTGCATCCTGCTCTGCCTCTCCTCACTCTGCCAGGTGCACTCAGGGCTCCTGGGTCCTTGATGGATTTTGTAGATCCCCTGATCTCCAGAGATGAAGGTCACTCAGCCAAAGATACACCAAACAAAGGATCTTGAGCTTTATCCTCTAAATGTTTGTGAAAAATGGCAACAACCTCTATAGTAACTTCTGATAAAGACAGAGTTTATTGTGCTTTACCTATTCCCATGAGAAGGATTTAGTCAGCTGCCTCCTGTGTAGCTATTTACCCTCATCAGCTTGGCAACGGGCTATACAAACTGGACCCCTTGCAAAAATCATCTTCAGTACCTTCTGTGAAAATCACATCTAGCATTTTATTTCAGAGGCCCAGTCTGTACTACAGATTAATTTGAAGAAATAGCAGTTAGGAAAAGCAAACAGCTTGGAAAGTAACCATATTTTGTACTAGAGCTCCTGAAAGACAGTAAACATGAAACCTACAGATATGGGTTTCACAGGATCTCTACAGAGGAAAACTGTGTGATAAACAGCATTTTTTGAAAAGGGAGAATTTTCTTGATTTGAATTATTCATTTTTACTCTTGACCATTATTCCTACGGTGGTTCCTGATACAGCATATCATATCAAGTAATAATATGGTATCATAGCAACATAAAGGAAACCAGTCTCACAGATTCTGAAGATGCTGATATCATTGCATTTAGCTAATGCAAAAAAAATATTTAGCTGGCACCTTCAAATAGCTTTATTTTCCAGCTAAAAAAGTGGTGCTACTATCTAATATGACATTGTGGTTCTAAGTTGCTTCAGGCTTCTTTTAAAGAGTCTCTAAAAGTCAATTCTTTTACTGCTAAACAACTTCTGTCATGGCCTTGGCTCTTTAACTAGCTGTGCTGGAAAATATTTTTCTTTCATTTTTATGTCAACCACCAACCCAAAGCTGTCATTGCAATAACATTGAAAAAAAAAAAACTATGCACCAGCTAACATCCCCTGCTGTGCAGTCTCTTTTATCATGGAGTGGATGGGAAAACAGCTATTTCAAAAAACAACCCACTAAGTTGTGTAACATTAACTAGGGTCATGATAAAAGGAACTTAAACAATATTTTTGATCTATGCAAATCCTTTAAAGCTCATCTTCTGACCTGAAATACTGTAGTGTTAGGTCTGGTTGGGAAAAACAAAGTCTCAGATGTAGATAAATTTACTTCTTTCAAGAAGCTGCAAAAATATCAGAAGTTCAAGCTGTGTAATTAAGTATTTCCTGCAGAATACCTGCAAGCATGTTCACATTCTCAGTTTTTAGCAAAGTGACAGCTATGGAAATAAAATTCTGCACTCTTTTGAGAATACAGCCCTTCCTTCCAAACAGTTCTCAGAAAATTACGGCGAGGTATAGATGCCACAAAATTCCTGCACTGGAAATGCGACATGCTTTTTACAAGGCATCTACGAGAACTCCAGAACATTTGCCAGCGTTTTTGCGGCTGTCATTGTGGGTTTTCTTCAGAAAGGCGTGTTTTTCCCCCCACCAGAGGCTGCCTGTGCGGCTCATGCCGTGCCTCGCAGCGCTATCTAGCGGGGCAGGGCGGCACCGGGAGGAGAACCAGGAGGCTCCCAGCAGGGTGGAGGATGCGGAGAGAAACCGGGACCGGGCCGGGCCGAGCCTGCCCGGAGCCGCTCTGGCCTGGCTTCACCTGGCCTACACTTCATGCCTTCTCCGTACCTGCCACAGCGCTCTGTTTCGGGTCCAGACTGCAAATGGTGCTGATGGCACACCGTGATGTTTTGGGTTTTTTTGCTAAAGCATGTTTATCCTATGTCAAGGACTATTTTCTGCCTTGTCTCATGCTCTGCCAGCGAGGAGGTGGACAAAAAAACAAACTGAGGGGAAGCGTAGCTGGGCCATGTGACCCAAACTAACCAAAGGGGTATTCCACACCACAGAACATCATGCCCAGCATGAAAACTGGGGGAATTGCCTTGAAAGGGTGGCTGATCTGGGTTTGAGAAGGGGACTCTGGCATCTGTCAGTAGGGGGTGAGCGATTTCATTGTGCATCACTTGTTGGGTTTTTTCCCCCCCTTTTTATTTACCATTATTTTTGTATTTTACTTCATTTTCAATTATTTAACTGGTCTTATGTCAACATACCGATTTTACTTCAACGCTCCTCCCCATTCCCCTGAAGGGGCGGGGAAGAAAGGGGGGATTGAGCAAGTGGCTGTGTGGTGTTTCATCTCCAGTTGGACTGAAAACCATGGTAGTCTCCAATTCCAGTAACTCATCATTAAACAGTTTCCAACACTAAAGAGAAAAAAATAGGACTTATTCTACATTTCCCCATTTGATTGTGTTAGTTACACCATTATGGAAGTGCAGAGGATGCCACCAAGCTGATCAGAGGATGAAGCACCTTTCCTGTGAGAAAAGGCTGAGAGAACTGTGTTTGTCCAGCCTGGAAAAGAGAAGGCTTTGAGGTCACCTACTTGAGTCCTTCCATTACCTGAAGGAAGCCTGCAAGTGAGATGAAGAAAGACTATTTACAAGGACATGTAGTGATAGGACAAGGGGGATGGCTTCACACTGAGAGAAGGTTTAAATTAGATATTACGAAGAAGTTTAATGTGAGGGTGATGAGGCACTGGAATGGGTTGCCCAGGGAAGTTATGGATGCCTCATCCCTGGAAGTATTCAAGGCCAGGTTGGATGGAGCTCTGAGCAACCTGGTCTAGTGGAAGGTGTCCCTGCTCGTGGCAGGGGGATTGGAATGACATGATCTTTAAAGTCCCTTCCAACCCAAAGCATTCTATGATTATACTGTATGAAACTGAGTTAGTTTAGTGTTTGATTATCAGAAACTGCTCAACTACCTTGAGCTCTGGCTACATAAATGAGCTAAAATGTAAAGAGAAATGTGACAGAGACAATGCTTAATGATTTGTTATTTTACAGTGAAAATTTTATTAAAAAGACTGTATGTATTCATGAATAGTTCTTTAGAGCCAACTAAGCTGATATTGTCTAGATGAGAAAATATATTGCAACATTATGAAAAGATGGAACTTCAAAGACAAGCTCAAATACTCAGAAAAAGTGTTATCTGGAGATTGGGAAACACAAGTGCAGAGATATGTCTATCTGCAGCTACAGGGAACAAGGTCCTACATGAGAGCAAGAACAGCCTTTGAAGTGCTCCTTGACCTGGTGTGTATAATAATACTCTTGAGATCCATTTAATGCCAGAGACAACAATCCCCTGAAAACTTATCCTCATGAGTGGACTTGCACTCTTATGTTTGGACCAATCTGAGGGGGAGAGAACAGCAGTCCTGCATTAACAGCCGACATAGAATCAAACTTAATGGCCTGCAATTTTCCAAATATGTACAAGAACTACTCATCTTGTGAGGTCACCTGCTGCTTTCTCAGCTACCCCTTCACTTTAGCCTGCAGCTGTGAAACATCACTTGCCACCATGCCCAGTGCTTAAGGGACACCCACGGGGCCAGTGTAGAAGGGGCCCTGATGCAGCCACACCTTTCCAGGGCCAGCAGCTGGCAGGGTGGGAGCTGGAGCCTCTCCACTTAGTGTTGCCCCCCTGCACACTCCAGCCAGCTAAAGCAAAACCAAAACAGGGGCTCTCAGAAATTACACAGCCCAGCATTTCCTCTGGTCTGAGAAGCACACGGATCCCCCCCTCAGGGATTCTGAGGCACCCAGGAGTCATGGTGCACCTTGCCAGGGCTGGACACATCCCACGTGTCCACCAGAGCTCCTGGCCACTACGGGCACTGCCTGCTGTCTGTCTACTCATGCAGAGAGATCTTACCTGAAGAATGCAGGCCAGGCAGGTGGGCCTCTGGCTTCTTATCTGTCACTTTTACTCTTGGAAAGAAATAATTTCAGAGCAGCTTCAGGAGTTTTTTACACGTTGCCACAACAAAGTAACTTCTGAGGAAATTAGAAACTGGTCATACACCTGAAAAAGTAAATAAGGAGGACATGAGCTCCATGGATTTGTATCTATGGCTGTGGGACTGCTGGTTTTGGCTTCTTTGAAAACCACTTTTCAAAGAACTGAGTCCAAGATAAAGCCCAGCTTGCTTTCCCCTCTTTCATAGGGACAGTTAATTGCACATTAATGAAGATACTGCATACCTTAAACTCAACATTAGTTTTGAGTGTAATTCCTATAGCTAACTCAGTTTTCATGGGACTAAGTTGCAAAAGGAGGCAGAGTGTTTTCCCTGGTCATTTGCAAACCAAGGCTCCTGTGGAATATTCTCTGTACTTTTCAGACAAGCCATTTCTTAGTGAAATGGTAACCTCTGTACATCCACCTGGATCCATGTCAGAAAACCAGCTCCTTCTCTGACTTCAGTGGAGACAGTACTGCACTGACACTTCCACATTTCCAAGAACAATGATTCAGTGCACCAGCATGGAAGCTCGTCAGCAGTTTTACACATTCTCATCTCCAGTACTTTCCTAAATGTTTATTGATTCTCTGCAAACTTCCATTCTGTCTTTACTCTTCTCCTCTCAATGGACTTTCTAAATGAGAGGTTGTTAGACTATCCTGAACCAGTTTCTGTGCTTAAACAAAATTATTACTTTGAATTTTGATTGTAAAGATTCTGACACAATAAGAACTTTCAAAACTAGACATGAAAAGAAGACATATGCTCTGAAGGACAAGATTTAGCAAATCCAAAGACCAAAAGGAAAGGATTTATATCAGATATATCAATTAAAACCTAAGTATTCTTTAGCTTCATGCTTCCTGCTGTCAGCTTAAGGGTAACAGCAAAATTATTTGTGTATTTGGTTTTTTTTATCCAGATGACGTTAAAGACATTTGAGGAAGCATATAAAAAAAGAAATCACTTTTTTTCTCTCTTTGTGTAAAGGGATAGGTATGTGACTTCTGAATCAAATATTGTCAAGATTAAAACATATTTAGAATTTAAATTACTGCTGTATTTAATATTGATAAATCTAATTTGCAGCATTTCTGCTCCTTCTTTAACCTGGAGACAGGATTAATATTCATGACATTGCTTTTGGTGGTGTGCAAGAAATTCCCTAAGTCAGATTCACTCAACCCATATTCGTTGGAATATAGAATATTCACCTTTTCCATAATATCATTTATTTTTTCAACACTGAAAGCAGATAATGACTTTGTTAGTAATACTTCTAAAAACATTGTCAAACTGTTTCAACATTCAGCAGAGGGCTATTCTTGTTCCCATCCCCCAAGAAAATAACAAAAAACCTCCAACCAAGCACAAAAACAAATAATGTTGTTCTGTCCTGGCAAGCAAATTTTTAGCATCCTGAAATTACCTGCTTTATTTCTTTGGTGATAATGGTATACAGAGAGGATAGAAGCTGCATTCCTCGTGACTTACTGCAAGTGCTCCTGGATAAAATTAAGGGTTTTTATTAGTCACATTTTTCAGCTCATACTGAAATATTTTTCAAAATAGTTTTGTTTAAAAAGATCTGGACTATTTGTTCAATTATTAGGTAAATGGTTTGCTATGTTCCTTCTCTGCTCACTGTCACTGTGGACAGCTTAGCAAATGGTGATTCAGTCTTTGGTCCAAACCTCATTGTACTGAGCCTGCTCCAGATGTCATAAATACATCTTGTTGGGATGTTTTATTTCTCTCACATCCCTGCAGGCAGCCCAGACTGGAATGGATTTATATATTTTTATTTTGAGACTGTTTTTGCTGGAAGGCCTACCAAAAAAACTCCAGGCTTTGCATTTTGAGTGAGCTGAAGCTGCACAGCATGTACACCTTAATTTAGCTAGTGAGTTGATTTATGCACAAAGATATCTGAAGTGGTCTCCCTTCAACATCCTTCAGATTCCGAGGTATTTTCCCTCATTTTCTTGTCCAGCTCCAAATGAGAACAGCTTGGATGAGTATCAGCTTTAGATTTTTGCTATGAAATTTTGATTACCTTTTCAAATGAAGAGTTCTACTGAGGCTACATGGAAAAAGTATTCTGAGAGCCTTTACTAAATCAGCTAAAGGTGCTGATTCTGTACAAGATAATTATCTCTGTAAACATCAGTGTATCCATGAAAAAAACCCAAAAGCACCGAAAATACCCAACAAACCAAACCAAACTTGGTTTATTTACTGCAAAGATTCTTTTAATACAATATTCTCATTAAAATATTTCTATCTCATAGATCTTTATATCTATAACATCTCCTAGGAGGTGCCTCTAGCCTCCAGCTAAGTAGAGTGTATAGAGATCCCCCTGAATGGGCTGAGATAATCAGATATATCTATCAAAAAAAGCAGCACCAGGTAGAGCACTGGTGGTACCACAGGAGGATACACAATAAGCACATGATTCTCTGCTGAGTCAGCACAAGACATCTAAATCATCCTCAAACATTGCTAAAGCCACTCAAATTAAGTAGGGACGTGCACATCTGCAAAACACTGCTTCACATACTATCCCAATGAAAGTAAGCATTGGTTTCAGTTCTCATTAAAAACATACAAACTGAAAGACAGTACGACCATGAAAGAAGAAGAAGAAGAAATTTAAACATATTCTGATACTTCAGAACAAGGTCATCATCTCAGAAATACCTATATGTGATGTTCTTAGTGTGTAGAGGAGTGTGAAAGAGAAATTAAACTCTTTTATTTCTTATTCCTAGTGTCCTGGTTTTGTGGCACAGAGCTTTTCTTTTCTTCCTTTCTAGTAGCTGTTACAGTACAATGCTGAAAACACACTGATGCTTTAGTTGTTGCTGAGCAGTGCTTATCCTAAGTAAAGAATTTTCAGTTTCCTATGCTCTGCCAGTGGGCAGGTGCACAAGAAGCTGGGAGGAAGTGTGGCCAGGACAGCTGACCCAAACTGACCCAAGGGTTACTCCATACCATGGAACATCATCCCCAGTATATAAACTGGGAGGAGCTGGCTGGGAGCTGCCTTCCACAGCTTGTGGATAGGCTGGACATTGGTTGGGGAGGGTGAGCAATTGTATTGTGCATCACTTGTTTTTCTGTGCCCTTATTCCTCTCCCTCTTTTTGTTGTCTCTTCTTTTCATTATTATTGTTAATAATAATAATAATAGTAAAAATTTTTTTATTATTATTACCCAGGGGCTTTATTTACCTTTTCCTTTAAGATTCTCCTCCCCACCCCAGTGTAGATGCAGGTGTGAGAGCAAGTGGTTCTGTGGTTCTTTGCTCTCAGCTGGGGTTAAACCACAATGCCTGGTTATGCAGTGAATATTACAATGACACTTCATATACAAACATTGCTTCTAAGACTTTTATTTTGCACTGTGAGATAATACAGGCAGCACAGCCCGATACATATATTAGGCAAATGTGAAGAAGAGTCTATTTTCTTAAGAGAAATGTAGTAACTTCCCTGTCTCTTGAAGGAAAGTAATCTTGAAGATCTGCAAGTGGTTCTTTGAACCATAGCAAGGCAAGGAAAGAGACTGTTGTTAAAGGAGTAACATTTGTTTGACCCCAAGACATGGGGGGAAGTATGGAACAAACTTGAGGTTGTCAAAGAGTAAGTTACTTTTATGAGCTCATAATTTATTTTGGGGTGTCAAATATTATAACATCCTCCACTCTAGTTTTACTACTGTCCTGTGCAGCCTTCTGAACAAACTCTCTCAGCCTGTCATTTGTTCTGTCTATGCTCAAGTATAATACTGTTAGTGTCTTGTACAAGCAAATTTTCTTNCATCATCCCCAGTATATAAACTGGGAGGAGCTGGCTGGGAGCTGCCTTCCACAGCTTGTGGATAGGCTGGACATTGGTTGGGGAGGGTGAGCAATTGTATTGTGCATCACTTGTTTTTCTGTGCCCTTATTCCTCTCCCTCTTTTTGTTGTCTCTTCTTTTCATNTCTTAAGAGAAATGTAGTAACTTCCCTGTCTCTTGAAGGAAAGTAATCTTGAAGATCTGCAAGTGGTTCTTTGAACCATAGCAAGGAAAGGAAAGAGACTGTTGTTAAAGGAGTAACATTTGTTTGACCCCAAGACATGGGGGGAAGTATGGAACAAACTTGAGGTTGTCAAAGAGTAAGTTACTTTTATGAGCTCATAATTTATTTTGGGGTGTCAAATATTATAACATCCTCCACTCTAGTTTTACTACTGTCCTGTGCAGCCTTCTGAACAAACTCTCTCAGCCTGTCATTTGTTCTGTCTATGCTCAAGTATAATACTGTTAGTGTCTTGTACAAGCAAATTTTCTTTAACTAATTAAAAAATAAAATTAAATGCTAATCTTACAAAGTTGGGTGTTTCTTTCTAAGTTTCTGTTTAAAACTCTTTCCCTGTGTGTCTGCTTAACTGATCAGAGCAACTGAGACTGACGTATACAATAACTAATGCAAATGCTGCTTTTATATAAGTAGACTCTGGTGCCAACCATGGGATACCATGCTGACAACATTGTGCCAGCTCCTATAAACAGTTTCATAATAAATATAATGATATTTCCTACAAATAAATTAAGTGACTTTGCTCCTGAATGCATCGGAGCAGTATCAGTTACTTGATGTGGTATAGTTTCTAATGTGTTATATTTTGAAACAGTCAAAAAAGCTAAAAGGTATTAAGCACTCCCTTCAAGGAGGGGAAAGACTTGAGCTGTTTTTAGGATGGGACTTAAGACCTATAAGGTAAGTTTAGAGGGAGATGCCATAGCTCTGGGGGTGGATGGCCCAGCAGAGCTGAGTTTTGTGAGACTCCAGGACAACACACGGACTGCAGAACACTGCATTCATCACCCTGGCCATCCATGGTCTGCTGCAGCCTCAGTCTTGTCGATAGGGGAATAAGATCAAGTTTCTTGGTGCAAAGGTGCCTGTCACAAATGGGTGTTTCTATGCAGGTTTTTGTTTTATTCCATAAGGCATATACACCCTGTGTTTGTGGCTAAATGGTCCTAGGGACTGATGCAGCCCTAAGGCTAGAAGAATTAAGAGTTCATTAGCAAACACATTTGATTACAGGTAAGCCTAAAATGAGTATACTGTAGCCTTTTCAGCATGCATGCCTTTCCCAAAGTGACTGGTTTGTAAAATGTGGTTTTAAATTTTCCTTTTCTTTTAATTCAAGTAGCATGTGTTTACTGTGGTTTTTGCAGCACAAAACCTAGTTTAGCTAGCCTTGTGAAGGAATAACAAAATACCAGGGGTTAAAGTCATGGCAGTTTTCCACCAGTGTAACTTGGGCCAGAATTTCACCTTGGGATATAAAACAATTAATCACATATCACACAGCAGCAAAAAGCTTTTAGGAAACCCAGACTTTCCAACTTGTGATCTATCCACCTGCATGGCCATGCCTCTGCATTTTAACACCCTGTACCCGAAGAGCCTCCAGACTGAAGCAGCAGTGCAGAACAGGAAGATTTTACAACAGCTCCACAAATAGATCATCAACAATCATAGCTGTCTGTCTGCGACAAGAGGGGGCTTAAGCCTTTGTTTTCAGTCCATAAGGTAAAGTTTGGAGGATCCTGGATGAGAGAGATGTCTCTGGGGATGAGAGGGTGAAAGGAAATGGGTCACACATGCCAATGCCGAGTTTGTGGGGAGTGCAGTGGAACACCAGGATTTGAGAGACAGATATGAAAATGATGGAGGTTTCCCAGTCCAGTTCTTATGTAATTGCAAGCTCAGAGAATTGATGAGGAAAGCCACAGAAATGGGGTTAGAAAGAGCAGAAAGGACCACCCAGGCAGATTGAATCAGTGGGGCTTAGGCATATATGAGAAGGCAAAATGGATTTTGAAGTGCAATCAGGAGCAAGGCAGCACAACACCTTGAAAGCAAGGCTAGGAATTTGAAATGAGGATGAACACCTTTAGCTGGGCCAGGCTCAGGTCTCAGTGCTTTATTCTGAGCTCAAGTCAAGACAAACAAGAACTCTTTCATGATGTTCAGGACTGTGATATACATCCTTACTTTGTTGCTTCATTATGCAGCTGTGTAAAGATAATTGAGAGAACTAAGCTAGATTTTTCATCAACAAGCAATAAAACATGATAAATATGTTACAAGGAATGGCAAATGTTAGAATTAATAAGCTGAAATGTTGACGAATTACTGTTTATATACTTGACATGTAATAATTGCTTCATTTATCATCTGAATCTGGAAAACTTAAATAGCAGGCATTTATAATTAATTTTCTCCCCTTGCAAACTGCAATTCATTCCACACTCAAAGGACTCAGCATTAATTTCTTTTCTATCAGCCACAGGCCATAAGTTAATGCATTAAAAAAAGTCAGAACATTTAAAATAACAGTCTAATTAAATTATATCCTCTACTGTTGGAGAAAAACACAGGATTCTTCAGGAGATAATCAGTCACCACAGTAAACACCATTTAGTTCTTTGCACAAATCTGTGTCTACCCACTGGCAATCTTGGACTGTCAAGATGAAGAATTCACTTTACTGAACAGATGAAGGATATTGACTTCAGCCTCATTAGCAACTTCAAATGAGAATGACAATGGGAGTTCATTAAATAATAATATTTTTCCATATACTGAGTTTTCTTCATCATGTAGAAGAATATGCTTTTCACAGCAGCAGACAAAGCCCACATTTCTGATTAATTCTTCTTTATCATCTAGACAATGCCCTGTCCTGAGGGTCTTTCCTATCTGAGCAGCAAGGGCTGCTACTGCCTAACTGAAACCAGTAAGGCAGATGGTGCCTGGCTCAGCTCAGAACTCTGGAAGTGCTTTGCTCCAGATTGGATCCACCTGGATCTTCCCAGTCCCTGGGAAAATCTGGGGATTTCTGTGAGGACCACATCAGTTGAAGCACCTACATAGAAAGTGCTCTTCACAAACAGAAGTTGCTGTCCTGTGGAGTGGAGTGGAAGAGTATCATTAAAGACCTGTGGGCTTTTACTCATACAGCTATTCTAGTCAAAGAATATTCGGATAGGTATAAGAGATCCATTTAATCTCTACAGCTGGGAACAACTGTCAAAGAAAGGCTGGACTAGCTACTTTTACTCAGCAAAATGGTCTTGGGTGTCCCACAAATAGCTAGTCCTTTGTCTAGGCATAGTATGTGTGGTGCTCGTGAAAATCACTGACATAGCTACTACAAAGGTTATTTCATTATAGAATTGTTACAGCTGAAAAAGAATTAGGGTTTGGGGTCTTTTTTCAGCTGGTAGATATTCTCACTTCATAAATTTCATTAACTTCTGGCAAGAGATTGAGTACTTCATGCTAAAAAAATTCCCTCAGTAACCTATTTACTTTTAATGATGTTTTTCCATCTAAGTACTAGCAAGAATCTTGAAGTACTAAGGATAAGGATATTTTGCAAACTGAAAATAATGAATGCTGCCTTGTGTACAGCTACAACCAATTAGTTCCCAGTTCTGTGTTAAGAATATCTTTTCAAGTATTTTTAATTTCAAGATCTTCAGGGCAAAAGAGCATGTGACTTCTCTTACGGCTCCCTATCCTAATTAGTAACTTAACTCCACATACAGAGAACTAAGTAGAACTGACAGACTACAGCTTCTCCTGCATTCTTACAATTCTCTTTTTCACAAGCTACCATTGAGGTCAGACGCTTTAGAAAAGGATAGAAAACCATCTCTTTCAAGATGCATTCCAGCACCTTTCTCACGGAAACTTAGGGAGGTCATTAATTTGTGCAGGTTATTCCAAAGTCCTCCTTTGGTATTTAAACTCTCAAGACAGTGCTCCAATTCTTGCTGTCTCTAGGAAGAGGCATACCACTCTCCAGCAAGCTGCACTGGAGGTGTATGTAACCCATACTCCTGCTCCCACAGTC
This sequence comes from Chaetops frenatus, assembly GCA_013400775.1. Taxonomy (NCBI): domain Eukaryota; kingdom Metazoa; phylum Chordata; class Aves; order Passeriformes; family Picathartidae; genus Chaetops; species Chaetops frenatus. Next base: position 97,747 of record VZTR01029171.1, on the reverse strand, counting down.
CCAGGCATTTTGCATTTTGCATTTGAGAGGACCCAGGAAACAATCTGCAGCAGCTCCTCAGAGGGCTTTGCTGCTCCCTCTTCCCAGCAGAGTGCCTTTTCCAGTGGGCAGTAGGATCAGACTCCTTTGCTGCTCCTTTGCCCTGTCCAGTGGGGCAGTGGAGAGAGGAAAGGAATTCTTCTTTGCAGCACTGAGGATGCACATTTGGGACACAAGTAATGAGCAGTCGAGCTCATGTGGCTCACCTCAAATCAAGACACTTCCTTTAAAGATAAGTGACAGCAGCTCCTCTTAGCAAGACTACAGGAAAAAGTAAACCAGTTGTCTAAAGAGAAAGGGATAGCATCTAAATCCCAGAGATCATTTTAGGCATGAAATCTAGCTTTACTTAAGCACCTTCTTGCATCCTTGGCCTAGCTCTAGGGTCAAATGAGAGACACTAAGCTAACATTTCTTTGTAGCCAGCAGAGATGCCGTCTTCCCTCCCTCAGCAGACTGACCATCATCTTGGGCTGCAACTTTGACCCCTGGAACTGAGCACCTGACAGGAATGTGGTGCTCAGCACTGGCACATCTTTGTCCTTTTGCCAATCATATCAGGAATCACCTTAAATTGTGTTAAGGAATCAACATAACTTAGACTCACTAAGTCTGAACACATTTTATACAGTAGCAGGGAAAGTCAATACAAATCTCCTTTCTCGTGACCAAACCACTGGTTCCATATGACGAGATGTCCTGATCATGCAGTTGACTGGACATCCTTATTGCAAGTGGAATATCAGGGATTTTTGCCCAGTTTTGTCAGAGAAACAAAAACAAAAAATTGAGACAACTGAAGCAATGGACAAGGAGTTTCTCTTGTGTTATACAGAAGATGAAACTATCAAGTAAAACTTCAAATAGACTTGATAATTCAGATACATTAGCAAGAATAATTTTTAACAAATTGCAACTGCATTATAATTACATTACAATTACAGTAATTGTATTGTAGTTAATGTGCCTGTAGTATAATGTGCTTTTGTTTTCTTTCCTTAAACCCAAATAATCAGGTGAACTAATTGAATTGTTTGAGCTGTATGAAAGCTGCTCTTTTTTGGCACAAGTCTAGCCATGTTCATCATCTCAGCTAATTACAACTTGTCCTGTTCACTGCAGAAGGTGATCTTTGGAATTCTCCAATAAGCAGCATGAAAAATGATGCAGAAAGTAATTTTGGAAATAGAGCAACATTTTAAAGCATTGGAAGCCAGGAAAGGATGTTATCACAATGTGGGATAAAATAACCTTCATTACTGAAGATCCATTTCCAATTTTTTGTTCTACTCTAGTTACAGCAAGTACCTGAATTTAAATTTCCTTATTCATTCAAAGATAGTAAAATTAAATATTCTTAATGGGGTTTTTTAGGTTATTTAAGATTACTCTGAAAGGTCTTCCATACTGGACCAACAAAACTCTTATGCAAATTGAGGCTTATATTTAAGGGAAAAAAAAAAAAATCATTGCATCACAACATTTCTATTTTGTCAAAAGGTAGCTTTTCCAGACTGAAAAAAAACAAAAACAAAACAACCCCAAACCAAACAAACCAACCAACCCAGTACCATTGCTACAGCACTGTTTCTACACTGAAGACTTACATATGTT
>VZTR01029171.1:65848-82517 GCA_013400775.1 Chaetops frenatus | reverse complement strand
CGGTGACATGAACTCCACAAGAGACTGGTGCTTCTTGTGGGAAAAATCTCCATGGTGAGACAAGAGAGACTCTTCTTCCAATTGGACTGATGAAAGCCTATTTCAAGAGTGGTAAATTGACCAGGGGTTTTCTAAGTTTGTTTCTCTGTGCTGTTGGTGAGAAGGATGGTGGTAAAGGAAGATAAATGAGGTGGGAGAAAGGAACCATCTTGGGTGGGGGGGCTGGGGGAGGAAGAAGAAACCACCTGGGGGTTGATTTTGATTTTGTTGTCTTTTGTTAATAAACTTTTTATCTTTGAAGTTTAGGCCTGTTTTGCATTTCTCTTAATCCTTATTCTCATGAAACCACTACACTACACTCTCGCCTGGTGTGAGCAGGCGAGCAGGTGAATGTGAAACCGCTACATTAAATGGTGTTTCTGCCCGGTTTCGAACCAACCCATGACAAGGAGAAAATGAGAAAAGTTAGGTGGTCTTTTAGAGTGTTTCCTGGCTTTGCTGAGAGTCCTCCCCATAAATCACACACCAATGCCAAAATGGAATACTGACGTCATTTTATATCAAAGACAGCTATGTTTACTCCTCAGGCTTTTTTGAAGGTGGTTCTGAGTGACACATAAATTAACCTGTAAGTGTGATTTGCTTCAAATAAGAAAACTCAAGATATTTCACTTAGAGAAACAATATTCTAATTTCTCTCACACAACACTGTGTCTGGACTCCTGGCCTTCAAACATATACTGGATTGCCATCTCTAAGAACTTTTTTTCACTCTAGGTGGCATTTTTTGCCTTTCTTCTATTTTGTTTTAAGGCACTTCTTTTTAGCAGTAGCTGTGGTTAACAGGGTTAAAATTATTAAAGTGGAAATTACAGCTGATCCAAAATGGATATAGTCATTGGCTCACTTGGTAATATGAATAAACCTTTTTAGAGAGGGAAACACGTAACATCAAAAACCCCAAACAAACATTTCTGAACCTTCTGCATACCCTGTTTCTCTCAGTGTACCTTACTGAATAGGTAAAACTTGCAAATGTTAGTTGTAGTGACTCAGCCCTGCTGATTCTTATTTGCATGCTTCTCTGTATATTAGAAGGGCTAACATGGGTGTGGTGTTTTTTTTGGTTTTGGCTGCGTGAGAGAGAAATAATGAAAGAGAAATACTAGGAACGAATGTTTCAACTAATGAATGACCCTGAATGATACACTGTGGATGCTCTTTTTTGATGTGACTTTTACAGATTGACCTGCAGCTGAGTTATAGCTGTGTAAAACGGTTGAGCTGAGGATCAACTCCCTTTGAAATTTCTCAGTTATTTAAAATAGAGAAAAAGCAGAAGATTTTCAAGGGGTCTAAAACGAAATAGTTTCTGTTTTCAACACCTATAATAAGAATAATCTTCATGCTTAGATAGCCATGGGTTAGAAAAATGGAAATGGAATCAGGGGTTACTGTCTAGACTGTCAGTATGGCACTAACATGCATGAGGGGTGATAATGGAATATAGTTACTGGCTTGCTGCTGTAAATGGAAGTAATAAAACATTGATATTTTTAATAGAGGACAAGAGAAAATTTTTCTTCTTTATTAGGGAGTTGTGAAGAGTAATTATTGTTTGAAATGGGCAAGGAAATTCTTGGCAGTGACAAACCATTTATATCCTTTTAATGCACACAATGAAAAAATACTTGGTGGATAAACTAAGGAAAGCATGCAAGTAGCATTGGTGTTGAATTTCTAAACATTTACTTTGCATAAGCTTTGCCTACATTTTGACCATATTAGAATACTTTAAAATATAAAGTATATAATATAAAGGCATTACCATTCTTTTAACCCATATAATTTTGTTTTCATTATTAAAATAGCTCATGTGATGGTGATCAATAAACAAGAGACAAGGGATTAATTAGGGAAACAACAGTTAAGAAATGTGCAGTCTTTCAGGTTTAGGATGAAAAACAGTGAGGTTGAAAATAAACAGTTACAGAAATAAAGGAGAAATTTCAACCAAAAAGAATTCTGGCACAATTTTTTTTAAAATATAGAAAATACTAAACTATAATTGACAGCAGTTTTCAACTTGCTGCAGAAGCTGACTTGGAGTGTATCCAGAGGACTCCAAAGATTCTGGTTATAATAAAGTAAGAAAGACTCATTTAAAGTTCTTTCCCACAAAATTTCTCTATATACTTTCCAACACAATCTGTGTGAATTGAGACCTGAGGGTTTTAGAGACAAGATGTCTAAATCTTCAGTCAGAAAAACTTCATAAACATAGAAGTTCCTAACATAAAACTACATAAAACTTAATTTCACTTTTGGGATTATGCTTCCATTAAGGTCCCTGTTTCCTATTCACTCTTTCATGCACTCATTTGTTCACCATGTTATAATGAACTGTTTCTGAGGAAAAACATGAATGTCTCTTTATTTGCCCTACAAAGGGAAAAAAACACAGAGGGAAAATAACTGTATAATGCAATCCATTTTCAGTATTTTGTTCTACTACCATCCTTGTCCCATCTTATTTGAATTTCATAAAAGAAAAGAAACACAACAGCTGCCTTTTCCTCATCTTGATGTCCTGGCAGCTTCAGATTAGTGGAAAATCCTGCAAACTGCTTAGCTTTGTGATAGCTCTAAGGGACATGATGACAACAAAGTTCTTTTGTCTTCTTGTAAGTAATACTTAGAGGGAAAAAAAAAAAGGAATAGGAAATGGAGACTAAGCACAGTGCCTGAAAAAAGGGGAATTTGAGATACTCTGATGTGACAGTAGAGGGTACACAGAACTAATCATTCCTTCTATGCAGCTTGTCTGGAGTATCAGAGCCCACACTTCAGAGCTGTAGGGCATTAAAGCAAAGACCCAACAAAACAGGAAAAGCCCCAGTAATGGTGTGGCTAATGCTATACATTATGTAGCCAGTATATATCAATTATTATTATACATTAAGCGTTATTGTTTTCTGATCAACTTCATACAAGAACTGCTAAATATTTCATTAAGGCTTAAAAAGTTTTACTTAACATGGACTTCCTCCCATTTCACTGAAATTAAAATATGCCTTATAATCACAAGTGCATTTTAGACATTAACTAGATTTTAATGTTGAGATTCTGCAGATATTTTAGGAGACTTGCTTCAATTCTTTTTTCTCATATTGAAAATCACAAAACCACAAAATATGTTTTTGGATATGTCTAATACTGCAGATGGAGTAAAAAATGTTAGAAAGCTGAAGACATTTCAGATATGACCTCTTCTGCAATTTAATTTAAAGTGCTTAAATTCTGCAAGATATAGACAGATCATAATGGAATCAGTAAGTTTGCAAGGCTGTTTGAGTAGCTGAAAGACTTTATGAGCTAGGTGCCACTGCAGACCTTGCTCCACATACAAACCAACACCCTTCACAGAGTGTGAGATGTATTTCCCGTTGCCGTGAATATCTGCAGGATTCTGAATTTGCTTTTTTTCCCCTTCTCATAGTACTAAGCTAGAGTTTAAAACATCTTTGTACATTATTCATCTACTGTGAGAGATTCTGCCCTGACAGATTGTTTCACCCAGTACCACCTTTCGTTTTATAACTACCTTAATTTCTGCTACCTTAGTAGAGGTATTTATGTTCTGGTAACCTATCGAACTGTTAACACAAGTTCTTCCTCATTTTCACTAGAGAATATTAATGCAGATCGGGGAAAACTTATTTAACAGCTTTAGGCATTTTTGGGAATGCAGAAATAATTTCAGAATAAAATAACTTACAAAAAAGTCTGGAGTGCATGTGTAATTCATACAATTTTTCTCATCTGACAGAAGGATTGGTCCTGAGAATGTCATTGGAGTTTATATACTAGTAAATCCCATTTTTCCTCTGACTGATGGGAATTCTTTCTTTTCACAAAAATGATGAGCAGTTAAATTGAGTAAGGAGATAATAGATATGAAGGTGTTTCAACATTATGCTAATATCTGTCTAATATTCTCATCAATAACAGCTTCTATCATTAGGCATACTTGCAAGGTGTTATATAAAGGAGTATTAGGAACATTTTCTTAGTGTAGTTTCCACAGGTCTTGGATTCTACTGAATGCTTGTTAACCCCTGGAATTTTAAGAAAGCCTGAAATTCTCTGAAAATACCAATGCACAGGCTCAAGTTTTTCCACTAAGGTCAATGAGGGATTTTGTTCCACAGCTTGAATTCCCAAGGCTGTTAGGAGGTTTATGCTTATCAACAAGCTGAGAGCATTCATTGTTCTAAATAGGTGTGTAAATGTAACCCCTCTGATAATAGGTGAATTCCTCTGTCTTCAAATCAGTGTGGCAGCATCCATTCAATGGATAAAATTTATAATTAAAACTTATAATTCATAATTAAAGTTCAAGTTCAGAGTAAATTATTTCACACAGATGTTCATGAAGGAAGGGTGTGGATTACTTTGTTATGTAATCACCTTCAAAGTCTATTTTTCCTCAGACAGGTATCTTGATTAGCATTTCTTTCATGATATTTATCAATATTTCTCATTTAAGCAGATTCAGTGTCTCATAATTTTCTGCTATCATTTGCATTTCACTGTAATTTTTCTAAGCTACTTTTTACAGAAGACAGAAAATTCTTAAAAACTTTTATGCCTTCAGAGATTTTTTTCCAAATTTAACTCTCACGAAGTTTTTAGGAGTAGAGGTTGTGGAGAGAGATCAATTTGGCCTAAGCATTGCTGAATCAATCCTAAGACTCCTTTAGGTCAGCTTGCTTTGCAATTTTAGCTATTATCTAATCTTTTTTCAGCTATCAGTTTTGTTCTGTAACTATTTTTGCCAAACTAAATGACACCATGTAGGATCTGAGATGTGTTAAAGCCAGAATAATATTTTACTTACATTTCACTCGATCTAGATAATAACAATTAGTAAACAAAAGAAATAGCACAAATTAAGAAGAAAATAGCAGAAATAAAGAGAAAAATAGCTGAAATGATGGTGAAAAAATGGGTTTCATGATATGAAAATTATTTTAATTCTACCTACAAATAACAAGTAGAAACATTTTGAAATGAGTGTTTCAGGACATGAAAACATGAAACAACAAAAGTAACAATTCAGTTTGGCCTCTTGTTAAAAATATTGCAGAAAAAATACTTTCAGGAAAATTTCAATCTAAAAAGTATAACATGGTCTCAGTAAAAGCTGCTATAGGAAGTGAAATTGCAGGCTTAAGCATCACTTTTATTACATATTGCTGAGGATTGCATCTAAATTTGATCAATGCAGATGAAGATTAGTCTGAGGCACAAGACACAGCCTCTGTTATGGTTTATATGATATATTATATATATGGTGCAGCATATAACAGGCACACTTATCTACCTATATATTTCTGCAGAAACACATGACTGCAAAGTACCATATCTTGTTACCTTAAAGGTAAAAAGGAGAGAATGTAACAGTCTTAAGTGCATGTGTTTAAAATGCAATTCTGCTTTTAAATGGCAAGGATGTTAAAAACACCATACTCTATTGAGGCATTAGGAGGGACCAGCATATACCAGCAAATCCATGAGGGAATGGTCCTGACCTTTTATACTAACCAAGTTTTGTGGGGGGAATGAATTACTGATAGATTGCTAAATGCACCTGCTGCATCTAAATGTTTTGTGTTTTACCATTAAATTATGAAGTAGTGCTTTTCCTCTTGTCTGACATTTCTTTCAAGCATATGTGATTCAAGCTTTCTAAGTCATAGATATTGCTTATGTGCTGCAGGCCCAGCTGCTCTGTACATATGGATTAAATTACATTTTGGGTCAGTGGTCAGATCTTAACTGTGATGTGGTGATCATCAGATTTTTTTTTTTTTTTTTTAGTATAAAGACCTGCAGTATACCTTAAACCATAAAAATCCTGTTTAGAGTAGTGCTAAAGGTTTGAGATATTCCCAGCAGGATTCAAGGAGATGACATCTGAAGCACTGATGATTGGAAATTATTATGAAAGTTGGAATCCTTACTTTCTAAAAGCAGTACCTCAGAAAAAAATCTGACAAACTGACTGCTGAGGAGGGACCTCATAAACTTCCTGAAATTCATACATCAGCAGTTGCATGAATACCAGGTAATTTATCTGCAGTGTTGTGTAATAATCCTGTGAACATTATTTTTAATTCTTAATTGTAATTAGCTGTGAGTTGATTTTATATTTTATTGGAAGAGATTGTTTCTCTTCATATTTTTGATGCAGAATATTTTAGAAAAAAAAATTCACAAGAAAATATGTTTTCCTTGAAAGATTTGTTGGTTCTCTTTTTCTTCACAGAAACATATCATTAATCTCACTGAAGTCAAAATTTTTACAGGGGTGATAAAGATTTTATTAGACCCATGATATAGCTAGAAAGGGAAAAAACCCACAAAGACAAGTGACTTTGTTCTTTTCTTTCCTATTTTAATTTTTATTTGTCATTTCAATCTCTTAAATAAATCTTGGTTTTTTTGGTCTTAGCTAAAACTTATGTTTTATTTCTCAGTCATAACAAAGAAATCTAATCTTGGAACATCTATGCCATCAATCTTAATTTTATTGCTGTCAGTTCATTGAAATCTATGTTAATTACTCATTTCTTTCATCTTTCTGTTTCTTTTTCCTGCTCCATAATATTTCAAAATATCTTCTATACTAGAACTTTTCTAAAGAGTAAATTATCCTCACCCATTTTTCAACAAGAAAAATATCTAATCCCACAGAATATTTTAAATTAAATCCAGTGGCAACAAAGGAAAAAAAAAGAGAAAAATCAATAAAGATAAAAAATTATTTCTTAGTGATTGAAAGAAATGAGGAACTGTTTTACTGCAAATCATTCAGGGAAACTGTATGGAAGAAAATGGAAATATTTTATAAAATTAATTTCTGTATTAGCTTGTTTCATTTTTTCCTGCAAAAGCTTCCTGCAAAAGCTTCTAGGTTTTATCTTTGTTTGAAAAACTGTTCATAAGAATTGTGGAACTGACTTGAGTCTGTGGAACTATTCAAATCAGAGAAGAAATATTAATTAAGCTGAATTTATTTTCAGTGTAATTTACATATTTTCAATCCTATTTATAATGATAAAATTCAGTCTGTGCATTACTACTTTAAGCTATTCATGCCAAAATGTCCAGCATTTGATGGCATCCTTACTTCTAAGTAGACTAATGCATCACCTGCACATACGTGGGCTGCAGTGAATATAATTTTGGAGAGCCTTCAACATATGATCTGATATGACCTATATATATTACTGTATATATAAATAATAAAACTTCATTGTAAGTTGTCTACAGCTTCATCATGCTTTGTACATACATGCATCTAAAATTTACAGTAATTGGACATGCATTTCTGGTTGCTCAGTTTGTCTAACTCATAAAGGTCATGACTCAAGAGGTTTGGCAGAATGACATTTGGAGGGAAAAGGAACTGTTTGCTATGGAAAGCAAAAAGAGATAAACAGAAGAAAGCACTAAATGTCAAGCACTTCAACACCATGCCACTTCCCACGTTTTTTATGATAAAGTATTTACATAGAAATTCTTAACACAATTTGGAGAAGTGGCTCAACAGTAGACAAAGAGATAAGGTGTAATTAAAAATAAATATTGGGGAAGAGGCTACATTCACTTTCATAACATGAGAAGACCTAAACCCAAAATCAGTATTACCAGTGACAGGGGAGAAGAAGAGTTTGCCCCACATCTTGTTCCCCTGCCAGGCCATTAGCACTTGGTTAATTCAGCAGGCAGTGCAGCACCAAGGTTTTCTCTGCTTTTTCAACCCATGCATCACAGCCAAGGAATCAGAGAGATGCCAGACAGTCACTGGGAGATGTGTTCTGTGTGATTTCAACCACGCACTCTAAATTCATGCCTCCCCACCATGAACTGCTATAAGTGGAGAAGGGTTCAAGACCTCCTTTTTTATTAGGTTTGAGCCTAAGCCATACACAACATTTGCTGCATGGGAGAATGCAAAGACCTCTGCACAAAAGATTACTTTAGACAGTACTGTATAATACTGTTATTATATAGTAGAGCTAGAGGAGAATTCCAAATGAAAGCACCTAGTCTGCTCTAAGTGGCATATTACCATATTTAAATCAATATCAAAATCTATTTTATAATCTTTAAGTATTACAATCTTGATATTAGCTGGATCTGAAGTGTAAAATCCTGGCTTCACTGGTAACAATATGAATTTCATTATTGCCTTTACTGAGGCTAAATTTCATCTGATGCATAGTGACTTGGTGAACCCACGATGATTTGCACCAGTTGAGGATTTGACCCAGATTTGCTGAGCACTGTTGGGCTTTGCACTATGGACACTTGCCCACTGGGAATAAGGTTAACCATTAGCTTACTTTACAGGCAAAACTATATCCATCAAAATGTCAGAACTCCTTGTCAGGACTAGCTCTAGGTGAATTTCAGAGACTGCTGTAAAAGTACCTTAATGAAATACAGAAGACAATACAGTATCCCATAAACCACTTAACAGCAAAGGACAATACATGACATTCATATTGAAGAACATATGATAGACTATTCTTTCCTCAGTTATTGCTGTGGTTTTCCCTTTGTAATAGTTTCAGACACAAAGCTGAACTTCATTTAGTTTTGAGGCCATGTTTTAACAGTAACTGTATGAGATACAGTCCCAAGCCCTTTGTAGAGGTAATTTGATGCCAAACAGACTCAGCATTTCTTTTAAGAATTCAGTCTGACCTTAGGGTAAACCTTGATCAGGTTAGGAGTATGTTATATTTTCATCACTCAGAACAATTAGAGTAGGATGACCAAAATTTTGCTCAAATAAAATGTATTCACTCCACTTATAGAAATTGTTTCCTTGTCCAGAACGTCTCTGATCCACTAAATGCAAAACTGCCAGCTCTTGCTTCTTACCTTGTTCCTCCACCTGAACCATAAAGAACCGTGTACAGCAATGCAGGAGCAGCACTTCATTTCCAATAGTCTGCATTGTCCATGCCATTGCAGCGTTTGCCCCATTTATCCTATGAAGGGCATGACAACTGTGCTTTAGCTAATTTCTTATCTAGTAAAACATCTTTTTAAAAAGTTATCTCATCCTTTGGTGTTCATGGTCTTCTGGCTCTGACTGAATTATGAGTTGAAGGTTAAATGTTGTAGCTGGAGGCATTTAACTTTTGAGGGTTAGGAGCAGGAGAAAAAATCTTTATAGGGGACATTACTTTGATAATCCATCTCCCTTATGTAGTTTCTGCCTTTGTTGTATATATTCACAGTAGTCCCAAAAGCCCAGGTAGAGTCACCATATAAGACACCTTCCAGGCCTTCCTGCAGGCTCCATGAGTGTCCAAGGCCAGCTGCATCCCTCAAAGGAGAGCCTGAGGGCAGTTTTTGCCTATGTGCTATATACAGACTGAATGAAATCTGCCTCTGGGCACCTCTGCTCCCAATCTGGCATCTGCCCAAAGCTCACTAATTGCAAGAGAGGCAGGATTTGTGGCACACTGTGTGCATTAGAAGTGCTCCATCTCAGTGCATGAAGGATGAAATCCATTTAATAACTCAGAGAATCGAAATATTTTTTCTTGTTGGAACAAAGGACAAAAGGTACCCAAAAATGTGAACCATATAATTTAATTAAACTATTAAGTACACATCATAGCTATCATAGCTCTTAAATATCAAAAGTAATGAAGAAAAAACATACTGGATAGCATCACTTCATATTTATAAGTTACTTTTGGGCTCTGGTTTGCTACTGTAGGAATTTCAGTTGTCTGAACTGTAAAATAAAATGCCAGTGATCACCATCCAAAAGACTGGCTTTACTCCAAAGCATTGTGGCAGAAACAATGTTGTTATTCTGTATTTGCAGAATAGGAAAACTTTGCAAAATCTTAAATGCCACTGCAAATGCTGACTTTTAATGTGCATTTCAAAAACAGAACAGATAATTATGTACACAACAGTAAAAACAGTAGAGATACTAATGCTAGAGGAAGGAAGTGAAAAACATCATAAATGTATGCACAGTTAGGTCAGAAAGTGCTTGAGTATTTAACTGTGATATGCAGCTTCTTTGCACAATGCATGTTTGAGGAAAGATTGACAAAAGGAATAATTTAAGTTCCAAATATAGATACCATATGTAGGTTTGAAAGATTACTATGAGTAGATCTATTAACCTGGCTGGAAAGGAATATAAAATACAGCATGAAATAGATGGAAATAGCATGTGGTGAAGTCCTCTGAAAGAAACATGAAGAGACCAATTATCACTGTACCCGCAACAAAATCTACAGAACAAGAGCACAACTGTATTAAGCAATTCTTACATCGTTATTTTATGTTGAAGTATATAAAGCTAGAAAGCTAGATGTTGGCTATAACAAGAGAATAAAGGAACACACCACATCAAAAACTTTTCAGTTTGATAGGAAATTTCACTTGACATGCAGAAAGCACTGATGGATATGAATAATTAGACCAGAAAACCTGGAGCATAAAAAGCAAAAACTTTAATTCCAACTTGGGTTTTGATCTTATGTAGCAGCTATGATAGCTGTAACATATAATATTGTTAATATTGGAAGATACCGAGTCCTTCCAAAAGCAAAATCCATGAACACTTCTAAATACTACAGAAGACAGATAAAAAGTCCTGGAGTCTTAGTGTAATAGATGGCTGCAATGGTGAGGCTGTCCTTGACACTTAGGTAATAAGTAAGGCAAGTAATCAACAGATTAATAGTTTTTACATATATTTCTCAGAAGGGTTGTCCAGGGTAAAGAAGCATTATTGTCCTTGTGCAAACAGCAATCCAAGGCACAGACAGAACATCCCATCTAATTATGGCTGCACAGTAAATCTGAAACATATCTGGGAACAGAGCATGAGGTTACCAACTCCCAGGCTGGGATTCTATCCACGTAAAAACATTACCCTTGGCTGATATCATATTACTAAGTTACACTGTATGAAGAGAATTGGAATAGTAGCCATCAGACAACCATTATATTTGTACAACACTTGAATTTATAGGATCTGGTCTAAATCTTCTTTATGGACTTGAAATTGTGAAGTTAGTGGAGTCCCAGTGGAGCCTGTGAAAGTGCTCTTAGATCAGAACACAGCAGAGAACCATGACATATATGCTTGAGGTAAAAAACAGCTTTCTAAAATAATATAGGATGAAGGCATAATTTGTTGCAGAATGAATTTTCTCAGAGACTATTTTGATTGATTGGAATGATTCCAAAAAAGCAAAGCTTTTTCTTCTGTGATAAAAACAGAAATACAGCCATAAAGCTTTCATTAAGAATTTCACTAATATTTGTTATATAATTTAACATTCAATGCACTTTAGTATCATGCTCTTTGATACTCTTCTGTCGGGCAAAAGTTAAACAGTATTGCAGCAAACCAAAAAAGGCCTTGAAACCAACACCAAAACCTTATATGCACTCATTTCAAGCCTAAACCTCCACTTCACTCTACAGAACTTCTCAGACTGCACCTGCAGTATAAAGAAAAAAACCAGAACAGGCTATAGCAGGTTCAGCCAAGGCAAAGAACAGTCTGAAATTCAGCAAAGGCAAATGTAATGTTTTTCCCAGCACTTGGGGAAAAACAACCCCCTGCACCAGTACAGGGTGGAGGCTGATCTGCTGGAAAGCAGCTCTGTGGAGAAGGACCTGGGGGTCCTGCTGGGCAACAAGCATCCCTGAGCCAGCAGTGTCTCTTTGTGGCCAAGAAGACCAGTGGGATCCTGGGGGAATTAGGAACAGCATTGCCAACAGGGAGGTGATCCTGCCCCTCTGCTCAGCCCTGGTGAGGCACATCAGGAGTGCTGTGTCCAGTTCTGGGCTCCTCAGGACAGGAGAGACAGAGCTCCTTGTGAGCAGGTCCAATGGAAGGAAATAAAGGTGATTAAGGGACTGGAGCATCTCTCTTATGAGGAAAGGCTGAGGTAACTGGACCTGTTTAGCCTCAAGAAGGGACATCTGAGAGAGAACCTCGTCACTGTACATAAGTATCTGAAGGGAGGGTGTTGAGAGGATGGAGCCAGGCTCTGCTTGGTGGTGCCAAGCAGTAGGACAAGAGGCAATGGGCAGAAACTGATGTACAGGAAGTTCCACCTGAATATGAGGAAGAACTTATTTATTGTGTGGGTGACCAAACACTGGAACAGGTTGCCCAGAGAAGATGTGGAGACTCCTTTACAGGAGATATTCAAGAACCTGGAGGAGATTCAAGAATCTGGGTGGAATTCTGTGCAATGTGCTCTGGGATGATCCTGCTGGAGCAGGGATGGTGGACCACATGACCCACAGAAGTTCCCTTCCAACCTGACCCATTTTGTGATTCTGTCATTCTGTACAAATATTTTTCCTCAAGTAGTGGATGACACCAAGCTGAGTTGTGTAGTTGTTAGGCTGGAGGGAAAGGATGCCATCCAGAGGGACCTTGACAGGCTTGAGAGGTGGGCTTGTGTGATTCTCATGAAATTCAACAAGGCCCAGTGCAAGGTCCTGCACCTGGGTCAGGGCAATAACTAGCACAGACTGGGTGATGATAGGATTGACAGCATCCCTGCAGTTGGATGAAAAATGGGACAGTAGTTGTGTACTGGTTTTGCATGGCAAGGTTTGGTAGCATGGGGAAGCAGGGGTGACTTCTGTAAGAAGGTGCCAGAAGCTTTGCCCATGTTGGAGAGAGCCAAAGCCAGCTAGTTCCAAGATGGGCCTGCTGCTGCCCAAGGCCAAGTCCATCAGTGACAGTGGGAGCATGTCTGAGATAACATTTCTAAGAAGCTGCTGTGCAGGAGCAGCCAGGAGATAGGAGTGGGAACATGTGAGAGAAACAGCCCTCCAGGCATCCAGGTCAGTGAAAATATACGGAGATGGGACATGGGGCAACAGTTTTAGACTGAAACAGGGTAGGTTTAGATGGCACAGAAGGAAAAAAAGTTGGTGGTAAGAAATTGGAATGAGTTTCCTGGGGNAAGGCCAAGTCCATCAGTGACAGTGGGAGCATGTCTGAGATAACATTTCTAAGAAGCTGCTGTGCAGGAGCAGCCAGGAGATAGGAGTGGGAACATGTGAGAGAAACAGCCCTCCAGGCATCCAGGTCAGTGAAAATATACGGAGATGGGACATGGGGCAACAGTTTTAGACTGAAACAGGGTAGGTTTAGATGGCACAGAAGGAAAAAAAGTTGGTGGTAAGAAATTGGAATGAGTTTCCTGGGGAGCTGTGGGTGCCCCATCCTTGGAAATGTTCAAGGCCAGTGTCAATGGGGCTTTGAACAAACTGGTGTAGTGTATGGTGCCCCTGCCCATGGCGGGGGTGTTTTTCTAGACAACCTATAAAGGTCCCTTTCAAACCAACAATTCCATGGTTCTACAAAGTGCTGACTGTAACTCCACCAGAAATATAACAGAGAAACCTGGCCCTTCTGTGAGTTTTTGGAATGTATTTCAATAGATTGATGATGAGACTGAAACAGAAATTATGTCATATATCTTGTTCATCATCTGTTTCTCAAGAAAATGTCTTACTCTACTGCCCCTGTGCTACAATTTTACTTTAATCAATAAACCCGTATAAATTGCACTTCCTAGCTCTTCATATTAACCATCTTGTCATAAATAACTTACAAGAAAGAAACTTACAATTTTTTTTTCCACTGTAAATCTGTGACCTTTTTCAACACCATCCCACTGAAGTAAGGAGAGCTAGGAACCCATGAATGCACATATTGATTCATAAAACCCAACCATGCTAATTATGAAGGATGAATGATGAGGCAATTTCCCTCATTGTAGCCCAATTCCTTATTTGTTTTATGGAATCTCAATATACTTCTAAGATAAAATGCTTAAAATGAACTTTAGAGTTAAAGCATCATTTTAGACCCTGAAGTTATATTAAAATGAGACTGAAGGCTGACTGCTTTTAAAAAAAATATAGTACCATTATCATAAGCAAAATTCTTTCTGACTTTAAAATTTTGTAATTTCTTTTGAAAGTAATTAAAGCTTAAAGTAAAAATATAAAACTCTCACTGTTTTGAATATTTTCCTCTTCTTCCTAAATGGATGGCTGAAATTCCATTTTGGTTAATTGAAAATTTTGACAACATAATTAATCAGAAATATAACCATCAGGAGAGTGGGCTAAATTTTTAATCTAGTTTCTAGTAATGACTGATTTTTTAAAAGTAAAATAAGTAGCATTTTTGGTTTGCTTCTTGCAGGTAAAATCATTGATGACCTTAATTTTTAGGGTTTTAGATGGTTGGTTTAAATTTTTAAATTCTTTGTAGGAAAGTCCAGTTGTTTGAATTCTATTTTAAATTTTTTTTTAAAATATGGAATTGAGATAGAAAGATAGGATAGGAAAGGAATTATTATTTGACTTTCATTTTTTTACATTATATATATAAAATGTATTTTAGAAAGCAGGAAAAATGTTTAATATAAGAGTATTCTGTAGTGGGAATGTGGCTAGTTGACCTTGGGTAACTGCCAGACACCCATCCAGCTGCTCTCTCACTCCCATTCCTTAACAGGACAGGGGAGTAAACAAGCTAAAAACACTTGTGGGTGGAGATAAAGACAAGGAGATCACTTACCAATTAGTATTGCAAGCAAAACAAACTCAATTTGGAAAAATTAATTGAATTTCTCGACAATTAAAAGTTTAACCAGATGGTGAGATACAAAAGTAAAACACCCTCCGCTCAGGCACTTTTTCACTCCAGATTCAACTTTGCTCCCTCATTTCCAACACCTTGCCCTCCTCCCTCATCAAGTTTTGCAAGAAAAGTGGGGAATGAAGATGGAGACTGTGATCAGTACATCATGGTTTCCCTCTGCTGCTTCTTCCTCTTCATACTTTTCCCTTGTTCCAGAACAGCTCCTCTCCACGGGCTGCAGTCCTTCAGGATAAAACCTGCTCCAGCTTTGGGTCTTCTGTGGGCTGCAGTGTGAATATATGCACCAGCATGGTTACACAGGCCACAAGGGAATTTGTTCCAGTACCTGGAGTACCTGTTTCCCTTCCTTTCTCTCTGACCTTGATGTTTGCAGGATTATTTCTTATGCTTTTTTTTCCCCTCCTCACTGCTGTGTGGTGTTTTGCTTTTCATTAAATATGCTCTGCCAGGGACACCCTCAGCTTGGCTGACGTGTCCAGCACTGTCGCCTGGTTGTTCTGTTGCAAATCCAGCAGAAACAGCTGTGTTCAGCATGGGGCAGCCCCTGGTCTCCTCACAGAGGCCACCCCTGCAGCTCCCTTCCTGCTACCAAAACCTTGGGACCTACACCTGATATACACTAACATTGAAAGGATGCCCTTTTATCTTGTATTTAACACATGTACAAAAGCACTTTCAAAAAAACCCAAAACCAAAAACCAGAAAGGAAGAACTGAAAAAGTGTAGTATAATGCATGTTTCAGGAAAAAGAGCAGATAAAAGAGGATGGCATTGTTATGATCTGCAGGAATGTAAAATGCTTCTGGAATGAAGAACAAAACAATCAATTCTCCCTGCCTAGAGATGATGGAAACTGGATTAATGGGTTTGAATTACAGCTTGGAAGATTTAAGACAGATATTAAGTAAAATTTTCTAATGACATGGATCATGACACACTCAAACAGATTGCCTGAAGAGCTTTTAGAGTTTCAGTCATTGGAAATCTCTAAGGGCAGGTTAGGTAAGCATCTATCAGAGTTGACAGGTACAGTTGATTTTGCCTGTGGGCAAAAGTACAGAGTAGATGACCTCCTGAGGTCTCTTTCAGACTGTTTTCCTCTCATTCTGTGATAGGCAGTGATTTAGTACACTCATGACTTCAATAGGGGTATTTATAAAAGACCTTATCAGAAAGACATTTGCAGAGATGTCTGTTTTTTGGAAACAAATAGGTAGGCATAAAAGGAGTAGAGCTCCTGGCTGAAAATGTAATCCACAACTATTTTTCTGATTAAAAAAATCACATCTTAAATAGATTTTCTCAAGACTACAGGTGACGGGTTTGAATTTTCGAGGTGTGCATGGAAAACCACACTGCCTCCCTCACCATTATAAGCAGAGCAAAATACTGAAACACATTTAAATCTTCTATATGTCTACAATATAGGACTTTTATAAAGATAAACACTTTAGTAACTGTCATGGGTTTGTTCAAAACCAGGCGGAAACACCATTTAATGTAGAGGTTTCACATTCACCTGCTCGCCTGCTCACACCAGGCGAGAGTGTAGTGTAGTGGTTTCATGAGAATAAGGATTAAGAGAAATGCAAAACAGGCCTAAACTTCAAAGATAAAAATAGTTTATTAACAAAAGACAACAAAATCAAAATCAACCCCCAGGTGGTTTCTTCTTCCCCCCCAGCCCCCCACCCATGATTGTTCTTTTCTCCCACCTCATTTATCTTCCTTTACCACCATCCTTCTCACCAACAGCACAGAGAAACAAACTTAGAAAACCCCTGGTCAATTTACCACTCTTGAAATAGGCTTTCATCAGTCCAATTGGAAGAAGAGTCTCTCTTGTCTCACCATGGAGATTTTTCCCACAAGAAGCACCAGTCTCTCGTGGAGTTCATGTCACTG
>VZTR01029171.1:45282-65497 GCA_013400775.1 Chaetops frenatus | reverse complement strand
GGGGAGGCGGGGCAGAGGCCCGGCCCGGGAGAGGGGAGGGCCGGGAGCCCCCCTCCTGGAGTTCCATTCTCCTCTCCCTCAGGCAGGGAGGGGGAGAGCAAAAGCAGCCCCACAGCAGCATCACTGCCAGGGAGGAGGTGAGGGGAAGGGGGAGCCGGCCGCAGCCCTGGCACGGCCCCCAGGCCCTGGGGCCCGGAGCAGCCGGCCAGGGCCACGCCGATGTTACCTTCCCCGCGGGCGGAAGTCGAAAAGGACTTCAAACTTCCCGCTCCTAAAAATGTAAGCTTCGCAAAGACGCCTCTAATTTTCAAGTGGCTACATGAAGTGCCCATCTTAAAATTAGCCAATCCGTGGGCTCCTCACCTCTGCTGGAAACTGTGCCCCGGCGGAAGTAGAAAAACAAAGAACCCCCCCAGGAAGGAAAAAAAAGGTTGTTGTCCTTTAAACCACAACAGTAACGAACACTTAACTTACACTCAGAAGATGGTGTATATTTGCCTGAGTAACTGCCCACACTTTATCTGCAAGGAAATCTCTAAGGACAGGTTAGGTAAGCATCTATCAGAGCTGGCAGGCACAGCTGATTTTGCCTGTGGGGAAAAGCGTAGAGTTGATGACCTCCTGAAGTCTCTTTCAGACAGTTTTTCTCTCATTGTGTGATAGGCAGTGATTTAGCCTGCAAGCACTCTCACGACTTCACTAGAATTCTTTTATTATAAGAAACTTGGAGTTCTTTCAGTGAGTAATCTGACCAAATACCTGCAGTTACAGACATTTGCACACCTACACCTCAGACTTCCTTTGCAATCAGTGGAGAGGAACAGGCAGATTGTTCAGCTCGTTTATTTTCAATGTTGCCTTTGTGATGTGATGAGTTGTGCCCTGGACATCCTTCTTTATTTTCAGTGACCGTGAAGAAAACCAGAAATGACCAGCTGAAAAACAGACATATGTATTAAACAGATAAGTAATATCACTCTTCCTTGAATAGATTTTCACACTGTATATCATCACTTCACACAGCTTCTGTGGAATAGAAAGAACTGTTGGCTTCTTTGTGAAGATGTGGAAATGAAGCTCAGGACAGTTAAAAGAATTACTCAGGGTCACACCACAAAACTCAGCAGAAGAGAAACCTGAGTTTGTAAAGTCTCTGACTGTTCCACTGATTTTTAAATTTTTTAAAATTTTTTAAAATTTTTTTGGTAACGAAAATGAATTTTTAAATGAAGCATGTGTTTCTAAGACAGTCATCATCACAAGTCTGTTGCTGTTGCTGCTCTTGATTTATCCCTCCAAATAGACATCAATATCCTTAGCTAGAACATTAAATGAAAAAAAAAAGACAACAGACAAAAAAAAATTGCTGTGTGTGAAGAGTGAGAGGACTTTCTAGTTAGGATGCCTCAAAATATTTGAAGATTACATAATAGAAGATTGTCTGGTGGTACAACGATGGCAAATCAGCAAAAATACATATCTTCAGAATGAGCATAATCTTACAAACATCCATACGGCAANCTTATATTTTTATATAAATGTAAAATATATATATTATTTTTGTATATATATATATGCTGATAAATGCCTAGTGCTCAAAGTATTTTTTTGATCAAGAAGAATTGCCAAGCATATTTGTATTGGGAAAACCATGGTTTATCTTCAGCTATGTGGCAAGTGTTACCAATCCTACCAGAGAAGGTACCCTAGGCAAATAATGTTTAAGTTTTTTAGCTTTTAACTTTTCACAGAATTCAATAGGCCGTGATGTCCACAGTTTGGTCATAAATATTCAATTAAATATCCAAGGTAAAATCCTGGCCCCATTTGAGAATAATAACAACCCCTTGGTGTAAACAAAAGAAACATTTCCTTCTTGGTTCATTCAGGGCTTGGAGCTATAGAAGTCAGTGTCTGAAATGTATATTTAGTTCAGGAAATGGAAAGCTGGGCAGGGAAAGGAGGAAAGAAGTAAGAGTAGAGAAAACAGCATTTCTACAGTGTAGGAAAAACATGCAACAAAGAATCTCCAGGACACACAAAGGTACTGTGTGATACACATTAAAGCCCTAGCTTCTTTTCCAGCTCCCATGATATTCTCCAAAACTATTTCTTCAGATAGTCAGCTCTTATATTAAATTCATTATCTTATATTGGGGATAAATCTCATCTGGGATAAGGAACCCTGCTTCTCAATACAGAGACTTCAAAGAGCGTTAGATGTTAGTCCCCTGGTAATTCTGATCATCTAATGTTTACTGTGTTCCTTGATCTAGGTGGAAAGACCCTGTAACTTGTGAAGAAGTAAAAATCAGAAATATTATTGAATGCTTCTGAATAATCTGTAAAATGATACTGTTAAGGTTCTTATAAATTTAGAGTTGGTATTGCTGGTTTTAAACTACCCAGCACATGAAACCGATCAGGGGTAGTTCTGGCAATCACAAGGAGTGGCTACAAAGCACAGGATATGTTTTTTAATTGCTATATGTGAAAAGTTTCATCCATTAGCAGCAATATTTTATTCAGACTGCAAGATCTTACCCAATAACGTATGTGTGAGAAGGGTGTCTGGCTATATGCAAATACTAATTCATCTTTTCAGCAAAACTAAAGACAAAGGACCAAGGAATACTGAATTCAGTTTCCTCATGTTAGTAGTTCTGGGGACAAATCTGGGCTCTAGCTGGAACAAGCCCTTAGTGAAGAGCAGATGGTGTCTCTGTGATGTGGTCTTTAAATATGTTGCACAATTTTTTCAGCCCCTGATTTTTCTTCTGACACAGCATATGTGAATCTTTTGTGTATTGTCTGTGAGCTAAGGCAAAATATATTCACCTGGTAAACTCCATGCAGAAGTCCTCCACAGAAGAGGAAACTTGTTATGCTCTGTAAAGAAAAAACAGTTTGCACCAGGATATTGTCCTCCATCAAAATAATAATTTAAGAATAAATGCATAAAATATTAGTCATTCTTGAACAGGGCTGTTTTAAATCATCTGGTTGAAAATCCAACTAATTTAATTTGCAAGCTTTCTCTAAAGTATGGCAAAATGGAACTCTAAAATATCTATGCTTTACTTAAAATCCACTTCTTGTTGATAAATGTTATCATATGTCTAAACTGGTAAAATCAATACTTTTTCAAAGATATATATCAACAAATGTAAATATTACAGTGACTAAACCAGTGGAAATTCACATTTTTCTTTCATTTCTGCAGATTCTGCCTTTGATAAAGAAATTTTAAACAGCTTTTCAGATTACTTTATCATTTTTCAAAGAGTTTTCTGCATAGAGATTCTTACCAATGCTATGTTTTATACATGCCAGATTATGTGGCAAGAGGAGGCCCTGCAGCACGTAACTCATGGCCACATGGCTGGCCCACAGGAAGGCTGGGACCCAGTGGCTGGTGTTTTTATTCATTAGTGGTACTGAAAAGTGAAGCACAACAGGCATGTTAATCTAGAGCTACACTAACAAAATCTGACATTTCATTACTACTCTGTTTTCTATCATGCTATTTACTTTTTTTTTTCTCTTTATACTTCTGGTTAAATATATTGTTTAATGTATTAAATATATTTTGCAAGGCTTTATCTTTACCCTTACTCTTTCTATACTAAATAAAAACAACCCTTTTTTTTCTTTTTACAGTTCCTGTTTTTATTTTCACTACAAGTCTGAAGGCAGTTTAAATCTACAAGTCCTGGGATGTTGTGTCCAACATTTTCTTCTTTGCTTAGCCTGTAAATTCCAGATACAGTTTGCTCTTCTGAGTTAATGTGCATGACTTTTCTTTATTAAAGTCCTTAAACTATCAATCCGGCCATTGTGTCTAAACAGTTCTCACAATTACATTAAGTTTGGCCTTTCAAAATCAAAATCCTTACTTACAGACACGCTTTTGTTTATCCCACTGTTTCATTTAAACCGGATCAGATGAGGATTATTAGATTCAAGGTTTTCTGCAGAAGGCTCCTTTATAACATAACCTTATGTTGTCATGTACTTCATTTTACATCCATGTCTTATAAAATCTATTAAAAATAATTTATTAAACATANAAAATCCATATCTCCAGAATGAGCAAAACCTAACAAACACCCATACGGAAAAGCATTCATTTTTTTTTTTTTTCTGGTTTGGAAATGAATAAATTATCTTCCAGGCTAAAATGCATACACGAACACACATTTTTATTCAAGTACTATATGTGTATTCATACTTATATTTTTATATAAATGTAAAATATATATATTATTTTTGTATATATATATATATATGCTGATAAATGCCTAGTGCTCAAAGTATTTTTTTGATCAAGAAGAATTGCCAAGCATATTTGTATTGGGAAAACCATGGTTTATCTTCAGCTATGTGGCAAGTGTTACCAATCCTACCAGAGAAGGTACCCTAGGCAAATAATGTTTAAGTTTTTTAGCTTTTAACTTTTCACAGAATTCAATAGGCCGTGATGTCCACAGTTTGGTCATAAATATTCAATTAAATATCCAAGGTAAAATCCTGGCCCCATTTGAGAATAATAACAACCCCTTGGTGTAAACAAAAGAAACATTTCCTTCTTGGTTCATTCAGGGCTTGGAGCTATAGAAGTCAGTGTCTGAAATGTATATTTAGTTCAGGAAATGGAAAGCTGGGCAGGGAAAGGAGGAAAGAAGTAAGAGTAGAGAAAACAGCATTTCTACAGTGTAGGAAAAACATGCAACAAAGAATCTCCAGGACACACAAAGGTACTGTGTGATACACATTAAAGCCCTAGCTTCTTTTCCAGCTCCCATGATATTCTCCAAAACTATTTCTTCAGATAGTCAGCTCTTATATTAAATTCATTATCTTATATTGGGGATAAATCTCATCTGGGATAGGGAACCCTGCTTCTCAATACAGAGACTTCAAAGAGCGTTAGATGTTAGTCCCCTGGTAATTCTGATCATCTAATGTTTACTGTGTTCCTTGATCTAGGTGGAAAGACCCTGTAACTTGTGAAGAAGTAAAAATCAGAAATATTATTGAATGCTTCTGAATAATCTGTAAAATGATACTGTTAAGGTTCTTATAAATTTAGAGTTGGTATTGCTGGTTTTAAACTACCCAGCACATGAAACCGATCAGGGGTAGTTCTGGCAATCACAAGGAGTGGCTACAAAGCACAGGATATGTTTTTTAATTGCTATATGTGAAAAGTTTCATCCATTAGCAGCAATATTTTATTCAGACTGCAAGATCTTACCCAATAACGTATGTGTGAGAAGGGTGTCTGGCTATATGCAAATACTAATTCATCTTTTCAGCAAAACTAAAGACAAAGGACCAAGGAATACTGAATTCAGTTTCCTCATGTTAGTAGTTCTGGGGACAAATCTGGGCTCTAGCTGGAACAAGCCCTTAGTGAAGAGCAGATGGTGTCTCTGTGATGTGGTCTTTAAATATGTTGCACAATTTTTTCAGCCCCTGATTTTTCTTCTGACACAGCATATGTGAATCTTTTGTGTATTGTCTGTGAGCTAAGGCAAAATATATTCACCTGGTAAACTCCATGCAGAAGTCCTCCACAGAAGAGGAAACTTGTTATGCTCTGTAAAGAAAAAACAGTTTGCACCAGGATATTGTCCTCCATCAAAATAATAATTTAAGAATAAATGCATAAAATATTAGTCATTCTTGAACAGGGCTGTTTTAAATCATCTGGTTGAAAATCCAACTAATTTAATTTGCAAGCTTTCTCTAAAGTATGGCAAAATGGAACTCTAAAATATCTATGCTTTACTTAAAATCCACTTCTTGTTGATAAATGTTATCATATGTCTAAACTGGTAAAATCAATACTTTTTCAAAGATATATATCAACAAATGTAAATATTACAGTGACTAAACCAGTGGAAATTCACATTTTTCTTTCATTTCTGCAGATTCTGCCTTTGATAAAGAAATTTTAAACAGCTTTTCAGATTACTTTATCATTTTTCAAAGAGTTTTCTGCATAGAGATTCTTACCAATGCTATGTTTTATACATGCCAGATTATGTGGCAAGAGGAGGCCCTGCAGCACGTAACTCATGGCCACATGGCTGGCCCACAGGAAGGCTGGGACCCAGTGGCTGGTGTTTTTATTCATTAGTGGTACTGAAAAGTGAAGCACAACAGGCATGTTAATCTAGAGCTACACTAACAAAATCTGACATTTCATTACTACTCTGTTTTCTATCATGCTATTTACTTTTTTTTTTTCTCTTTATACTTCTGGTTAAATATATTGTTTAATGTATTAAATATATTTTGCAAGGCTTTATCTTTACCCTTACTCTTTCTATACTAAATAAAAACAACCCTTTTTTTTCTTTTTACAGTTCCTGTTTTTATTTTCACTACAAGTCTGAAGGCAGTTTAAATCTACAAGTCCTGGGATGTTGTGTCCAACATTTTCTTCTTTGCTTAGCCTGTAAATTCCAGATACAGTTTGCTCTTCTGAGTTAATGTGCATGACTTTTCTTTATTAAAGTCCTTAAACTATCAATCCGGCCATTGTGTCTAAACAGTTCTCACAATTACATTAAGTTTGGCCTTTCAAAATCAAAATCCTTACTTACAGACACGCTTTTGTTTATCCCACTGTTTCATTTAAACCGGATCAGATGAGGATTATTAGATTCAAGGTTTTCTGCAGAAGGCTCCTTTATAACATAACCTTATGTTGTCATGTACTTCATTTTACATCCATGTCTTATAAAATCTATTAAAAATAATTTATTAAACATACAGGAAAACTACTGAGCAAAGGAATTTTAGATATTAATATATTATATGCCATAAACCTCCATCTAAACCCAATGGTATTAAAATCATAAATTGAAACATTCTAAAATAGGAATTACAAAAATCAAAATTGCAAAAGCCAAAATGACCCTGACAATTATTTGTATGCATTTCTCATGATCATCATGCTAATGTATTTAGCTATCCAGTCACATTTCACATTTTCCACAGGATTTTTCCTCTAGGTGGTGCACAAAAAACATGAAGGTGAAGCTGTCATCTTCTATTGGAAATATATATACCTCAATTTTGAAAGAGTTGGACCATTCACTCAAATCTTTACACAAGAATATCACAGAGATTGCAGAAATACTGTATTCCAGGCAAGGGGCTCACTTCTCAGGTTCAGTCACAGCAGTCTATAGCACTGTCACATAAGGACTGAATCCTCCTGAGTGCAGTGGGGAGCAACATGCAAAGAAGCACTAATTAAATATCTCCAGTGTGGTGCAGCAAATTGGCATGAAAACACCTTGCCAGTATTTGTTAAAGCAGACAATGTAGAATGTGACTAATTCAAAACTCACAAACACTTTTGGGCTACACTGGTAGATGTTTGTCAGGGAAACTAAGGACCCTACAGACCACTATAGATCGACTTTCTGTGTCTTAAGGACAGTTTCCCTACAGTTTCATTTATGTCAAAATGAAAGTATATTCCAAATACTCTCAGTGTGACTTTTGAAGCCTTTCTTCAGCAGTGACCAAATGGTACTATTATTTAGCAGTTGTATAGATTTTTCATCTGTCCATTTCCAATAAGTTTTTGGAGATGGAAGGACTCAGGCAACATGGAAAGAAACTGTATATCTGAATATAAAAATAAATGAACTACTCCAAATTTAATACTTTAAAATAAAAAGCTGTCCTCAGAATGACAGAGGGAAGCAAACTTTTTATTTTATAATCCTATCACTCACTTTCACATTGACTAGGCTTATCTTAAAATAACTAGGTAAATGAGGAAATGTTGGGTAATTTACTTACTTCTGATAAAAAGAATTCTTCAGTAAAATATATAGGCTTTTAGAATGGTTTTAATCTACTTAATTGTCATGGATCCCTATAATACAATGTAATTTGTCACTAAGAAGGGATCTTACTCAAGTAATTAAATTTTATTTTAAAAGGGCGAACATTATCACCTTTGTGATGATAAGGTGACAAGGAAGGTAGGAAAACAATGAAAGAGGTCTTAAAAACTATAATTTTCATGAAAAGGTTTTCTGCTGTGAAAACTTACAGGTTGAACTGAGCTTTTTTTATTTTGTCAGGAATGCCCTGGGCTGGGAGGACTGAAATGAAAAGGAAGATTTGATGTCATTTTTAACGAACATAAAATATGATTAATTTTTTTTATTTGTAAAAATTAAGAACAATTTTTTTTGCCTTATAGATCAATGACGAAACTGCTGTATTTTCTCATAGTTTTACTTCTAACAACCATGAAATACTATCTTTTAAGAAAATCACAACCTGCTTTTCCTTTTTTCTTCCTTTCCATAGTTACCATGACAACCGTAAAATTTTGGTAGAGATAAAACATTTGACAAGCACGTTCTCTTTCTGCTTTTAAAGTCTTCATAGCAATATAGATAATCAGACAGGCATTATTAAACAAGGCTGAACATTATCCAAGTGTGAAAGCTACACAAATAACCCGAGCAAATCAGGAAAAATGGTATTTCCTGTCAAGAGCATGATATAAAACAGTAACAGAATTTGTCATTGCAGTAACAAACATCAAAATTGTGATTTACTTTTTTATGGGAGCAGTGGGCAGGAAAGGATATTTTCAGATGGGTTGAATGGACCTGATAAAAATGGGACATTGTGTCCAAAGAACAGCTCAACATTAAGCCTCATGCAATATCAGTCCAACTTCTCAGTTAAATTCTAGAAGTTTAAAGAGTAGTACAAAACCCAAACATTTTCTGAGGATCCTTATCTTTCTTCAGATAACCAAGACATCAGAAATGTCAGACACCAACACATCTTTTTCCTAGATATTAAAACTATTAAACAGCTTTTGATAAGACTGAGGACAGTTCTTTTAAATTCTTGGCAGTCTAATTCAAATTGAAAATGTGGTACTTCTAAAAACAGTTTCATTCTGAACTAAAACAAAACCTTAAAAATCCCTACTAGAAACAGAAATGTGGAAAACAAATAATTTTGAGGTGATATTTGCTTAGCTAAAATGAAAAAAAAAAAACAAGCTGTAGTAATAATTTTTTTGTTGTGGATTTGGTAGATTTGCAAAATTTATCCTATGTGTTATTTTTACAGTTATTAGCTCATGGCATTTCAGCAGCAGCATATTCACCTCCAGCACTGCTACCAGCATGTGATAGTAAGAAAAAAATATTGAAATATATTACTATTTTTAAAATCAATCCCAAAACTGATTTTGGCACTTTTTGAACATTGGTCCTCTTTTTTTTTCCTGTGAAAAACACTTCATTACCAGCCCAAACAGGAGATTATTTAATTTAAGTATCAAACCTCTTAATGTTTTCTTTTCAAAGCAGTCTTCATCTAGAAAATTTTAGTTAAAATTAAACCTTTTAAAAACATTTCAATTTTATATAAAAGCATATTTTCAATGGCATACATTTACCTGAAAGAATTCTGATCAGTTTGGCTAGCTGTAAATAACTATTTGTTCCCCTATTTAATTAGTGTATGCAGTGCCATCAGCTGTGCACAAAATGTTAAATACATTGGAATGCATGATGCGGGAGAGCCACTACACTGTAACACTCTTTCACTATTAAGCTCTGACTACTTCAAACTCTGAACTAAATTTTTAGAGTTTTTGTGGGAAAAAAAATGGATTTTTTTCTCTTAGGCAAGACAAAATAGGAAGGTCCTATAACCAATAGTTCTTGCTAATGAAGCCTGATGAGCACCCAATATCATAAGGACATAACACTGATTCTGGACAAGCTGCCAAACTTCATCTGCTCAGTGACATTTGTAAAGACAAATCAGACAAATCAATCATGTTGCTTGAGACACATTGTTCAAAATTAGCCTTGGAGGCAATCAGAAGGAATTCTGCTTAGTAGTAACAGGGGATGTATTTTTGACATTTGACAGGCTCATTTCACTAAGCCATAACTAATTACTTCTTTTAGCCAAATTAGACCATCACAGCCTGGATGGCTGGACAAGAAGATGGCAAAAAATCTTGTTGGATGGGCAGGGTCAGGGAGGGGTGGCCAGTGGGGAGCACTCTACATGGCTGCCTGTGACAAGAGGATGCCACAGGGCTCTGCACTGGGACCTGTCAGGTTTAACAGCTGTTTTTAGTGACCTGCAGGTTGTAATGGAGTGCACTTTCATCAAGGTTGCAAGCAACCTCAACCTCAAATCTGGGAAAACAGTAAATGTGCTGAAGGGCAGCACCACCATCCAAAGGTATGGATCCAGCCATTCATCAGGCAGGATGAAGGAAGGGCCAAACAGGAATCCCAAGAAATAAAACAAGCACTGCACCTGAAAAGGAAGAATCTCAGGCACCAACACATGCTGAGGACTGAGGGACTGGCAGAGATCACTGAAGTATTTTCTTATAATGACATCATATTTGAAGACACTGGAGGGTGCCAGTAGGAGTACTGTAGGAGTCAGTACTGGAGGCCATCAGTACTGATAGCCCTGTTTAGATTGTGCTTGGTCACATCCCCCTAAGCTTTAGCATTACAGGGTGTAATACAACTTCCACCAGATTGTTCTTCTGAGTGGCACAAGGAACAACACCACTGAAATTTATTACAGAGTGAAAAGAAGAAAACAAAGCAACTTTTCTGGAGTCCTTCACTAGACTTAGGAGTTTTTCACATATGTGTCTGTCTGCACATGCACAGTTAAATGCTTAATCATTTTTAGGAAAATTAACAAAAGATTGGGTATAAAGGCAAATAAATTGCTATGGATTTTCCTCCTATTAATTTCAAAACTAATTAACCTTGAAGAATAGACTGTGAACAATAGTCTGAATTATTCTGTATTTTAGATCTTAGCATTTGCAACAAAGAGAAGGAAAATCCATGAAAAACAAATTTGAAGGATCAGCTTCTTCTTAATTGTTGTCATTTTTCATTGTTTCCCTTTTGGTGTTATTTTAAGTTGAAGGACACAGTACACAAACATCAACCTCTGAAGCACATCAAAAGGTTTCCTCATAATTGAAGGGAACACAATGTTTTTATACATCATGCCTTACTACTTTGTGTTCAAAAAATGTTACTGCAGACAATGAACAGGAATACTAAGACTTCAGAATTATTAGCTAGGTATGTTTAAAAAGGATCAATTAATTACGTTGCAGTTCTGGTATCTGGAATGATGTTTTCTCAAATAATCTGCAAATAAATCTTAAAGTATGAATGATATTAAAATTATACATTGATGCAAGTTGAGAAGTAATATGTGTAATATAATAGGCTGAGTGGTTGCTTAGGACTGAGGCTAATTGAAAAGAATTATTAAAATTGTTCAGACTCTGCACACATCCATTGATGGATTTCCAGCCCAAGAGGGTTTTCACCTTGACAGGTCTGCCTCTCCTTGGCAAAAGCAATAATGGCAAGTATGGTAGCAAATTAAATTGATAAATGCATGGAAACAATTTTCATACATATATAAAAAGAAAACCTGATACTGTCTTTTTTAAGTGATTGCAAATCTGATTGGCAAAGGCAATGTCAAAAGCATGTCATTTGTCTTATTATGTGACTTTCTAACTAAAATTTGACATTCAGCAACAATCAGTCTAAAATATCTGTGTTATGTAGACTAGAAAAAAATATTTATAGTTATACTCTCTCCAAAACTAACTGCAAATGAAAAATCATGAACTAATTAATGAGTTTAGTTCTAGACTCAGTGTTATTTAGTTTGGGTATTGGTGATTAGAAACATATAATAAAATAAATTCTTACAAAGTTTCCATGTGACATGATTCTTGACTCAAGGGATAAATAATATATACAAAATTCTGAATCACTCAGTAATCTGAATTCATTTTTAAACAACATGCATTTTAATGCAGCCATATGCAAGATTGTGCATCTAGGAACACAGAAAGCAGGTCACACTCACAGACACAAATGTTTCTTGGAAAGCCTTTGTCTCTGAAGCCTTTGGAGTCTTGTGAGTAACCAACTGAACACGAGCTCCCAGCAAAATACAGTGACTAAGACTAATGTAGCTCTTAACCATAGAAGTTGAAGACAAAGAAAACAGATTATAGATACTATATTTCATCTGTATGGTATTATTGACTCCATTACTAGAATGACATGTCCAATCCTTAGGTATACACCCCAAGGTTG
Source organism: Chaetops frenatus (assembly GCA_013400775.1). NCBI lineage: Eukaryota > Metazoa > Chordata > Aves > Passeriformes > Picathartidae > Chaetops > Chaetops frenatus. The sequence continues at coordinate 53,315 of VZTR01029171.1, read as the reverse complement.
GAAAGCCTCTGAAAAAAACAGATTTACATAATCTGCAATACAGCAACATTTCACAAAGAAATTTCAGTTTGGTCCACTTATAAAAGAAGTTAATAGTGGTCTGCAAAGAAACCTCCCTTATATCCCAGATTTAGCTTCAGATACATCTTGACCTATCTTCAGGTGGATTTCAACATGAAAGGAAGTCTTCACCACATGCAAAAGGTGGAAAAAACTTTAATGTCTAAACATTAATAAACACAGTAGTCAGTCTAGAAATAAGGTAATTTAAGACAACGACAGAAAAAAATTCCCTCAAGATGTGTTGCTTTTTTCATTGTTTTCTCTTCTGATATAAAGAATGGTGCCCATTTAAAAATATGCTCTAGTGCAATCAGAAGGAAAATAAGGCATATACAAAAGGCAAGATGAAGAATTATGGAGTGTTTGAAACCAGAAATCAGATCAAATGACTGAAGTGACAAGAAGAAGCTGGGAACATGTCAGTAAGATATATTTTTATTGAAAAACTTATTTTTGCAAACCAGTTGAATATGCAGATTTGGAATGAATGAAGCCTTGGCTTTGCCCTATTCTTTGTGACCCTGAAGAAGATGAGAGTCCCTGGAAGGAAGTAAGTATGTTCATTCAACTAATAGCATAGTTAGCCTCTGACCTTTCTTTATGGGTGTCTCAAGCACAACATTTTCCTAATTTGTCTCATTTAGTCTTCTTTCTCTAGTGTTGTGGATGAAACCTTATTCAGGAGCATCACTTGTGCACCATCTTTGAGTCTAAGGGGGTTGATCCTCACATCTTGAAAAGTAAAATTTGTCTAAGTCTGCATTCTTTGGCACAATGTCTCTAATATTAAAGTCCTTTCTATACATTCAAGCAGGTAAAATCCTATCATTTTCCATTCTAAACATTGTGACTTCTTTTTTTCTGCTCTTGATATAGCAGCAAATATTTATTTGCCAACAACAGAGCAAAAGGTACTTTCTGAGCCTTCTGCTTCAGTCATGTTGTCTCTCTTTATATTTCTGAATTTACTTCTCTTCTACACTGCATTAAGACACAGAACATTAAGTTTTAGTTCAACACTGAAAAACCCAATCCTTCTTACAGACAACTGACAATGTCAGTAGTTATTTTTCATTTCCTACATTTTAAAATAGGCACATTTATACTTTCTGTTATGTTTCTTATACCTGCCCATTGAATCTCACTAAAACTACCCCATCATTTTGCTTCAAACCCCTCCACAGACCTCACTGCTCTTGTGTCTCTCAAACATGCAATATGAGACTTACCACATATTCAAAATTACCTAATTGATTTCCTACATTTCCTCAAAAATGTTTGGATATTTTGACATCTATTTCCTCTTGCTTTATACACAAATGATGAGATTTTTGAAACAGTGAATTATCACTTCATCCTGCCTTCCACTGTGACTGCTAACTGTAATATTAATATTCTTACTACCTATTACTGGTTTCCCTTGTAGAAGTGGACATGGTGATGCAGAAAATTCCTATTGAATTGCTCCTGGGAGAAAGTATTATTATAAGGACTCAGTCTATGAATGAAGAATATCAGCTTTACGAGACACAGAGATGGATTTCTGGAATTTACTCACAGGCTTGACTTAGGACTACGCAAAATTCTATTTCCCAAAAGGAGTTGGAGAAGGTCATTAACTTCAGGGATCACATGAGGAAGGAATGATATAGACCACCCATAAGACCCATGGGAAAAATAAGTTACTATGCTGTCCTTACGAAAGGAATGGAGTTGTATTTGAACACTGAAGGAATTTTCAAAGCCATAAGAAAGGATTTCTCATCCTCCCATTCCCAGGCATGAGTGTTTGTCTTCAGATGGCATAATTTCTGGCACGAATTAATTCTTTCAATGTCTGCTCTGGCTTCCATTGTTTTACTTGCAAAAAGAAATGGCTTTGTGGAAGCATCTTTCAAAATCCCTTAATTGTCCATGGTAACTTCCAATTTTCCTTTGAGCAGCAGAAAACTATAGGGGACATAGGCTGATTTCAAAGCTCTGAAAGAAGAATAAGGACTTGTGTTTAGCAGAGTTCTAGTTACTACAATTTTTTTGGTGAACTGTTGTTAGGAAGAAAACACAATCAAGAAATCATAGGTGACCTGATCATCTGCCAACGTTTTATTAAGCCTATAAGTGCAGTTAATACAGTTAAAAATATACCTAATATTACAACTAAATTATTGTATACCCTCCTTGTGTGTATCCTGAATTAGTGAACTAGACATGCACTGTAGGTGGGACATGTAATAATCTCTTTAATCTCTGGCCATGAATTCATTAACAAAGCAAATAGATCACTGATATTCAAAAATAGTTCATACATAGTTCAAACATATACTTCAAACATAGTTGTACTTCCGCATTAAATAATTACTTCTAAAAAAAGTACCTGCAGACTTCAGTGAAGACCATGACAAGCAATTAGTTTTCTAGGTAAACATTTAAAGTGAACATTTTTATTTAAATTTCTTTTCCATTTGGGAAATGCAATTGAAAATACATTTGTTTGTTCAATTATTGTACTGTTCAAATCACAGATTGGTTGAGGTTGAAAGGTCATCTGGAAGTCATCTGGTCCAACTCCCCTGCTCAAGCAGGGACACTTAGAGCCAGTTGATCAGGAGCAGGAACTGATACCTTTGGAGTATCTTCAAGGATGGAGACACCACAACCTCTTTGGGCAACCAAGAGTCAGTGCTTGACCACCCTCACAGGAATAAAAAGAAGTGCTTCCTGGTGTTCACAGGGAACATCCTCAGTTTCAATTTGTGTCCATTGCCTCTGGTCCTCTCACTGGACACCACTGAAAAGAGCCAGCCTCCCTTTGGATTTTATATACATGAAGGAGATGCCTCCTCAACTTTCTCTTCTATAGCCCAGAGTCTCAGTTGTCTTTGCCATCCCTCATAGGAGAGATGCTCCAGTTTCTTCAGCATCTTCAGGGCCCTCACTGGATGCTCTCCATTATATCCTTGTCTCTCTTGTGCTGAGGAGAAGGAAAGGATGACCACTCTGGACCTGCTACCAATACTCTGTCCTATGCAGACAAGAATATCTTTCACCTTTTTTTTTTCTCTGACAGGGCATTTTGCTGGCTCGTATTCAACTCCACAAGGACCCCCAGGACCTTTTCTATCAAGCTGCTCTCCTGATGGGTCGTCCTCAGTATTTATATCTGTGCATGGAGCTGCTCCTCCCCAGGTACAGGAGTTTGTACTTACCCTTGTTGAACTTAATGAGGTTCCTGACAGCCCATTTTCCCAACCCGTTGAAGTCCCTCTGGATGGCAGCACAATCATGGTGTATCAGCCACCCCTCCCTCTTTTGTGTCACCAGCAAACCTGTTGAGGGTACACCTGTTCTACCAGCCAGGTCATTAAGGATGTTAAGGATTAAGGAAATATGCCTGAAAATATATATATCTGGATTAGCTGCTCCATCATCTTCCCAGGGATCAAAGTCAAACTCCTTGGCCTGCAGTTTCCTGGGTTGTCCTTCTTCCCCTTTCTGAAGATAGGAGTCATATTTGCTTTCCTCCAGTCTTTGGGCATTTCTCCCAGTGAGTGACAAAAGATTACCAGGAGTGGGCTCACAATGACATCTGCCAGCTCTGTAAACACTTGTATGTTTGTGGTGCATCCCATCAGGGCCCATGGACTTAACTCATGTCCAGTTTACTTTTATGTCCACTGACCTGATCCTATTCTGACAGGGCTACATCTTTCTAGGTTCAATCTTCCTCCTGGTCTTTGGAAATGGCATTCCTGAAGGGTGGTCATGATAATAAGGTCTGGGGCAAAGACAACATTCAGCTTAACCAAGTCCCCTGTCTCATTAGGCCAGTCATCCCATATTTTCCTTAGCCTTATGTTTGTCTCCCATGTACTTATAGAAGCCTTTCTTGTTTTGAAATCTCTGGGCAGATTCAATTCCCTTTGAGCTTGATCCCTGAATTCTCAATGTTCCTGTATTATTTCCACTTACTGGTCCCTGCTTCCACCCTCTGTGTGCTTCCATTCTGTGTCTGAGTATTGCTAGGATCTCCTTGTTCATCCACAGAGTTTCCCTGATATTTTTGCCTTCCTTTCTGTGCATTGGGATGGACTGTTTTGGAGCTTGGCGAAGGTGATCCTTAAATATTAAATGACTTTTTGAGTTCCTCTTCCCTCCAAGACCTTACCTCAGAGGATTCTTCCAAACAGATCTTTGAAGAGGGCAAAGTCTGCTCTGCTGAAATTCTGGGTTTTGAACTCAGTTTTCTTCTCCTCCCTGCCCTCAGGAATTTGAATGTCACCATCTCATGGTCTCTGCCACCAAGACTGCCCTTGACCTTCACATCCCAGAGAGCCCCTCCATGTTGGCATGAAGTCTACCAGATCACTTGTTCTTGTTGTCTCCTCTATCTCTCAGAGGAGGAAGCTATCAGTAGCACAATCCAGGTGCCTGGATTGCTTATCTCTAGCTGTCTTGTCCCTCCAGCCAATGTTGGAGTGGTTGAAGCCCCTCACGAGGACCAGGGCCTGGGAACTTGGGGCTGCTTCCATCTGTACAGGGTCTCATCCAGTTGCTTTTCCTAGTCAGGTGGCCTATGGCAGACACCCACTATAACGCCTCCTTTACCTGTCCTCTCTTTAATCCTGACCCTTATGTGCTCATCTCCCTTCTCATCCATCCCCAGACAGCTCCACACAGTCCAACTGCCCACTCACACGATGGGCAAGCCCCTCTCCTCACCCTGTCCTTCATAAAAGACATTTATTCTTCCATTGCAACACTTCAGTCACAGCAGCCATCCCACCATGTCTCCATGATCCTGACAAGACCATGGCCCTGCAGCTGCAGAGGGATCCCTAACTCATTGTCTTTATTCCCCATACTGCCTCCATTAGTACACGGGCACTTTGGAGAGGCACCCCTGCATGCTGAGCTCCTGAAGAGGGTTTGAAGAATTATGTTGTACCCACTTACCATCATTTTTTGATACAAAATAGTTAAAGCTAAGGAGAATTGAATAATAAATGACACATTAATATGATTTAATACAATAAACTAAATTCGTGAGCTAGAATACAATGGTTTATATGAAAACAATAATTATTTTTAACATCAACAATATCTCCTTTATTTGTTTGCCTGAAACAATCAGGTGATGTTGGCAATTCCCTACAGAGTGCAAAGCAATTCTTTAAGATGAAGCCATCCTAATTCAAATCGATTAAACCCAACTCATTAACCAGAACGAAACCGGCACAATGCCCGGTGGCTCTCGCCTCGCAATGCCAGCATGTGGCGCTGTCTCCTGTGAAAAAACAGCCCCCGGTTTGCAAAAAACCTCATCTGTACATTGTCATTCTTCTACAGAACAGGCAGGAAAATAATGCGGATATTTTTAGCACAAAAATAATACTCTGCACTTGCAAGAATTTGTTAGCACTAATTCTACTACTTCTAATACAAAAAGGTTATTTAATGTAATTTATTGGCAAAAAAAGAGTGAGGAAAACATATGAATGTATCCATACGTCTATTTATCTGGTTAAAGACCATAATTATATTCACAGGTTGGTTGAACTGTATACATAATTTATCTCCAATTTTCTTTATTCTGTAGCCAAATTATTAACATCTTTAAAATGAGTATATTTGCAAACTTGTGTATCTACTCTTTTGGTCTAACAGATACTTAGTCCATAGTTGGTTTTAATTACCTACTAAATTCTTGATCTATCAAGCCTGCTTCATAATCTCCACATAGGGGAACAGGACCTGTGTGAATACAGTTTTACTAGAAGTAAAGAACAGCCAGTCTTTGTCTGCTAACCAAGTCAGCCCTTACTGAGAAGGAATTCAGTGACTACATTGATGATCTCTGTAACCATGAACTTTCACACAAAAGCAACTGAGTAAACTGTGTATTCACTAACTTTTTAATCATTAAGGGCTCTATGCCCTTTGCTACCAGACTTTATAAAACAAAAGAAACAGGATTGATACACTTTTACTTAAAGCTGGTGTTTATAATATACAACATAAAAGACATTAGTACTAACATGGAGGGGATATATCAACTGAGTTTTCTGGCCTTTCTAGATTTGCATCCGATTTAAAGAAAGTTACATATTTTTTTCAGGCAGTTCTTATTATCTGTGGAAAAAGTTCAATGCATTCAGTGTACCTGTAAACACTATGAATCAGCAAAGCAATTTTCTTTTTATGACTCAAGGCAAAATTTGCAAAAGTTTTAGTCAAGGCTTCAGAAAAACTGTTAAAAGATTGCCAGATAGAAACTGGGAAGTCCTGAACTTAATACTGAGGCCTGAATGGGGTCACCACTATTTGTCATAACATTGCTAAGACTGTGGATTTATTTCTGTGTTGTTCTGTCATGTGCTATTTTTACTTTGTAAATATAGAGATGCTGGATCAGGCAAACTAACCAGCTCGGGAAAAGCATTTCTGAACCGCTTATGATCTCTGCTTACTGTAAGAGAAAAGGTAACAATTCCAGCTGCAAAAGTGAGGAAGGCCTGGGGAGGTGTAGCTGAGATGGTCTTCCTTGATTAACCAGGGCATTTCCAGAAGAGCCAGCAGAGTATGGTAAACAGTGCAAGAAGCACAGCACCTTCTGTGCCAGGATGTGGCAGGTGACCTCGCCTCTTGGCAGCTGCACTCTCTCAAGCATCCAAGGGCACAGCCTGTCATCTCCATTTGGTAACACTGGCAGGACTGACCCTGGCCTTCTGGCTTTTCTCAAGTGAAGATTTCTGACAGCTGACAAGAGAGAACATAAGCTGCAAAGTAGCATCTAAGCTAAAATGTGCCTTGCTTTTTGTTGTATTTTTATGTTAGCAGTACTGGTGACAAGAACTCTTTTCCTAATCTGTGCCTCTTGTGGTAAGGTAGTAAAACTATAGCTAGAATCTAATGGTAGAAGTTAACAAGTGATTTCCAAGTTGGGATATAGCAGATCTTTTTATACTTTGAATTTCCGATATATAAGTGCACAAAAAGTGTATGCGTACAGTCTGATAAGAATAACATTGGGGAATATGTTTTTATTTCACAGTTGTAAATATAAGAATATTCATAGAGGAATTACAGCTATGTAAAATTAGTACCAGCCAGAATAGTTGAAGATCTTGCTGACTTCTATGAGATTTGAGATGACTTTCCTAGTGAAAATTTAACTTATACTAGAATTTGTTCCAGTAAAGATGATTACTGAAGTCTTTTTAATACAGGGTTTGATAACCACACTAAACTACTACTTATAGTAGTAACTGATCTAGTATTAACTCCTGAAGTGGCCTAAAAGTTACTTATTTCAGCTCATAAAACTGTGAGATTTTCAAGTTCAGGAGGCTAAATCCACAGGCTCCGGTGAGGAATGATCCACTTGCTCTTTCTAGCAGCACATACTTGCAACGGGAGGAGTCCATACAGCACGCACAGGGAGAGGAATGTGGTAGGTAACCTCTGTGCTACATACTGCAGCACACGCTCTGGCCCTGCAGCTGATGGCAAGAGGGAAAGGATATTAGGCTGGTATTTACTGTATGGGGGCCATTTTACAGCTCAAGGTGCTGTTTTTAATCTTTGCAGCTATTACACAGAGATATTTAGACCAATGACTTTTAGATTTTCATTTTTAAATAGCTCTTCAGAGGAGCCTGTATGGGTTCCACCTTGCGACAAGTGCTCACCGCAGTGTTTCTCTATAAGAAACACCGAGTTTCAAAAAGCGACTTCACTCCGTTCTTGCTTCCCCGTCCTTTTCTAAAACTGATTTTTAGAAGAAGAAATAAAAGAGACTTAACCAGTGTATGAAGACTGGCTACCAGCGGCCCTGCTGCCCAGCCACCCCTCCGCAGCCCGCCTGTGTGCAGGGAGAGGACGCGCGGCTCCGCGGCCGCGCCGTGCCCCGCAGGTGGCGGCGTGCGGGGAAGGCTGGGGCTGGCCGGGCTGGCCGCACCGGCCCCGCTGCA
>VZTR01029171.1:14350-41408 GCA_013400775.1 Chaetops frenatus | reverse complement strand
TAAAAAACCTATTTGTTAATTTACACTTGGGAAGGATTTCTAAGCCTATTCTAAAGGCATGTTGTAAGTAGGAAATTATTTTAACTGAAGCATATGTCATATAATATACTTTTTTTTTTTCCCCGTGTAGACTATTGATGTGGGTTAGAAGAAGAATTGGTCACCTAAATCAGAAATCTTTGATCTTCAGAATGTTTGTTGAAGGAGCAAGGATGGTTGCTTATTCCTATAAAATCTCCATGGCCAGGGGAGTTTTCCAGTTCTGGTGGTGTTGGGAAGTTCCATGTAGAGGTTATACCAAAGGATATGTGAGATCTTTATGAGAGCTGTGCACCACACGGGTCTTACACCCAATGAAATATGTGTGTTTTATATCTATGTCCTATCTCCAGGCCATGAACTTTCACAGAGAGCACAAAGTCACTTCATCCTAAGTGATCAAACAAAAAAAAATGTAAGCAGAAGGACTGTATACGTCTTTTATATAACAGCTTATTAATTACATGCTCATCCACAGTAGAGAATTATGTTTAATCTCTAAATGGAGGGACCCCTGCATATCTCTTCTGTCTTACTGGAATGTGTTCAATAGTGAGCTTTAGCTTGCCCTGAAATTTTGCAGATGAGAAAGCATTTTTAACCCAACTGTGTAACTTAGGCCCCTGGACAGCACCGAATGAAGCATTCATTGACCTGTGACCAGAAAGAGTGAGGGCAAAGAGAACTCATCTCTCCAGCCTTCTGTTCAGAGAACTTATTTTAAGCCATTTTAGGTGTTGACAGTAGGGTTTTACAACTGTGTGACTGTTGCAAAACACGTATGAGGGACTAATTGGAGCATTCACTGGAACCTGTCCATGCTCTTGGGTCACTGCCTTGAGAAAGTAAAGTTCCTAGTGCTGTGTTTTTGTTCTGACAAAATTCTCTCTAAAACACCTGAACAAAGGAGAATGGCAGGTGTGTTCAGTAAGCAAGAACATGACCATCAAATGGCCTGTATAGGAGGAGAAGGTGTAGTTTCAAAGCTTGCAGGCCTATATCATAATCAGTGTTGTGTGCATTTGACTGTTATCTAAAGGAGCATGCCTGGGTGCTAATCTGGTGCCCTTATAGGATGGGAAGGGCAATTCCTCCTCGAGTTTGGAATAAGAGGAAGGACTAAGGTATCTGGCTCCATAAGAAACACCATGACTGTGAATCCTGTGTGGAAAAAAGGCATACTATTTTAGGGACAGTAGTTGTATAGTGATGTCACTTGATATATTCTTTCCCTCAGCATTTTCTTATTAAGGCAGTTTCTGTCTCATTGGTTTAGTTGATCTTCAGGAGAAAAGTACAAATTATAACTTGATGTATTCAGAATTTATTTGTGAATCTCGTTTTCTAGTAGCATGATACAGTAGGTAAAACCCTCATGAAGATGAGGTCAGTTACTGCACAAGTTTTTGTTTTCTTGAAAAGGGTATAGATTTAAACAAGGACCTCAGACAGCCATCTGGACAAGAGATCTGAGTACTCAGATTAGTTTTGCTAGGGCTTTTCTGCATAACCTGCCTGTTTTAGTAGAATGAGACTAAATTCCTTGCCTTGCTGTCTATGTAGCCTTTCCAAGTTCTGATATTAGTTGTGGATGAACTCCTTTCGTTTTATGGGAGCAGACATGGCAGTGACTTCTAGTGTTTTGTTTTCAAGTTGAGTGAAAAAACAATCTGGATTTTAATCTGCATTGCCTGCCATCTGAGCCATGTTTTAAAACTGGCATAATTAAATTTTTCTTTATGAATAAGAGCTTGAACATCAGTGTAACTACTTAGGCTAAAATGTTATGGAGAGCAAGGTGTTTACTTTGACCTGTGAACTTGTTGATCTTTGTCTTAGCTGGTATCTGTTATAGATGTCTCAAGCTCAAGTGTTTTCCTGCATAATATGTGCAACTTGATAATTTAGTTAAGACAGAGGAGTGGTCAGTCTTGTTTACTAGGTCAAAAGCTGTGAGGGTGGTAGAACATGCCCTAAGAATTTGGAGTAGTTGCCAGTAAAATTGCCTGTTTTTGCAGTGTGGAGTCACTGGAGAGGTCTCAGCCGTATGCTCACAGAGTGACAGTAGTTGAGGCTGAACAGCACCTCCTGGCAACTTGTTCTAGTGTTTAACCACCCTCACAGTAATAAAAAAGGTGTTTTCTCGTGGCCAGATTTGAAATATGGGAAACTTCATCTGAACATTGCCTCTTGTTGTGTTACTGGGCTTCACTGAGAAGAGTCCGGCTTCATTTTCTTTACTCTCTCCCATTAGGTACTGAGAAACATTGATGAGAAACCTCTGAGGCTTTTCTATTCCAAACTAAACATTCCCAGTTCTCTTAGCCTCTTCTCATGTGAGAGATACTACTGTCCCTTTTCTGGGCTCCCTCCACTAAATCCATCTCTTTCTGTGTAATGGAGAGCCCAGTACTGGACCTAGCACTCCAAGTGTGGAGGAGGGACTAGAACACAGGATTGGCTACATTTTAAAGATATAATGCTAAATACTGTTACTCTCTTCTAAATTAATTTTCATGATTTAGATTTTCTTACATGAGTTCATATGTGACCATTTATGATTGTCAGTGCATTAAAACCAAAACGCTAATGCTGAATCAATTTTTTTCCATCCTTTATGATATTGGTACATCTCACAATAGTTTAAAATTTTTTTGAGGGGGTAATCTTCAGTAGTAAATTGAACCTGAGCAAATCCATTCATTTATTCTTCAAGGTCCAGGTACATGGAGATATATATGTGTTGTGTGATCCAGAATGGTGATTGCTTCTTGAACAGGCTTATGAGAGATAGTTTAAACTTGTTAAAATGGGCACTGTTTAGGAACATACAGGCAACAATGTGGATGACCTTGGTCGCATAGGGGTTCTGTGTTCATGTTGACTTACTTGCGAAGTGGATGAATTGTAGCTGAAAATTTCCATAAAACATAGACATCCCTGAAGTGGTAAGCCAGTTTTGTGATATATGGAAGGAAATTAGAGAGAAATTTCCTCTTGTAAATGTGATTTAGTGTAAATCTTATAGTAATATACTATGATTTAGTACTTAGGAATTAGTACTAAGCTAGATGAGCCAAGGCTAGCTCAAAATTGTTTTTGAAAGTATGGAAAAATATTGTTTTAAGCTAATAGAGCCATATGTTGCATATGTTTAGTAGCTGTAAAAGGGAACAGTAAGGCCTTAAAAGTTTGTTACATTGAATGACTGATAACTCTGTGGTGGTAGGAGGTTGTTTTTACTGTTGTAGAAGGACTGTTGCCTGTCAGGACAACTGAAGTTTTTGAAGAAAAACAGGCAGTTCTTTTAAGTAAGTAATAAAAGGTTCTCAGATTTTATATCTGCAAGCAAATAATGTGCAAGTGATTACCTCTAGATAAGCAATACCAGATTTCACCTACAAGTCAGGAAGCTAGTTGTCTAAATGCCAGCACATCTGCCTTCAAATTGCCTGTAACTCTAAAGTGACTGCACCTGCAATAATCTGCAATGGGTCCCAGCTGGGAAGGTGGTGGCCAGGACGAAAGGCTAGGGTGCATGTTGTCTCTCTGTGCTGTAGAAAAACTGGAAATCATGAAGAAACCATTTCTTGTAACTGTCTTGAATAATTCTGAAACAGTAAATTGTTTTTCATCTTTTCAAAAGATATGTGGTACTTTTGTAATGAGTTACTGTAGATGAGTAGTGTGTTATTCCCAGGATGTTTCAGTTCCAATGGACAGGCTGCCCAGGCACTGAGTTTACTTCATTCTCTTGGGACATGTTCACAACCTTTTCTAAATGTGAAGATGTGTGCCATCTGCTTTTGTTGTCTTTTCAGTACTCATGTCCTCTCCAAAAATAGCCCTTGTATTAAATAATTCTGACTTTCATATGTCTTGGAAAGCACACTGCTGTTAATTTATTTCCACAGACAAATTGTAGCATTTGTCATTACTTAGTTTTTCTCAAAACTCGTTAAAAGTCCCAATCACTCTCTTGTTTTTAATGTTCATATGGTGTATGATCTGGATAATTATTCTGGCATTTGGTGTGCTCTTCCTGAGATTTGCAGTCGTGAACAAAAGGTGCACAGATCTAACAGAATCTTCAGTAAAAACTGGAAATGAAAGGTTTGTTTTAAACAATGGTTGCATGTAGTGAAAACAGTTACACTGTTCACCATATTGTGTAATTGAACCATAGTGAATCTTTGCTGTTGTAACCTGGTCTGATATGAACCTCCCTGATTTCAGTGGGAGTTAAATTAACTTTCTCACAACCAGATTGAAATCTCTTTGGCTTCAGTGAATGCTTCCATAGTTGATATGAGTGCAGGGGTTTACACATTCTGGTCATTGTTTTCTAGTAGTTTATATGACTCAGACTTGGGACCTTAAACTTGCCCACTGCTTCCCTAAATTAAAATACTTGTCTGAGTCTCAAGTGTAAGTTTAAATGAGAACCAAATGAACTATATGAAAATGTGAGTGGTGAACAATTGTACTGAATAGTAGGAGTTGCCAAGATATTTTTCTCACATGTACTTGTGTATTTCAAAATATTAAGAAAAGTTTCTTAATGCTTGTGTTTGTAAAATTAAAGTCACTGTTAATTTGGTGAATGTGCTTGATACCAGGTGTGTAAACCCAACTGTGATGTTACTGATAGGTTTTGAGACGGACATTTTATGTATAGAAAATTCTGGCAAAGAATAGTTTAAATGTCGCAGTCATCTTGGTGAGGGGGAGTAGATGCTACTTTTGTAAAGCATTAGAAAACTTCTGAAGGAAAGCTGCTGTCAGTTTTAAAATGCAAGTCCTTTTTCCACTGGAAGATATAGCCACTTAATACAGAGCAAAAGGTTTTTCAGATGGGTAGTGTTCATATTAAAACTATTATTAAAGCATTATTTATTGTCTGAATATATGTTGTCTCTGTGATTAACTAGTGCTCTGAACTTTATTTAAATGTGTTTGATTTAGTAAGTGTTGTATAAGAAAAAAAAAACCCAAAATATTACATTTATGAGACAGCTTGAAAAGCAGACTGACTTTCCAGATGCTCGTCATTTGTCATTTTGTAACAGGCAACTTCTTAAGATTGAGTGCTGAATTTGTGTGTTTTCAAATAGAGATTGTTATTCACAAGCTGGCCTACATCTCTCCTGGCCATTCTATGTGAATTTTTGCTCTCTCTGACTCGCTGGATTGGAGTGCATAGCCAACTTTCGTAAATAGAAAAAGAAAGTGCTGTAGTTTAGCATCCATATTTTTAAAGACTGAAAATAGGAATAATGACTGAGTATCAGGAACATCCTCAGAAGACAGACACATCTGTATTGATACTTAGTAGCAGGTGCCTAGCAAATCTAAACCTTGCACTAAAAAAAAGAACTGGCCTAGGAGTTTACACCAAGAATCTTCATATTTTGATCTTTCCCACAGCTGAGCCCTATAAGGCTTTATATTTCAAAAACCTTTGAAGTCCATGAAAAGCCTTCTGTTGATTTCAGCTGGATCAGGTCCATGTATGAACACTAGGTCCATGCAGCCTTTATCAACAAAGTAGGGTGCTGTGAACTTGGTGTCCCAACTCCAGTTGTATCCATTTTTCAGTCTTTTAATGCCCAAGAGGTCACAGGACACAGAGATGGAGAGCTGGGGGTGTTGGAAGGTAAGTGGGCCCTTTAAACTTGAAAGTGGAGTACTGTTCCTTTCATTTCTGATTGAAAAGAATCACACTTTCTTTCCATCCACTGAAAAGAATATCAGATATTTCCAGATTTGGGGAACAACCCCAGTCCAAACTTTTAATTGAATTTCTGTTGTCTTCTGTGAGCAGCATTTTCACCAATATGTCTCTCTAGACTGTCAAAGAGATACGACATCGAAGTTATGTAGATACATAATATGTACAAATGTAATTACATTCCCCTCAAAAAGGAGAGGCCTGTCTCAAGCTTGCAAAGGACATGACTCCCCTGGTAAGCAGCTGAGATTCCTGAGGAGTGCATGTCTTCAGAACTTGTAGGAGGAGCAAGAAAACAGATGAGTCTCAGAATGGAGAAAAGTGGAGATAGGTGAACTCCAGCAGGCTCACAATGCTGGAAGGAGAAATTGTGTGAGAGTAGAGGGCACTGTAAAACTTCCTGTGACACAGTTAACTGAAATTAAGGAATTATGGAAACAGAGAACAGATGTAATGGGTCTGTAGGAAGAGTTGTTTGTAACTGTTTTTTGTGAATATTTATTTATGTTCTTTCTCAGCTGCTTGAAGTTTTACTTGGTTTAAAAAATATAATTTTTCTTGTTTGTAACATAATAAAAATGTTTTGAAAATCCTTTTGTTTTCATTGAAGAGGTCAGTTACAGGAAAAGCCTCTAGGAAAATTCACAACAGAGTTCTAGCTGACATTGTCTTTCACGTCAGAACTTAGAAGNGGGCACTGTAAAACTTCCTGTGACACAGTTAACTGAAATTAAGGAATTATGGAAACAGAGAACAGATGTAATGGGTCTGTAGGAAGAGTTGTTTGTAACTGTTTTTTTGTGAATATTTATTTATGTTCTTTCTCAGCTGCTTGAAGTTTTACTTGGTTTAAAAAAATCTAATTTTTCTTGTTTGTAACATAGTAAAAATGTTTTGAAAACCCTTTTGTTTTCATTGAAGAGGTCAGTTACAGGAAAAGCCTCTAGGAAAATTCACAACAGAGTTCTAGCTGACATTGTCTTTCACGTCAGAACTTAGAAGAACTGCTGCCACTGTAATTCCTCAGGTGGTCACAGCTGAAACTGCAAACCTGGCCAAGGTAGTGAAGGCTCGTTTTTCTGCCTGTAAGGGCTGCAATCTGACTGTCAGGGATCCTGTAATAAGATAATATGGGGGAAATAGGATTGCTTCAGAGCAAGTGTCTTCTGTCTAGAGAATCAGAAATTGAGGCCGATGGTGAAGATGGGATGAGAATTGTGTCTCATTTAGTCTAGTGCAAATGTAATTCAACCTTCCTTGCCATTCTTGTGAGAATATAGGAGCATAGTTCTGTTTTCCTTTTTTTAATGAATTCCTCTTTATGGAAGTTAACTTCACATTCATTTATATTTTAAAAAAAAGAAAAACATTCTCAGTTCATGTACATGAATGTGATTTCTCAGCTAGTGCTTTAGGCCTTGAGCATAGGGCAATATATCATTTGTATTTAACTGATCATGCTTTTTAACTGCTAGTGACTGGAACATTCCAGTCAGGCCTCAGGGCATTTTTGGACCTGGACATGACAAATTCATTTTTTGACCTCAGTAGTATAAGACTTCGGGTTTCCCTTGAGTTTAGCACATGGCTGAACAGATATGTGAAGCAGCAAATAGTGAGGAAGGAGTGATAACGGTGTATTATGATAATGATGTCCTAATACAGTGACTATTTGTCATTTTCTTCCCCAGAATTTGTATCCCTATATTCAACAGTGTGGCTTTTTTTTTTCTTTTTCGGTTAGGTGATGGTTGTAGCTCCTCTGAAAACAATAAAATCATGTTAATGTGTAACTACAGCTAGACAATAATGAATCACACCATTATCTGCCTCCATTTTAATTAATTACAAAGAGTGTATAATACGTTGACATTTAATTTGTACCTAACAATTTTGGGAAGGGAACTGGAACTAAAAGAGCTTGAGGCTTTCTTCTGTTTTGAAATTTCCTTGAAATTTCTATGCAACTGTGAACTGAGATCGAGAATTAGCCAAATATTGGTCAGTCTGGATATGCAGTAGGTGGAAGAAACATTTGGGATGAGACAAACTGACACAAAGAGGTAAAAATAATCCAATTAATGAAGAGTGTGTCACTTCATATGGTACTTAGTAGCAGCTATGGGACATTTTTGTCAGAATAAATAAGGAAAGAAGATGTGGATTTTTACAGCTAGGAGCTTATTGCTGGATGTTCTCTTTGAGTTAATAAGTTGAATACACAGTGAGAAAGGCTGGGCTTTTGGTAAGTTTCATGGGTTTTCTGTTCGGTGGATCCTCACTGACCAAGAGGAGTATAAATGCATACATGCTGCACATGCAGCATGTTAGTTCATGTTGTAAAAGTTTTGGTTTATTCATAGATTAACACCCATGTGCTTTAGCACTGGACAGCATCAGAGCCAGAATTTCCAGTGGCAATTAATGTGCAACAGAAAACAATAATTATTTCAAGTCTTCTTCCTGTGTTCAAAACTGTCCTTATATAGGAAAAACAGCAATGTGAACTAAACTTGAAAGCTAAACTTAACCTCAACTGTTTTCCAAATTGTAGAAAAAAGTGAACATTTACAGTTTCCTAAAGGATATGCTGGCTGCCTTTGTTTTGGAACAGAAAGCATGACTCAGTTAGTTTTAAAGAGTGAAGAGCTTTACAGATTAATGTATGGTAAGCTCACATTGTTTTCTTTAGCTGGAGATCTTTCCTATTTCTGACTGATACTCATTGTATAATTAATAGCTTAAGACAGGATATTTCTGAAGCTTTTGTTTCTGGCCTGAGTCTGATATCCCTACACTTGATAATAATGTATCCAACGGTTTCAATGGAAATAAGCTTAGGCCTGTGAAAATTTACTAGAAAGATATGTTTAGAGTTTATAGGTAAAAACAAGAAAGTTCTCACTATGCTGTTTAAAGACCATTAACTTGAACTTTTTAAATACCATCTTATTGTATCATGACATCTTTCTTTGCAATTCAGAGTGGTAGTAAATAATACTGTGCCATTAGGAGAAAGTAAAACTGAATTGCCAGTTATATGCTAGATGTGAAGCACCTTTAAATATTTTTAGAAGAAATTCTTCCAGATGACAAGGGAAGGTAGAAGCAATTTAATGTAACCAGAGCTAAGTGCCACTAAAGACAGTAGAGAAATATTTTTTTTTAAGATGAGATATTGCCCAGTTCCTGATTGTTACTCCATGTATCCAGGTGCCTCAGGGATTCCAAAGTACCCCTGTAAGTTTCATCAACAGGCATGTCTTGTTCTCTTAATAATAGGAGCAGATGTCAATTTTTTATGCCTCTAAGATGCTTAATCATACCTAGTAAATCCATCTGGTATAGATTGAGCCTCAGTTAACTTGTTCTCACCCATGAACTTCCCACTGAGAAAGTAAATCGAGCAGAGCTCTTCAGTCCAATGAAAAAGAAACTTGAATGTTATCAATCTACTTGTTGTACCAGAACCTCCTTCACTATCTTTCTTTCTTAATTGCTTTACACAGGTGAGAAGGCTGGTAAAATGGAAGGAAACTTTGTAATTGGGACAGAATTCCTGGAGCATACCACCAATATCAGAAATTTTCCAAAAAGGGAACAGCTGAAATATTTGTCAGTTCTGCAAAAAAAAAAAAAAAAAAAGGTGATTTAAGAAAGAGAAAGAGAATATAAAATGCCTGCTGATAGTACAAGTTATTGACAACTGGTATTAACTGCAGTTGTTCATGTTATATGAGCCTAAGGGTATATATTACAATGGTTTTCTTTTGTGGCTGTTGATTTAGATGAAAGATATAAAAGCAAATGCTAGGCTTCAGAACTGGTGTGATCCTTGCAGTGAATTCTGTGAAATTCCATGTTGAATTGTTTATATTAACTGGAGGCTTTAAAATGCTGTGGCTTGGGTAGGGACTTAGACTCTGCTTTGACATCTCTCATGTTACAATCCTTTCAATAACTTCAATGCAAATTAACCTGATTTAATATTTAACTCTTTCACCTGGTGCCAGAAAGGTCTGAAACATGATGGACCTGTCAGCAAATGCTTGTTCTGCATAACAGCTACATCTCTGGTAACCATATGTGTTAATGACAAATGCTTCAGTCCTGTCTTGAAGAGAGATTTATTTTCTTTTCATGGTATGTCTTGTTAGTTATAAGACTGTATTCTAAAAACCTGACATATGAAGTGCTTTTATGTTTGTGGGAAATTTTATGTCAATGTGATGAAGCAACATAAATTTTCCACTGAAGATTGTCACTGAAGAAAGATCAAATTAATACCCCTGGACTTTGAACTGTGTGAATAGTTTTAGTATATGGTTCTCAATAGAATTCAATGTTGATTTCCTCTCTCTCTCATCTGTCCTTCACAGTTGTAGGTTGCTTGGAAGGTGGTCTACCACAATTGTGAGCAGCAATTGTCCCAGGGAATATAGATTTCTTGTAGCATACAGTTCTTAAACTGCAGAAAGCCCCTAAGAAAACTGGAAGAATCTATTGTAACTTGCATTAAAAGGCTGTTTCTCTCAGGAACATACTGTCAGCATTGCAGGGCCAAAGGATCCCAGCTAGGATCAGGTTAGCAGTGTTAACTTTTCAAGCAGAGTCACCCACCCTTCTGTGTGCTCCTTCACTTGATGCCTGGTTTTCATCCACTGTCAACATAATGTCACTGCAGCTTCTGCTGTTGTGAGAGCTATTACCATGCCTTAAAATAGGATAAGAATAAAAATGTGATCTGCACACAAGTGCCAACAGGGTTTGCAGGTCTGGGAGCTGCGGGGAGGCAGCAGCACTGACTGGTCTGGAGAAGGGCATCATCACTTCCTCCACTTGCATGGCACAATTAGGAGAGGGACATTCAGTAAGTGGTGTGATGTGTGGTGTCTGAGCAGATGCTTCTAGCATCTCCTGGTCTTTATGGCAGGCTTAAATTGGCAGGCCTGTCTGTTGGCCTTCTGCAGAAGTGAGAGCTGGGTTGGGAAGAGACAGGCCAAGGACCAATATGATTTTTGTTGAGTTGTGCTTTAGAGATGAAGCAATAAATTGTGAGCTTATTAAACTNTTTACAGATTAATGTATGGTAAGCTCACATTGTTTTCTTTAGCTGGAGATCTTTCCTATTTCTGACTGATACTCATTGTATAATTAATAGCTTAAGACAGGATATTTCTGAAGCTTTTGTTTCTGGCCTGAGTCTGATAGCCCTACACTTGATAGTAATGGACAGGCCAAGGACCAAAAAAATAGGAGCAATGGAGAGAAGATTGTTAACCTGTCTGATACTATTTTTGTTGAGTTTTGCTTTAGAGATGAAACAATAAATTGTGGGTTTATTAAACTGCACCTTTTCTGGCATATTTTCTGTCTCTCTGCAACACCTACAATGAAGGAAGATGTATGGAAAGAGTAACAATTAAAATATATCTGGGAAATAAGACTTCTTTCTGAAATGCTGCTTTAACTGTTTCAGTGAATGACTTTTTTTTGTGTGTGTGTGGTTTCTCACAATATTGTGTTGGTTTTGGTTCAGATTGCAGATCGGCCATTCTGTTTAAGTCAAAGGATCATTTTTATTTGAAAGGAATCTCCAATTCCTGAATGGCCACAACCCTCTTGCAGATATTTCTAGGAAATTCCAGGTTTGGTGAGGTGCACTTCACTCACAGAGACAGGTCTTTTGTGGAAAACGGAAAAAAAAATCCCCAAAGACTTATTACACAACTGTTAGACCTTCAAGGACTGTGTTAATTTCTACACTTTTTACATTTGAGAGCTTTGCTGTGTGCTTTAATACTTCCTCTAAAACACGATTTTTGTATAGAAAGTGTTACAAATATTAATAGGTCTCTGGAGCTACCAATGAGAAATTATGATCAAATTTTAGACTGCATATTTCATCTGTAGGATTGTTACTTGTGGTAAGCTCAATTGTTGAGATTATACTTTACTGCATGCTTTAAAAATATTAAAAGATAGTGAAACACAGTACTCATATTGGCAATGATGTTTATTGAGCATATTGCATTCAAAGAGGAAAAATTTTATAGTAATAGGAACAAGGGGATATTTGTCACAAATATTTTCTGTTGAGAAAAGTGCTGCATGGAATTCGTATTTTCATATGTTTTTTTTTTTCTTTAAAAGGGAAATGAAAATATACATATCCATCAGCTTGTGGTGGATATGGCTGCTACTGTCGCTTGAAGTACTTAGTATCTTGTAAACTACTAACACATCCCAAAGAGAAAGGAAATGCATTCCTGAAATTTATCGTGTGAATTTCATGCAATTATAGTGGAAATAAATAGGATGTTAAGCCCAAGAGTGTGAGCATATAATTTGATGGTATCTGACTCTGAGTCACAGTAAATCGGCTACTGAGGAGCTGCTTAGTTTGAAGGACAGGTGTTGTATCCATACACTTGCCAAAGTTACAAGTGTGGTATGTAATGCTGTTCCTCTCATACATACCAGAACAGAACAGGAGCAAATGTGGTAAAACATCACGTGGCCACTATATAGTACTGTACAATGCATTTGGCATTTTTTCAATCGGAAATTACTCCATGACAATGCAACTTGCATGGACTATTCCATGTTTGTGTAGTTTATGGTTAGACTATTTATAATAGACATTTTAGTTGATATAAAAATGCATGGTTGGTATTCTTTGTGTGTGTGTGTGTGTGTGTGTGTGTGGCAGTTAATTTCTTAAGGATATGAGGCAACAGAACCTTAAGCATTTTGCAAGTCCAGAAAGGAACGCTGCCCTGACTGGCCCTGAAACAGTGTGGCTTCTGAGGAAAATTTCCAATAGGAAGCACTGAATTACTAGTCTTGTGTGTTTGGGAGATGTTAGAAATATCTGAGGTGCATCTACACATTAGTGTTTTAATGTTGATCAGAGTTTGCTTTGGGAGTGACTCTCTTTAAGTATCATGATCACCTTTTCTTTCACATCATGGACCAGTCTGAGAGTTTGTGCAATGGAATTCTTCTGGGTTGACATAACTGGGAGAGATAATCCAGGGGGATCTCATATGCTTTTGCAACTAACAGGCATTGTGTCCGTGGGACCTTAGTTGAAGGAAAGGGAAAAGTTGAAATATGTGTAGTGCAGACATCAAGCCCATTGAGCCCATGTTTTTCGCTCAGTAGATGTGTTTCTGTGGTCCACATGGCTTCCCAAGGAGTTTGTAGCTGATTCTGGAATGCTCTGTTGGTAGGTAGTTGAGGCGAATGCAGCCTGTGATAAACATACCACATCATATGCTGTTGGGAGTCACCCAGCTAACCAGTAATCTTATAATTATACAGAATAGGAATATGGACTATATTTTTCAATTATAAATCAAATCAGCATTCAAAGCAGCATGCAGACATTTCTGAAACATTGAATCCTACAGTATATTGTGAACCAATTGTATTTTTTTCAAATACAAAGTAGGTAGTGTATGTCTATATTTATATTGTGTTTTACATAAGTAAGCATTACATTTTTAGAATGCATTTTGTTCTTTTTGGTGTTAATTTCCCAAGGCTACACTTCTGTCATATCCTTGAGCCAGAATATACTTTTATTATCTCACTATTTCATATGTATAGCAAATCTACTTTATGACCCAACAGAAGAAGTGCATTAGCATTTTGAAAGGGTGGATATTTTGAAATAGAGCTTACAAACAGTAGTTGACAAGCTGTCTTTTTCTTCCCATGTTAATGCTATTAGACTAGTTTCTGTTCACTTCAACTGGATTACTTAATCCCAAAAAATGTGTTTAAAATTTGGCCCAAAGATACTTTGAGGTTCAATATATAACTAATATCTTCAAGTTAGTGTCAGTGTATTTAATTTCTCCTTTTGCATGGAGAAGTGAAGTTTATTTCATCTGGTTTCTTTTACACAGTGGTAAAAACTTCTGCTAAATAAAATAAGACCTCAGTTGAGATCAGTCTTAGAAGTGGTAAGAGTGAAGTCTGTGAAACCACAAGAAGGCAGTCATAACTCACGAGTGTGTGGAGACACAAGGATTCCTGTGGCTCATTTGTTTTTACAGCTTGTGTTTATCTAGTAGTTTTTCTGTGCATTTGAGAAGACAGTGCTCTAAAAAGAGGAAAGGTGTCCCATACTTAGAGATGCAAATTTAATCCAAGCAACACATGGTCTGTTTTCAAAACTACTGATCTTTTGCTGTTTCATTGGTAATGGCCTTTGAGTTTTGATGATTGTCCTCCTAGGAATCTACTAATGATGACAGCCAGAGAAAAAATACTGTTGTGTCTCATGATGTAGGTGATGGTTGCTGATTTCACTTAATTTCTTTTAAAATTACTCTGTTTTTGGGGTTTTTTCTTCTGTTTTTGTTATATGCGAAGTTGTGGCTTTTAATGTTTTGGTCTGTAATAGCAATAAAGGTTGACTTTGTATGAACTGTTTAGGAAATATCAATGCAAAGTTTAGGTCAATATGGTTCTATTTGTAGCCATTCATCTACAAGAGAACCCACCATATCAATGTGATAGGAGCTAACACATCAAAGATGATGGCAATGTCAGCATAAATCCAAAAGAAAACCTGACTAAGACTTTCTAAAAATTATTTGTGATATCCATTTTCTGGTACTGAATCCAGATGTTTAAAATTAGATGGCAGTGTGAGTCACACTGTGACCCATGATAATTTAATTTTGGTTTATATTTGCAAACTGCAGTTATGTCAGAGAATGATTTTTTTTAGGCTGATCAGTTTTATAAGTATGTCTTACATTCAGTCATTTCTTTAACTTAATTACTTTGGGTTAACCAGTAACCAGCATTGACTTTCCTATGGTTTTTATATCTGTGGTATAAAAATGGCTTCCTCTAGGGGGATTGTACATTTGATGTAGTTGTGAAGAATCACAGTGGCTAGTTACAGTAACAGAATAGCTTCAGGTGTTTGTTCCACAAAATTTTCTTACCTTTAGCTTTTTTTTTTTCTGGATACTGTTGCTCGTTGTGTTTTTAATTTTTTTTTAAGAGTTTTATGTAGTTTTAAGAAGGCAGAGGAAATATATGTGCATAATTAAGCTTAATACTGAATTGCTATGTGTTCATATAACACAGTCAAAAAGTTATCTGATAGTAATATATTAAGCAGTGTGACTGATACGTGCTAAGTGCTGTTTGATCTCTTATCTTTTCTCACATTAGAAATCTATGCAGTAT
Source organism: Chaetops frenatus (assembly GCA_013400775.1). Taxonomy (NCBI): domain Eukaryota; kingdom Metazoa; phylum Chordata; class Aves; order Passeriformes; family Picathartidae; genus Chaetops; species Chaetops frenatus. The sequence goes on along the minus strand of VZTR01029171.1, from coordinate 26,422 downwards.
TTATTTTGCTGTTTTTGTTTTGTTCTGGTAGGTTTTATATGCTTTTTTGTTTTGTCTGTTTTGGATAATCTTTATTTGGTTTTGATGTTGAATTTTTGCTTTGTGCTTTTGCTAACTAGAATAAAGCCTAAGGACATTACTTTTACATCAGGAATGAATGAAGATGTTGCCATAGGCCTTAAAGCACAGTCTTGGGCTGGGTGCCAGGGCATGGAAAGCCAGAGGCTGGGAGTGACATTGCAGGCTATGGCCTCTCTGAAGGGAGCAGCCCCAAAGGGGCTGGCACGGGCTGGGCAGGACTGGGTGCTGGTGACGGGGCCATCAGCAGTCTCAGGCATGGCAAAAGGGGAGCCAGGGTCAGGGAATGCCAGGGGCAGCCGTGGGATGAGTGGGTTCATGGTCTGCTGGGAAAACTGGCTGAAGGTCAGGACTCAAGGTTTTAGTGAATGGGGCCACATCTGGCTGGTGTCTGGTCATCACTGGTGTTCCTCAGGGCTCTGTTCTAGGACTGTCTCTGTTCTTTACATTTATCAGTGCTCTGAATGCAGCAGGTGAATGCCCCATTTCTACAAGTTTGCTGACAATACTGAGTTAAGAGGTGCTGGTGACTCCTTTGAGGGATGAGAGGTCTTGCATAGGGATCTAGATGGGCTAGAACATTGGCCAATGTTTAATGGGATGAAAGTAAAAAATGTTGGATTCTGCCTGTTTCTGGGCACAAGTATAAACTGGCAGAGGAGGAGCTGGAGAGCAGCCCTGCAGAAAAAGATCTGGGGTGGTGGTCAGCATCAGGCTGAATAGGAATCAGCAGAGTGCCAAAGTAGCTGAGAGGGCAAATCACATCCTGGAGTGCATCAAACACAGCACCACCAGCTGCTCAAAATGGTGATTATTGCACTGTATTCAGCGTTGGTGCAGCCTCACCTGGAGTGCTGTGTGCAGTTCTGGGCTCCACAATTTAATGAGGGTGGGAAAGTCCTTGAATGCATCCAGAGGAGAGCAACAAAACTGGAGACAAGGCTGGAAGGCATGTCCTGAGAAGAGTGGCTGAGGACTTCGGGCTTGTCTAGTTTTGGAGAGAAGGAGGCTGAGGGGTGACCTCATTGCTCTCTATCTGAAAAGGGGAAGTGGAGAGGAAGGTGCTGATCTCTTCTTCCTGGGATCTACTGACAGGATAGATGGGAATGGCTCAAAGCTACACAGTAACATTCAGTTTATTGTTTGTTTATGCTTACTTTTTTTCAGTTTCATTCTTTATTAGAACCATTATAAGGCAACAGAAATCCCTTACTAAGGAATTATTTCCGTAAAATATAATGTGCAATGAAATCAGAAACTCTATAAAGGGTAAAATGGACTCATTTCTATTGTTTGTATTTCTTTCCTTTCTTTCCTGAACGGAAGCCAAGGAACCAGAATATTACTGCTATTTTCTTGTATTTTATGGGTGTTTTCATCTCATACTGTTCTTCTATCCATGGCTTCTCCAATGGTCTTCAAACTTGACATATATTGGAAAAGCATGTAGTAGAAACAATGCTAAAAATATGTTTGCATAAGTTGTCCTTGAAAGAGCCAGTCTTGTTGCTGAGGTGGACCTTGCTATTGAATTTATATCCTTGCTCCTTCACCACCTCTATCTCCGTGTTTCTCCTGTTCATTTCCACAGAGTGGTTTGGTTTCACTGGCCATGTTTTAGTCTTCTCTCTAGCCTGTTACTGACTCATCTCAAAGTGCATAAGGGCTTAAATTTGCTGTAACTTGGTGAAAGACTTCTTGGGCAGGTGTTCATAGTGTTGTTTAACAGGGTATCCTCTTTTCATTTTCCTGCCTTATTTTCAAAGAAAAATTTGTTCCAGTTATTTATATGCAAAAGGAGAACTAAATACCAGACCCCAGGAGAGGTGGTACTGTGGTTCCCCTCCCATACACTTACTACAAGTTTGTGTTTAATCTTGACAGAAGGGCTTTGAGAAATAAATTTTTCTTTGGCATTTACTGTCTGTTGGTTTTGTTGATATCTCTCCACAGTAAGTATACAGACTTTTCTGAAATTCATTCCTAAGTGCATACTTTTATATTTGGGAGCTGGCAAGCCTAATTTGACTCAGATGATTCCATTTTGCACCTTAGTTCCCCATTTCAGAAATGGACCTGGGGACACACAGCACTGACATAGATAAGTCCCTATCTTAATTTGTGTCATCGTGAACATGCAGTCAGGAAATGCATGTCAAACATGAGTTTACTGTTACTTTTAATTTCATGCTGTTGAGATTTTTGAAAGGGTAAGGAAAATATATATTGGGAGCCTGTCTTTTTAAATTCATCATTGCAGCAGTTATTGATTTGTCTTCCCAAATGTTCTGTTTTACTTCAGCGGGTACCATTATTTGAAAGGTTTATTTTTATGCTTTTTTTGTCGTTTTGAAAGAATTGGTGAGTTTGTCAGGAGATGCCACTTCTGAGAGACAGTGGTTTCACACAAATGTGGATTGAAGATTGGGCAGGGTAGAAGAGACTTCCAAAACTGATAATAGATAGACAGCTACTGTCATAGCAGACTAAGTAGCTGGTTAATTTTCATAGCTCATCTCTGGCATTTCAAAAGAAGGGTTGTATCTTCTAACATAGTTATGAACAGAAATGCAAATTAAGTAATTTTGTACTGTTGTTTTTTGCCGTTGCTTCAATTAAAGACCAGTTTGTACTTGACTGTGACTGTTATTAGCTTTTTTCCCCTCATGGGGCCCTTCTATCTGTAGATAGAAGAAGATTGATTTTTCTTGTTTCTCTACATGTATTTTTTTCCTTACAATAGATGCTGCGCAGCTTTCCTTTTTTCAAGGCACAGAATGTAGATGTTTGTCTTAATTGGTTAGGACCAAGGGCACTTGTGGTTTACCGGAGGAAAGCAAGTGTGCACAAATACTTGCTGAAATGAATCTTGTAATATGATCTTATAATCCTGTGAGTCTTGTAATATTTATCTATTGTTTTGTTTTTGTTTTTTTTCCCCTCTCCTGTGTTTTCTCTTGTAAGCTCTTTTTCTTGTGCATGTCAAACACCCCTGGTCTGTGAAGGTCTGATTCTGAAAGTTTGTCTACAGTTTTCCTTCCTGGCAGAATGAAAGTCTGTGGGGCTCAGGTGGTGATCTGAGTTCCTCTAATCCATCTCCTATAGGCTGTTGGGGAGTGCTTTAGTTTCCTCTGCCTGACATCTTTCATTGGATGTGTCAGGCCTGGGAAGATGGGATACTTGGAGTTTGTGCCCTGTTAAGTGCAGCTTGCTCTCTTCAGTATGTGGATTAAGATCTTCAAGGTTGCCCTGAAGATGCGCTGTGCAAGGCTTATAAATGGGCAGGAACAGTGGTATTTAACTGGTCCTTGAGGCCATTTCTGCACTGCAGATTAAAGCTACCACTAAAGACTAAGTCAAAACTCTCACCGGCATAAGTCAAGTCAGAATTGGGTTTGAAGAAAAGCAGATGTGAGGGAACCGAGAGTGGAATGTGGAAGCATGTAAAATGCTACAGATAAAACACACATTTCTGATTATTTGAAGTTCTACTTATTTGAAGTACCTGGTTTCAGCCAGGTACACTGGTATGAGCAATAATCACAGCTGAATGTTTGTGATTAACCATGCAGATTAGAGGAGAGCCTTCATTTAGCATTTGTGCTTGCTCTGATACCTTGCTGTTCCAAGGAACCCTGTAGAATTTGCTTTTCCTTATATGATGAAAGACCATTCACATCATGTTAGTTTATATGAAGCTGAAGTTGCTAAAAAATATTTTTGCATTTTGATAGACTTCTGTTTTAACTCAAATACTAATAGTTTTCGGTGGAGAAATGAAAACGGTTGTAGATGTTGAAATTATCAAGTAGGGGACCCACACATCTGGACATTTATGGCTTTATTGTCTCAAGTAACAGATACAATTTAAAGGCAGAGGTGCTTTTTCTAGTTCAGTGGAAAGTAGCAACGTAACTGAAACAAAGTGGTGAGCTGCTACTAATCTGTTATTGCAATCAGCTACTTCTATCACAATTTATGTGAAGAAGAAAGGGGGATAAATTGAAAGTAGCACATAAAATATTGTTTTAACATTGCTGCTGGCTGGATTTGTAAATGGAAACAATAAATCCTAATACAGCATTGAGAGTAATACTAAAGGTTTCCCACTAGATTGTTATTTACAGCTATTCTAAAGTTTTATTTCTTTTACTTAAGTCTCTTCTCAGAGGGGTTGGACCTGACATGGTGCTCATAGTTAGCTAATCTTATGCTAGCAGATCTCAGTTTTAGCTAAACTTTACAGTAATGACAGATAAAAATGAGATTATAAAATCAAGTAGTATTGCATTGTAATCCTCTGGAAGATAAAATAAATTTTCGTAAAATATTGAAATTAAAGTATATGAACTGATTGTTTTAAAATGCTCCTAAATAACTACAAATAAGTAGAAAGGAGTGAAAAAGAGTGGGTATGTCTTTATTTTTATTATCCTCATAGTTTCCTTAGAAATACTAGAATAGAAATTTTTAGCATTTCAGCTTATATGAAAAAAAACAACCATATATAAATTTTCTGAAGTTCAGAGTAAGAGTTGTGGTGAAAGCCAAACCATTCTGTGATTCTGACTATGGAGATGGTTGAAGTCACTTCTTACAAAATGATGGAGTTTGGAAGGGATCTTTAAAGGTCTTCTAGTCCATCCCTCCTGCCCTGGGATCTTCCATGAGATCATGTTGGTCATTGAACAGTTCCAGTGATGGAGCATTCACCACTTTTCTGGGAAATCTGTTTCAATATCTCATCACTCTTACCATAAAAAGTTTCTTCCCTAGATCTAATCTAAATCTACCCTCTCTGTTTTCATCTGTTGCCCTTTGTTCTGTCACTACCGGCCTTGGTCTCTCTTTCTTGTAGGCCCCCTTTGTATAATGAAGGGCTGCAATAAGGTCTCTCTGGATCATTCTCTTCTCCAGGCTGAACAACCCCAAGTGTCTCAGCCTTTTTTGAAAGGTGTTCTGGTCCTCAGATAATTTTTGTGGCTCTTTGCTGGACCCGCTCCAACAGGTCCTTGACTTTCTTGTCCTGAGGATCCCAGAACTGCATACAGTTCTCCATGTGTGGCTCATGAGAGCAGATTAAAGTAGGATGATCCCTTCCCCTGACCTGCTGACCACGTTTTGGAAGCTTTTGTGAACATGTGACTACACACTTGTGTGATGACGTGCACAAACATGATCTTTTTAAACATTCACGAAGAGAGATCCAGCTTCAAAGCATAGGCTTCATAGTTGTGATAGCAAAACACTGTATTCAAGCTTACAAACTTTGCTGAGAGCACAGCACAATGCTGCAGTTTTGAATAACTATTGTGGTTGTCTCTATTACAATGATTCTAATGTATCTATTTCTTCTTCCAAATTGTACATTGATAGAATAATTTTTACTTTATCTGTGTGAGTTTTGTACATAAAAGGTTATGTGTTCTTGTGGTTAAGAGCCAGCTGGCGACTAAGCTTGATGTGCTCACTCATTTGATCCGTGGGGTGGGACTGGGGAGATTGTCAGAACAATAGAGGTAGAAAAACCTCATGGGTTGAGATAAAGACAGAAGCAAAAGCCATGCACACAAGCAGAGCAAGGAGTTATTTCACTGTTTCCCATGGGCAGGCAGATGTTCAGCCATCCCCTTCGTCATGCTTAGTGGTGACTTGGGAAGACAAATGCCATCACTCCAAATATCCATGCCCTGCTCCTCCTCCCCTCAGCATTATATGTTGAGTATGATACCATATTATATGCAATATCCCTTTGGTCAGTTGGGATCTTGGGATCATCTGTCCCTGCTGTGTCCCCTCCCAACTCCTTGTGCACCCCCAGCCCTCCCTGGTGGGATGGGGTGAGGAGCAGAAAAGGCCTTGATGCTGCATGTGAGCACTTGTAAGCACTGCTCAGCAGTGACAAAAACATCCCTGTGTTCCAGCACAAATCCAAAATACAGACCGTACTAGCTACTGTGAAGAAAATTATGCCAGATGAAACCAACATATGTATATTAATCCATTATTTGCATCACTCTTTAATAAAAAAATCCCCCCCAAAAAACCAAAACCAACCAACCAAACCAAATCCTGCCCCCCCAAAAAAAACAAAACAAAAAACCAAAACCCCACAACAACAACAACAACAACAAAAACAAAAACAAAAACAAAACAAAACAAAAAAACCACATTAAAAAGGAGAGAGAGTAAAAGCTGTAGTGCTGCCTATATTAGTGCTTTGCCTTCTGGTCTACCTGAATTCCTCCTCCTTGGAAACTGATTCTGAGATCTGCAGTTGGTGCCAACAGTGAGGGTATACTGCAGTCTCATTTTCTGAGGGAATACCTTCTTCCCTAATTCCTATGAAAGGGCTTCCTTTTACTCCCTTATAGACTGACAATTGTAGTCCCATTCTGAACAATAAACTTACCAGAATCTTCATCCTTTCTGTTCCCAGAATAAATGATAGAAGAAATACATACATATAATGTCCAAAGTACATCAGCTTAAGATGTATTGCAGAGTTTGTACCCTTTTTCTCATGTTCAGTCATTTAGGTCTTCCTGATGTTATTTCAGTTTTCTACTATACATAAAGTAAGTCATCATTTTGTTTCATCTTTTAACACCACAAACATACACTTCTGAGCTTTGGGTTTTTTTAACCAGGAGATACTGTTTCCAAAATTGACCTTTCAGAAACGTCTCAGGAAGAACAGCAAGTTGCTGTTTGTCTCTGTGCCAGTTTCATACTTGTCATCATGTTTTCTTTACCTTAAGTTATTATTTTGCATGTTATACTGTACTGGTTGTTTTACTGCAGTCAGAATAAATCAGCTGCAGAGTCATCTTATTTCAGAAATGCACTTTATTATCAAAAATATGAAATAAAGCTGGCACAGGTGACTTTTGGGAAACTCATGTTGCATTTAATTGCATTTCCATTTACTTAAAGGTTGTTCATTATCTTTGCTTGACAGTTTATTGTAAGTGTTGTGCAATATTGAAATGCAACTAATGGACTTTTCTTTTAATGAATCCCTACTAATCTATATCAATTTCTTAAATGCAAGTGTTACCTTTTGTCTACTGCTTAGCAATTCTAGACAGCAAGTGTTTACAAAGATGAACTAAAAGATGACTTTGGTCAGTTTTCCACCAAATTTGCCTGCTGAAATGCTTTCCTAACTTTTTTATGTTCACTTTACACTTGTGTGAGCCTTTAATTCCACACAAGGGACTAGGAGTCAGGACTGGTACGTATGTTCTGTTACAACATCATTCTCTAAGCAGAACTGGATGGTGTATTCCATTTAAATATGTTAGGGTGAACATGTCGAGCCTGAAAGAAATATTAATAGTCCTGTACATTTCTGCTGTTTTTCAGAACAATGGGTCACTTGCTTGGTGCCAGAATCATAAACAGTGTTCAAAGGTAAGTCCTGTTTCTTCCTCTCTCATTTGTGTTACCTGTTTGCTTTCAGTCTCTTGTCTGTAGATTAGGTGCTTTTCTTCTTAGCCTGTTTTCAGAAGCATCTGTTTATATTTTATTTGGAAACCGACCTAAAATAAAATATTGAAAATTAAAACCAAGTGATTTACTCTTTCACGATAAAGGGACCATATTTGGGGATATATGTCAAATGTAGTTAAACCAACATAATTCTGTCATTTTAAGAAAGTTTACTCTGGCTAGAAGTGGGTGTGTCATTTGTGGTGTTTTCAGTATTTTTGATCAGAAGAGAGTAAAACTGTCAATAACTTTAAAATCTTCCTCCAACAGCACCAGGGTATTTCAACAGTCAACATTTCAATCAGTTTGGGTATTTAATTTTTATCTTGACCCTGAATTTCTCTGAAAGTGTTCTTGATACAAATCCCAGTGGCTCTACTGATGCCCCTTTCCCATTCTATCACTTTAACCCCGAAAGCCTAAAGGGTAGGTGAGCTGATTGTCAACTGATTCTCCTGTGCAAGAGTGTTGCTATGGTGCCTGGATGGAAGCAGAAACAGTTTGGGAGCTTTAGTGGGTCAGCTGGAATTGCACATTTGTTGCTGATTGTTCATAAACATCATGGAAGCTGCATTCATTGGGAATTTGCCTGAAAATGCTTAAGGTAGTAATTTTGTCTAAACATCCTAAAAATGTATTTCTACAGTAATTTAGGCCTTGACACCTTGACATCCATGAGTCCATGGACTCTGATGGCATGCACCCACAAGTGCTGAGAGACCTGGTGAACACCATAAGTAGGCCAACCATGATCATCTTTGAAAGGTTGTGGCAACCAGGGAAGGTGCTTGAGGACTGGAAGAAAATAAATGTCACCCCAGTCTTCAGCAAAGGCAAGAAGGAAGACCTAGGGAACTTACCAACTAGTCAGCTTCACCTCAATCCCTGGAAAGGTGATGGAGCTCCTCATTCTGAAGGCCATCTCTGTCCCCATGGATGACAAATAGATTGTCAGGAGTGGTCCTTGACCAACCTGATTGCCTTCTACGGTGAAACAACTTACCTGGATGGATGGGGGAATGCAGTGAGTATTGTCTACCTCAATTTCAGCAAGGCTTTTGACACTTCCTCACAATATCCTCATAAACAAACTCAGGAAGGGTGGACTGGATGGACTGAGAACTGGCTGACTGGCAAATCACAGAAGGATGTAATCACTGGCACAGGGTCTGGCTGGGGCCTGTCACTTGTGGTTTCCCCCAGAGTTCAATACTGGGCCCAGAATTGTTTCTTTTGTTCATCGGCCCCTTGGATGAGAGGGCAGATGCCTCCTCAGCAAGTTCAGTGACAACACAAAGCTGAGAGGAATGGCCAATACCCCTGAGGGCTGTGCAGCCCTTCAGGAGGGCCTCGACAGAATGGAGAGATGGGCATAGAAGAACTGCCTGAAATTCAGCAAAGGCAGGGGAAGAACAACCCTCTGTGCCAGTACAGGGTAGAGGTTGACCTGTAAAGCAGCTCTGTGGAGAAGGACCTGAGGGTCCTGGTGGACAACCATCTGTCCATGAGCTATCAGTGTGTCCTTGTGGCCAAGAAGGCCAATGGGATCCTGGGGGCATTAGCAAGAGCATTGCCAGCAGATTGATGAAAGTGATCCTGCCCCTCTGCTCAGCCCTGGTGAGGCACATCAGGAGTGCTGTGTCCAGTTCTGGGCTCCTCAGGACAGGAGAGACACAGAGCTCTTGGAGCTGGTCCAGTGGAGGGCAACGAAGATGATTGAGGGACTGGAACATTTCTGCTTTGGGGAAAGGCTGAGGAAGCTGGGATTGTTCAGCCTTGAGAAGCAGATGAGGTTCACTCTCAGTTGTCTATCTGAAGAAATGGTGTCAAGAGGATGGACCCAGGCTCTTCTCAGTGCTACCAAGGACAAGAGGCAATGTACAGAACCACTTGTTTCACCAACGTCTTCACCTGAACATGAGAAAGAACGTCTTCCCTGTACGGGTGATTGAGCACTGGAACAGGTTGCCCAGGGAGCTTGTGGAGTCTCCTTCACTGAAGATATTTAATAACCATCCAGACTCAGGCCTGTGCAATGTGCTCTGGGAGGACCCTGCTGGAGCAGGGAGGTTGGACTGGCTGACCCACTGTGGTCCCAGCCTTACCCATTCTGTGATTCTGTTAAATATCTCAGATGACTGAACATAAAAATATGTACAAATTATTTCACATTAAATTAAATTTAATAAGATCTCTGCAGAAGTCTGTTTTTCAAAATGAAGCACAAGAGAGCTCTTGAATGCTTGCACTGTTTTGACATGTGTAATTTCAATATGTTAAAATACTTTGTTATAATTAGGACAACTGCAGGATTATTACATAAATTGTCATTTTTGGTTGCAGTAGTTTCTAATTCACTGCCATAATGCACTCCTCCTTGTTTACTGGCACAGCATTGAAGCAGACTGAGAGCTTTCTTTTTTTTGATTCTTGTCAATTGACTGCTTGGCTTCCACTGTTGAGATAAAATTGACATTGTGGTCGATGAAGTTTGTGAACTTTTTTGGAAAAAGATTTGAACCCAAATTTTCTTTGTCTAACTTCATTCACAGATCCGTTGTTTTGTTTGAATTTAAGCTTATTGAGTTGATGATTCCTTTCTAAGGGGACAGAGGGCCCAATATGCCAGCTGGGCCCAACCCTATAGGAAGGTCTGCTGCCTTCCTGGGGCCTGAGTAGGGATGTCATCTGGAAACTTCCTAATTGGGAGCGGTCCTGAGACTACTACTCATTACTGATCTTCCACATAGCGGGTGATGAAGTGGCAACATGTAGTCTGAGGATGATCAAAAGGACTTCAGGGCCTTGGGATGTTTGGTAAGGGAATCTGATGCTCAAGTTACGATTTCCTCTCTACTTCCAGTTGAAAGCAGCAACATTGGAAGAAACAGAATGGCTGAGTCTATTAATACATGGCTCTATGGCTGGTATCACCACCACAAGTTTGGGGTTTTTGACGATGGAATGGTCTGTGCAACACCAGGTATACTTGTACCAGTAAGGACTCGCCTTTCTCAGGGAGGAGAATCACTGCTTGGCAGCCAGAGGGGCCCATTGACAGAGCTAGTTGTGATAGGGGAGGAGGACAATATCAGGTTTGTGCCTGGCAAGCTGTGGGGTGAGAAGTGAAGGTTGGAGGGACAGCGTGGCAGTGAGGATGCTCTGCCAGTGACTCTGAAATGTGCTGGCCACTCTGGAGCATACTTGCAGTCTTAGGGAGACAAGCCAGGGATTCCTGATGAACAGACACCAGCAGGGATACACCAGAGAATTACCACAAAGGAATTAAGGGCTGTTCCTTTAGGAAGACAGCATGGCTGACAGGTCAGCTGAGATGCCTTTACACCAGTGCATGCAGTGCGGGCAGCAAACAGGAGGAGTTGGAAGCCACTGTGCTGCTAGAAAGCTCTGACCCTGTTGCCATTTCAGGACAAGGGGAATGGATTCAAACTGTGTTTGTGTAGAAGCATTTCACGTATGCTCTTCAGCCCTCCATGTTTCCAGGAACCATGTAAATGTTTCCACTAGCATTGACACCCTCGTTAGGATTGGTACTACATGGTATGGAATTGTGTGTGTACTGAGGTTTCATTCAGGTTTGGTCTAGATAATGAAAGTTAAAATATAGCATTTATTTTCTTCTGCTTTACCAGTAGATTGCTGGTAGTCTGTTGGACTTGGGGAGTAGTGCAAAGGTGGACTCATAAACAACAGCATGAGGAAGTAGAACTCCAACATGGAGAGACTGAAAAAGGAAGTGGGCTGGATTGAGCTGGGCTCAGTATTTCTTAGCACAATTGTTGAACCAACACCTAGATCTCAGTCAGCTCTAATCATTCCTAGACACCACAGGGGTAGAAAACAGACACTCCCTTCTTTTTTTCCACAGACATGACTGCATAAAACCCCAGTTCCTGTTGCCAGCAGCTGTTTCAGCAGAGGAATTGAAAATAGAACCTCTGCAGATGTTATTGTCTGGTTGGGGAAAGACAGCCAAAGCTGGAAAGTGATGGATCTAGTTTTCTTATGCAAGCTGGTCTAGTCTTCCATCACAGCAAAGTGTTTGGCAAAACATTGCAAAAAATATATTCATGCCTATCATCTTAAGACTGTCTTTAAACAATATTTTGACATGGATTATGCCTGCAGATAGGTAAGTATAACCTCCTTTAGGCTTATTCCTCCGCTTCCTCTCCAGCTAATCATATTTGTTATGATATATCAAACTCTGAGTTACCTAACTGATTATTTTAAAGTGTTAAAGGTACAGGTTATATATAGGATGAAGTAGTGTCTGTAATGTATAGATTTAATCTAAAACAGCTTCTTCCCAACACAGGTAGTCAGTCAGCTTTGCTTACATGATTATATGTGCACATATACATAACTCATTAATACTGGATCCGTTCTCTCCAAATGGAAACATTTAGAAAAAAATTACGGCTTTTTTTTTTTTTTTTTAATTAAATGGCAGGTTCTAAGGGTATAATAGGAGAAATG
>VZTR01029168.1:897790-907861 GCA_013400775.1 Chaetops frenatus | reverse complement strand
GAAGGAAGGAAGGAAGGAATTAAAGTAAAATAAAGGGTATAATTTTCAGCTTCTAGACTAACATTCCATTTTCCGCATGCATATCCCTTCATTGTATTTTGGGAGCTTCTCTCTCTACTCTGATCTTAAAAAAAAAAAACAAAAAACAAAAAAAAAAAAAAAAAAAAAACAAAAAACAAAAAAAAAACCAAAACAAAAAAAAAAAACCAACCAACCANAACAACAACAAAAAAAACAACACCCCAGCAGTTTTAAGAAACAAAAAAATTTGAACCAATTATGACTAAATAAAAAGAAGTATCTTTTAGACTGTGAGTTGTAAATACACTTCTGCAGCAAGACAGGCACCTAGAGATCTTCTCATGTAGTGAGGTGATTCTCATCAGTGCTGAGAGCCAGCCAGCCCTGGCTGGAGCCAAGCTGCACGTCAGCTGAAATCCCCTCTTTCTGCTTAACACCTCCCACATTCCCTTTTCCCCAGCCACCCTTCCCTGGAAGGTTTCTCCCTGATGGCACAAGACCACCCCATCACCACCCTTCATAAAGTGGGATTCCCCCCTGGGTACTTGGGCAGAGATTGTATAACTGGCCCCACCACATTTATACCTGAATATTTCTAATTTCCCTAAGTCAGCAGGGGACGTTCAGAGACCACTAAGTGCTGGTAACCACATCAAAACATTAATTAACACAACTATATTCCCACACAAATAAAACATTAATATGGTAATTTCTTGCCTATAACCAGCTGGTATCTTTTCCCCAGCTATATAGATAGTAGGATTAACAGTGCAAAGCAAGTATTATAACAAAGTCAAATTAATATCACCTTTTCCCAGTTTTATAATTCAGAATCAAACAATAAATTATAGAAGTCCTTTAGAAACCATCCCTCATGAAATACTTCTCCTGAATCCATGCTCAAGGTGTAAATCCCTTTCCACAGAGTTTTCCTGGTTTCTATGTATTTCAAGGCTACTCAGTGACAGAATCTCAGCCTGGACACTTGTGATTGTCAAATGGCCCAAGATAAAACCAAAACAGAAGAGTTTTCTGTAGGAGAGGTTCTTGGTTAATACTAAGAAATTGTTTTCTAATATTTTTTTAGTCATCTCAGGCTCAAGCTACACTTGTCGAAAAACACACGAGTGTATTTCTCTTCACTCTGCATTAATTTTGGCATTGCCTTCAATGATAAATGCATTTCATGAACGTTAACACATTATACATACATAATTTGAAAGAACTATGGGGAAAACAAGCAGCAAAAATATGAGCAATGTCAGTTAATGAAAAGCTCACATTTTCAAACTAGTGTTTGGCTAATTAAAATTGAATTAAGTGACTACAACATTAACTATATCAACTATTTAGCATAAAAAGTTGTTAAATATATCATATTGTATGTAGGAAGATCCTTGCTATCTTTAATTGTAAGAAATAGTCATGTACTATTTAATTGCACAACTTGGTAAGATATAAAATTCAGTTACATGAATTATATTTAATAAAATATTTTCAAACATGTTGTTTTTAAGATTGTGAAATTTTATGGGTAGTGTAATAGAACTGAAGCACATTCCTAATTACATAATTATTTGCATTTTCAAAGTCCAGCTAACAGCATAACTGGTCTTGTTTTTACAGTCTAAGGTAGAAAAATACATCAAGTGCTCAGAATTCACTAACCAATAAATAATTTTGAATCCTCACTTGAATGGTTTTTCCACAAAATTTTGACCAAGTTAATCCAGTATCAGACCACAGAGAGTCCTCCTATTATCCGTGGAACAGGTGTTCCTCATTACCATAAATCCACAAACATCCACAAAAACTTTCAGCAATGCTCCAAGCTGATACTAACATTAGCAGAATTAGCATGTTTTAAAAAAGTTTCCTTTTTTTTCTTTTTACATGTAATAATTGTCACCAAACTTCTGACATGGAGAAATTCAAATCCTTCTAGTTTTTGTCCATCCATAAAGAGCTGTGCCATTTCTTCATCTACCACAATGATTATCTTTTGCTTTCGTAATTGGAAGGGTTTCATACCCTACTCACCTCCCAGCATACACAGACAGTTACTGACTTTTCCAAGAAGTCCATGCTACTCACTGCTATACAGAAACACCATCACCAGTCAGGGCAGGGATTAGGGAAGGAAAACAAAAGGAAAAAAAACCATAATATTAGGTAATACTCAGTGTTCATTAAAATAATTACCTCTAAAAGTATTTTCCATGCTACCTGTAGTATGATTTGCCCAGTCCAGGCTCCTGGTGTCACACACAGGAGGAAGATCAGAAGCAGAGCATCCCTGGGGAGCTCTGGCTGCTCTTGGAGGCTCCCCAGGGCCCCCATCTCAGCAGCATTTGTTTGCCTGGTTTCACACAACAGCACCTCATTATCAATCAGCACTTTGGCTACCCACTTCAAGGGGAAGTAGCCTGAATGATAAAAGATGGAATAAGAAACATGCTTCCCACAGCCAGGACAATAAACACAATCTTTTAAATTAAATCTCTCTAAATTAGAAATTTCGAGCTCTTTTTTATTTAATGCAATCCTAAGTAGTGCAAGAGCTGTCATTCCTAGCTCTGCATACACCACTCCCATGTAACTCATCTATCACTAACTCATTTGAAAGCCACATTTGATGAAACCTTGAGCTAAACTGCAGTTAATCATCTGGGCATGGCCCAGAAACCCTATTAGAGATGGCAAGGAAATGAAAAAAAAAAAAAAAAAAAAAAAAAAAAAGCAGGGAAAGAACACATGAAAGAAATACTAAGGCTTCTTTTCAGTTGTATTTGTGCAGGAATTTGTATTTTGAATTTGCATTTGTACAAGCTGGAAGAAGCCACGGGCTGCAGGCACAGGCTGAGAGTGCCAAAGCACTGTCTGAGCACAGGCACCTTTCCTGCACACCCAGCTCCAGAGCCGTGCTTGGATCTGCCTTTGCCGGCAGCCCAGCCACTCCCGTGGGCACTGGAGCTCACACCAACATTCAGCACCGAGGCTGCAGCTGCCCCCTGCCCCTCTGCACCTCAGTGGGCACCCAGCCCTGGCTCTGTCTGCAGCAGCCTCAGGGGAGCACTCAGCCTCTCAAGAGATCCTCTGGAGCTCAGTCCAGCAACAAGAACACAGCCCTCAGCATCACTGCATGCAACCCACATGCAAGGGAGGAAATTGGAACAAACAGAGAGAAAGCAAGGACAAAACAAACAGAAAGAGGCTCAGCTACGTTGCTCACACACAGCCCTTGGTTCAGCCCCTGCAGCTGTCCCCAAGGGTCAGTTCATGGAGATAGCAGACCAGTCTACATTCACTCACACTCTCCCCTAAATTCTCCAAGCTTCCTTTCTCTCCTTAGAAAGATTCTGCCAGGTCAGCTGATGTTACTCAGATAGCTCTCACAACTATAATTCTGCACAACCTCCTTTTGGGTTTGTTGGCTTGTTGCTTGTTATTTTTATTTTTTTTTAACATGAAACTTCTTCTAATTGTCAGTTTCCCCAATCTCAATTTTCCGTGACTGTCTTGTTAAAATCAAAAAACACACATTGTTAGCAGAGTGCCACATGCTGTCCTGGAGAGTCTCACACAAACAAAATTTAACAACCAGAATCAAGTGGTCTTTATAGTACTTGTTGAACCCATTCTACCTTAATAAATCAAAGCCTTGATTCCACATATCATATCAGTTGCCAAGTTTCATAAGGAATACAGACAAATTAAAGGAAATTATGAGGTCAACCGATACATTTTATTGCCATCCTTTGTAGACAGGGTGATCCACTGGATGATAATGCTGTTTTAAAGTGCTGTTTTGTGATCATCTCGATTTACTTAACACTCATTTTAACATTAATATTTATCATGTCTGATGAGAATTGATATAAACAAGTATAATCAAGATCATTTTAGCATCCTTATTACACAAATGCTTTTGGGTAATTTTATGAAAGAGAAAAACATGGTTGTGTATTTATTCAGAGCTACAAGTATCCCACAGGCCAGTCATCTTAATAACAAAATTACGATTTTTATAGCTGTGGATATTGTCCCAGTTCAGCTGCAATGGAGAGTCCAGTGCACTGGAGACATGAGAGGAGAATTTGAGGGTACTAAATTGATTTACTCTGGAGAAGGAGAGTTTTGGGATAATCTAACTGCTGTTTTATACCAGCTAAGGCAAAGTTATAGGAGGGATTCATCCCAGCAAAAGAACAAGAAGCAATGGTCACAGTTGCAGAAGAGGAAATCCAAGTGGGCTAAAAGGAAAACCAAAAAGTCACAGCAAGATTATTCACACACTGGGGCAGGTTTTCTGGGGGGGATGCAGAACCTCCAACCATGGAGATGTTTGTTTTATGCCTGCATAGGCAGACAAACAAACCTTCAGCCACCCGCTCTTCTTTTCACTATGGCCTGTGTGGAACAAGGGGTTGGGATTCCCGAGCCCACAGATCCCTCCAAGCTGGAATCTGATCCCAGGCCATATGTAAAACAGAGCAGGAAAGCACCTGCACACCTGCTGCTTTGCAAGGCATGATTCCAGGCAGAGGCAGCGCCTCCTAAAGCACTCCTTGCCTTGGACAAATTAGCTGCAAGTTTTAAACACCATACACACGGGAGAAAATGCTTGAAAAAAAGGTAAAAAGGTGGAGAAATTTGTTTAGTGTTGGACCTTGTCCTGCATATTTTAACAAGTAAAATACATCCAGAGTTTATGTCAGCCTGAAAAAGCTCTGAGTAGCTGAGAGGGAAGTTTAGGCTCTTGGGTGCAAAACCACGTTGGAAATGCCAGGAAAGGAGCAGGACCCTTTGCATCCTGCTGTGTTTCTCTGGTGGAGAACATAAGGGGCATCATTCTCTCTGTTTGCTTCAGCAATTATTTTACTTTTCATCAATAACCAAGATATCCCTAGGGCATTCATCCCAAAATCTTAAAAAATACAAGATAGTTCCTTAAACTCTAAAAGCTTCCTCTGCTGACTTTTGCACCAAAATGGCATCATGTACTCTTAAGCACTTACCTAAATTGTAACACGAAAGCCTTTTTCCTGAGGCAGGTGGCTTTATGCCAATCCCACAAAACACTTCTGTTTTTTCCTCCCTGGTAGAATAGCACATCCTTGGTCTTGTGTTGCACTGCTTTCTGGGTTATAATCTCTGAGAGGAGTGTCACTCAAGCCTCTGTCTCTGTATATCCAGGTTAACTCCTGCCTCTCAAGCAGAAAGGAACACACTGCAACAAGGATCAAGGCAGGTACTTATGCTAAAAACCACCCTGCAATGGGAGCTAGGGACATTTAGGTTGTCAAGCAAAGACAGAAGACACACATTAGGAGACTGCAACCCAGAATAAGCAGACTTTCCTTTTACCTCTGAGGGTAATGGCATTACAAACTCACACAGCACTTTACCAGTTACCAGCCATTGCTCTCTGAGGGAGATCTGTACCTTTCACTTGAATTACTTGTTTGAAAGCCAGAGCATACAAGGTAGAAATCATTCTTAAAATTTGGATGAAGAAATGGTTGCAAAATGAATGGCAGCATTTGGAGTTCCTTGCTTTCCCAGGGTTTTTATTCTCTTTTTCTGAAACTGAAATATAAGAGTTACTAGCAGAGGAAAATCTACTTTCCCTTGTCAGACAAAGTTTATGAGTTATGTTTGTTACAAATGAAGAAAGACTTGATGAGAAGCCCTTGCACACAAAAGCTTCAAGCAGATGATGAATAATTTTTTATTAAATCTCTGATACAAAATGTTTGCAAATCCATTTACTGCCAGAAAAGAAAAAAAAGGGAAAAAAATTTGGTTCTCTTATAGTATGAAAAAGTGAAAACACAAGGAAAGTCGTCTTCCATGATTATATAATGATATATTCCTTTTAAATGAATATTGCAAGCCAGGAAAGGGGAAAAGGTCAGGGAGATGACTAAAGATATTAGCAAGAGTTTAAGTATCAGTACTGCTTATTACTGCTCATCATTAGCATCAGTATTACCACCAACCACAGCTGGGAAGTCTGAGCTGGCCCTTAAGCAGACTCTGTATCATTCTGTTCTAGAGATTATGAAAGAAATCAGATTTCACACCCCTCCCTCTCTGTGCCAGTGCTGGTGACATCATGCAAAACTGTGCCCAAGGCTGCAGCAGGACATGAGGGCAGCAATGGGAAAGTGGCAGAGCCTGCTGCCATCAGCTTTGTCTGCTGTGCTACAAGATGACGTGGCTTCTTCTGGAGCAAGATAGGTACCAGAATCTATAGATCATCTCTTCTTTATACCCTGTATAAAGTACCCACATATATGTCCCCTCTCCTGTGCCACCTCCATGTTGTGACTGCAGAGCTTTGGGCCACAGAGATGTTGTCCTCTCACCCTGCTGGAGGTGTCTGTGATGGGGACCCAAGAGGCAGGGCTTCCTGCTGCTTCTGCCATGGACACCATGGTGTGCAACTCACTCTCATGGGATTGTCACTGCTGGGAATTCTGAGCTGCAAGGTGACCAAAAGCCCTACTTAAAATCCAATGGTTTGGGCTTGAATAGCCAGTCTTGACACTCAGCCTTGGTGGAACAGAGATTTGACTAAGTTGGATATGATGCTTGTAAGTTATACAATGCATTCTTCTATGTGCAGGAGTGGAGTAGGATTTATGTGTTTTCATTGAGAAATTTCAGTTTCCCATGTGAATAGCAGTATCATACATAACCAGAAGATTTGGGTATTGATATGATATTTCTGTACAACTGGCAATCAACTCTTGTGCATCTTTGTCATCTAACCCACCTCTGTTTCGTTTTTACCTCAGTATTTAATTTCACATTTTCAGAATACACCTCCAGAAGAAGAGGGGTGATGGAATTCTTAAACAGATTTCTATGATTTGGAAGCCAATCACCAGGGTATGAAAACTGTAATTAGCTCTGGAAAATGTGTCTTTAAATCAGGCAGCCATACAACTGCACTTGGGCTCTCTGAGATGTGGGGTTTGGTGCAAGGGAAATATTCTTTGTTTCTTCTGGTGATTGCAGCTACTGGAGCCTGCTGAGGTGTTTACTTTTGCATTAGGATCAAGACTTGGATTTCCTGATAATGATTGCATTCACCAGTTTGAGCCTCCTATCCCCATCTCTCCTACTGCCATACCTGCTCAGGGTTCCACTCTCTGCATGAGCTGATGAGGTTAGTGTTATCAGAAATTCCTTCTCATGGCAGAGCACACAGCCCCACTTTCAACACAAGGCTTCCCAAGTATTGCCATACAGCTTAAGGAATATGAATTTATTGCCACTCAACTTTGTCTGCTATTGGGAACCAAAATTTTATAAGACAAAAATCCATGAAAGATGGTAGAGTAATATTGGAAGTGTCTTTGAATAGGGGTCTCTGCATTCGAAACCACTTAAATACCTGCTTCTTTGTTACTCCTCCTGGAATATAGCCCAGATTTTTCTGAGCATTGCCCCTGGATTCCAGACCTTGCTGGAGAGCAGGGAAGGCTGGCTGAGGAAACTGCAACCACTTCAGAGGAATCAGACACAACCTTGCCTTTTAAAGCAGTTTATCCTGATGTATTTAGACAACTGCCAGGTCAGTTGCAGGCCCACACAGTTTTACATTGTTTCCCAAAGAAGAAATTCAGGCAGAGGTTTTGCTCTGATGGGCTGGCTGCAACTCACTCAATGCCTATTTGGAATATGAGAAGATAAAACAAAAACATTTGTCTAGCATTTACAAGAGAAAAATTGCAAGAGAACTTTGTTATTAAAGAAACGCAAGCATTGGAAAGGGAAAAAAAAGGTTATATCTCTGCTGGACTGTAAATCCAAAGGGAGATAGGAAACTAAGAAATGCAATTGAAGGCTTTCCAGATAAGCTTAAGCATTTAACAGTGAGGGATGACCTTTTTGTAATGTTTGAAAACTGCACCATATCCTTTCCTAGTTTATCATTTGGAATGATTTGTCCAGGAATGCTTTGATTAACAAAAAATATTAAAAATATTTTAGCATTTTAACACACTATTTGCCTTCCAGTGGTTCAAAGGTTTCAACAGCAGCATGAAAAACTCTCAAAATATTCCAGGTAGTTACAGTTTGCTGTGGGCTCTGTTGAGGCTCTACTTAGTGAGGAATCTAGCAAAGGTTGCCCTATTTGATTGTGTAACAGGCTGTGGCAATGTCCACTCAGCTCCTAATTTTGATGGTACAGTTTTAATAATTATAACCAGTGGAAGCACAAGAAATCCTTGCTTCATGTTGCAGAGCTCTCACAGTAGAAGCCTTGGCCACCAAACAAAGTCTGTGTAGCTGCATGACCCCTTGGAAGGCAGCTTTGCTCCACGGGATGCTGCAGCCAAACAGAAGATGGCTCTGAAGCAAGGATACAGGCAAAAGCAAATCAGAAAGAGGGACGTTATGACTCTTGGTGCAGCCCTTCAGAAATCTGCCCTGGTGAACAAAACCTGTTTGAGGCATTCCTACCCCAGCCACGGGCCCATGGTCCCACCTGAGCACTGCCACTCACTCACTCTGCAGTCTGGCTTGAAAGAAATCCAAAAGCCCAGCTCCTCTCTGTTGCTGACAAAGGCAAAAAAGCCTCAGAAAGCCAACTTGCCCAGCCCTGGTTTCACTCTGTTATGCACAATTGTCCCTTAGACTCCTTTGTCCCTAAATGACTCTTCCCCCTCCCTTCATGCCCTCCCTCCTGGCTGCTGCTCCCCTCAAAGCCACCCTCCCCATCCCAGCTCACTGCTCCTCTCTCAGCACATCCTTACCTCCCTGTCACCTGGTGATGCTGCAGAGGAAGGCAGAAATATCAAATTCAAAGCATCAAAAATTAGTTCCAGTGGACAATAAAATGTATTGCAATATAATTACTGTGTGACATCACTACAGGGCAAAGTGGAGGTTGTTTACTTGCCTTAATTAGGTATTTCCCTACTTTCACATGTTTGCCTTTCTTTTAAGTTTCTTTGTCTCTATTGGATTTTGTTGTTTTAGGGATAATTACAACACCCTCTTGTTTTTTCTTTTACCCCCAAGTTACCAAAAGTGCTCGTTTTCAACTATTTTAACTCAACGTTTTCATTAGGGAATATACAGAGCTCTTTGTATCTCTGAACTGAATTCTGAAAAACAGTCAATTAAGGATCCTGTTACAAAAATTAGTGGCACTCATCTCCAAACCTCAGCTTGATATTCCTGGTTAATTTTTTAACCTCCCAACAGTTGAGTCCTAAAAAAATACTTTGAGACACAAGATATTTTTCACCCACAGGTAGGTGACAGGAAGATGTTCCCAGGTGAAAAACACTGTCAGAAGCAAGGACAGCTATACCTACTCCCTCTATCCTTTTTCTCTGTAACAAGAAGTTTTCTGACTTGGATACCAACCTCAGTTCTTCCCTTTCAGGTGCCTTTTCCCACTGAAGAAGGCAGAAGAGCCCAGTGTCCATGGAGACCTGGTGCTGCCTCCTGGCTGGGAGCGCCTGAGCCCCTGGAGGCCACCACAGCTCTGCCTGTCCTGCTGAAAAGGCTCAGGAAGAGGCAGCTGTGGGACATCAAACCCCACATGCCAGACCTGCAGCTCTGTGCAAGCACTGAAGGCAGAAGGTGGAAGGGAAGGGAGTGCACTGTGATGGCAGCTGCCCATCTAAGGAACATTTTTGGCTCCAAGTAAGTGAAAAGGGGGGGAAACGTCAGTTTTTTTACAGCTAGGAATGTAAACCCACCACTTCCAAGTCAGCATTAGAATTTCCAGTCACCCAGATGTGAAGCTCCTACAGAAGCTGTAGACCAATCTTGTTCTCTAATATTTGCCCCTAGACCTAAGCTCTGCTGTGGGAATAGAGAGTGCTTCTAAAATTATAAAGTGATAGGAGAGGATTTCTCCTAAATCCTTTTAATGATGTCTGCATACACCTAGAATCTCACTTTTTTTTTTTTCTATTGTCCTCATCTAGCCATTGCATTAGTGGAAAGTTCTGTTAGAATGCTGGGTTTAGGCTTTTGGGTTTGAGGGGGTTTTAGGGTTTTTTTTTTTTTTTTTTTTTT
>VZTR01029168.1:850872-897779 GCA_013400775.1 Chaetops frenatus | reverse complement strand
TTTTTTCCTTTCCTTGTGGATCTTGGCTCCTTTAGAAGGGACAGCCTGCTATAACAGGTGCACTGCAGACAGGTGCTGCATAAGGCTCCCTACAGAACTCTGCCAATGCTTTTCAATCATGATCCACAACACCCCTGCTACTCCTGTGTGGGGCCTCCCCTCTGCTGCAGCTGCCAAGGTTATGAATTATGCCATGGTGTATGGATTTGGACAAATGTCCACTGCTGACTAGGTGGACACCACTGATCCTGGCTTGCAGGTAACACAAGCCAAGCCTTGGAGGGCTCAAGCCAAGCCTTTAACCCACTCTGCTGCCTCTCCCACAGTTTTTCTTTTTGATTCAGTCACACATTATGTACCCTGACTCCCATGCAGAAGATTTGTGGCAATTGCATGATGTATGAGGTGCCATTTGTAAAATATTATTTAGTGTAAAACATGATGTTTTTTCCGTTGATTTACAAGTTGGATTTATAAATCTGCACTTCTCACAGTTTGAGTTATATATCTTGCCTCTGATTTATAAAACTCACCAGTAAATCTTCAGCAGAAAGTTTTGATTCAGAAATCATTATTTTAAACATTAGATTTAGCTAAAACATTCAACTGCTTTATAAGTCATGAAATGGATTTACATGCCCTAATCTGGATTTACAAATTCTACAGCAGATTTACAAATCACCCTGAGAAATTCCTAAATAAAATGCTTTGATTTATAAAACTTCACTTTCCACTTAGGATACAAGTGACTGATTTATTATTCTGAAGCCATACAATATGCTTTAGTCAAAAAATACTACTTTTACTTTAAGTTAAAATTCTGATTTATAAATAGTTTTACAGCAATGTAGACCCAAAAAAAGTAAAATTGTTTGCTGCAGGACTGCTTTGCAAACAGCTCCCTGCACACATGAAAGGCAAGACATTTCTGAGAGGTCACATGGAACCAACTGATCAGAGTTTACAGCAGGGGAAAGAAAAAAAAATTGGGACAAAGAAATTTTTTATTTCTCAGTAATAAGCCCAAGGTTTTGAGAAGGAACATTTTGACTACCCTGTCAAAATCATTTCTCAGTTCTAAAAGCTTCCTGTAACCCTGATCTCAACCCCCAGCTACAGGAAAATAGTTTGAGTGCCTCCAACAACTCCAGGAGTTATGGGGACTTCTATTGAACATCATGAGGAGTTCCACTGAACACTGCAGGAAATTTGTTCCTCTCAAGTGAACTTAATGTTTTCCAGCTTTTAGGATCAGATGTCATTTATTTGCACCATTCCAGCCCAGGTGTTTTCAAGTATTCAAAATCGAGTAGGAAAATGGGAAAGTATAAGAGTGAAGGAGATTTCTGCAGATGCCTCACTCTGATGGGTTCCAAAAACTCTTACAGGACCAACAGGGCATTTAAATATTTCAGATACTTGAGCAGCAGTTCATCATGAATACCCATCAAGGACTCAGATGGGATACTGGGGACAGACAGAACTGTCAGACAGCATAAACACAAAATGCAGCAGAATAGAAATTAACAGACCATTTTTGATAAAAGCCACATATCTTGGAAATTTTTTTGGCAATATCTTTTTAGAAATGACTAAGAGCAGGTTTCATCCAAAAAGCAACATTCAGAGCAATTATCTGGAACTCCCTGAAGAATGCCAGGCATCCTGTCAAACTGTGGGACATAGTGCCAGCACCCAACCATAGTAGCAGTTCCCTTTCAAAGCTCACTTCATAAATCCTCAGGAACTATGAGTAGGCTGGAGAATCCCATTGATCTGAAGGGGATTTGCTTTATCCAGGTAGCTCTAATAGAGGGTATCAGCAACACTGGTTTCTCTTTAGCACAACTGGAATGATTCCATAATA
The DNA here is from genome assembly GCA_013400775.1 of Chaetops frenatus. Taxonomy (NCBI): domain Eukaryota; kingdom Metazoa; phylum Chordata; class Aves; order Passeriformes; family Picathartidae; genus Chaetops; species Chaetops frenatus. The sequence continues at coordinate 895,912 of VZTR01029168.1, read as the reverse complement.
CAAGTTTGCTGGGGCACAGGGTTAGAAATCATGACTATTAATTTCATCCTCACTTTCAACACCAAATCACCAAGACCTAAATCCTTCCAGACAGCTGGGTTCCTGACTTCTAAGGGAATTTAGACATTTGCTTAAATCTGAGGGTCTGACCACAAAAATATCTTTAGATTACCTCTTCCTGCCTTGTCTAGGAGTTTCCACCCCTGTACAAAGGGTCTGACAACAGCAGCAGCGTGCTGGGACCTGGCAAAGCCTGGTGTTTTGGGGCACTGTGGGGCAAACCCTGATCCTCTCCTCTCCCTGCTTTCTCTCCTATCTGCTCAGATAAATATCCAAGATATGCAATGTACTTCTTCAGGGAGTGTAAAAATGATACAGATGAACTGATGCTCTTTGTTAATCTTGAATGTTTCCTTTTATTAAAATAGCACGTGAGAAACTAAGAGCTTGTATTGTGTTCTCCTAATGACAGGTACACTACTTACAGTGTTCAAAAATTCAGCTTATCATTTCTAAAATGGAGACTATATCTTTAAAGCACTCAGATCTAGAGATGAAAATGGAATATAGGAACAAGGTATTATTTAATTACAAGGTTATTGAATTGACAGTTTTCAGAAAGTGTTTTGCTGTCAGATTTTTGGAATAGAAGAAATATTTACACAGGATTGAATCCCCAAAACTTAACAAATAAATTCAGATCTAATCCAAAGCCAAAGAAGGGAATGACAGTGCTTTAGTTTTCATCACCAAGCACTACACCAGGCCTCTTCTTGCTGGTACAGATAATATAGTTGGTACAAAGTCCAGTAAGCTCAAATGCAGGTGAAAATGATAATGCCTACATGCACATAAACACCATACTTGCTGCAGCTATAACCAGGTGAATGGCTCTAGCAGAGGTGACAAAAGAAGTCACCCAAGTTTCATTTGTGATTTTATATCCACAGCTTCTCCAGCCAGACTGTGGCAGGTCTAGCTAAGCCATCCCAGAGTGAGACTGTGAAGTGGAGAGATAACTTTCTTGGTCAGATTTGCATTTAGCATTTTCCACATTCTCTGCATTCTTAGATTATTCATATTTGGTCATCATCTTCTCAAAAATCTTTCCCCCATTCTGCTAGATATATACATATATATATATGTATATATACACACACCTATCTTTCTAAATTCACGTGGAAATACTGAGAGAGGAACAGGACAACATGCAGGCCTATTTTCCCAGTGCTGCATAGCCTGACAGCTGTAGTTAAAATCCAGAGTGTCTGGTTCTGATGTGGTGGCTTTGGTTCCCAGCCCAGCTGTGCTCTGGCATCAGCCCCTGACGTCACTGGGAACTCTGCCTCCTTACAGCATGCTTGAATGGCTCTCCCAGTTCAAAGCCAGATTCCTAGCTATGTTTGATTACTTGCATTTATTTTCTTGACAGGTAGCCTTTTGCTGTAATTACAGTAGTAAAATTTTTTACATCCATGCTAACCAGCTTTAATGTTCTCAGCACAGAGCTAAGAACATGCACACGCTGAAAAAGAAAGCTACACAGGGCAAAGGAGAGCTTTAATGCTGTTCCTTCCTTTCAGCCTTCAGCGTGACTGACATCCATTCAGCCACAGATAAGAAAACTTGTAAGTTCACTGAATAAATCTCAGTATAGTGCAGCAAAGGTATTTTGGTAAAAATGCCTCTGTGGCTGAGATGTACGGACATTCTCCAGAATCAACACATTTGTGTGAAGCACTCTGTGATACTGTAAGATTGGAGAGATTTTTATCTTGGTTTGATAAGACTAAGCAGACCAGCTGGACACACACATAGCCCACACCCTGCCTACTCTTGCCTGTTTCCCCTGATGTGCTTCCCAGTGTTTCCCCCATTCTGTGTTTAAAACTCCTAAGTGACAGAAATTCCACTACTTTCCTCAGAAGACTATTCTGCAGATTAGTTAGGAGCTTTTCCCCTGACACCCAGGCTGAAATTTCGATTTTTAATTATATTTTATTTTCACACTCCTACTGTCGTCTCTTCCTGATCTGCCTTTCTTTGTGCTACCTTAAACAACCCTTCTTTACCCTTCAGGTCCAGCTCTCAGCCTGCTAAAGCTCTTTTGCCCCTCTGTGGCAACACAAAGCAGTCTAAAAGCCAGCAGAGGATTTCCCAGAGGAGAGGAGTCCCACTGGTTCTGCTCCAGCCTTTTCCCCACTCTGTGGGGCACAGGACCTGGTCAGCAAGGCTGGCCTGTATTTGTAGTGCAAAGCTGCTGTGGGTTGCTGGGGTTTGGGCTGTGCTGCAGGATTGGGGTGCATTGAAATCAGCCTGATCCTGCCTCCCCTCCAGCAGAGCTGTTCCCATTTTCCCCCTGGGCATTACCTTACATTTGCCCCAGCTGACATTCCTTTCCTTTCCTTATTTCTTTGGCATGTTTCTGATCTCAGTTCCCTTTCTATTATTTCGCTGCCCTCAGTGATATTTATAATGTCTCCAATTTAGTATCATCTGTGAATTTCATTAACCAGCTGTTTACTCTCCTCTTTCAGATCATTAACGAGGATGTTAAATAACACTGGACCTAATGCTATTCCCTGCATTACATTAGTAGGAAACTTCCCTATGTTTGATACATTGCCTTATTTTTTTTTTTGTTCTGCTCTGTACAGCTCCCTGGTTCAGTGTTAACCCACATGCAGCATTTCTAGGAGCCAATGTGAATTAATTTCTCAGGTAAGAGGATAAGCAAAGGTATCTCATGCCTCGCCCAACTACACTGTGTACCTAGCATTAGACCCTGTGGGAATCTTATTTCTAGGAAAAAATCAAGCTTTTTTTCTTGCTAAGAAACATTCTGTGTAAGCCACAGTGCTGGTGACAGCAGCAATGGAGGGAGCAAAGCCATTTTAGTGACTGCTACACTCCTGTTACAATATTTTTTTTCTCAGCATTAATGCTGCTTTATCTACAGTCAGTGCATTTCCTTGCTCTCACATTTGCAAAAAGACACTATTTAAAAAAGACAGATTTTTGCATGGTTGTGTTTTAAGCTAGGAGTCTCCCACGCTGCAATCAAGGGTAATGCCAACTACTCACAGGTGTACATATATCACATAAACAAGTGAAACATTGATTGTGAGGGGTGCAGTGACAGTCCTCTATCCATAGCATAATCTTCTCAAGAGATATTTAATCAGATGATTATTTACATCTTAAAGACCAAGGAAAGGGAAAATGTTAACATCGAATTATGGGGAGGAATGATAAAGAAGATGCAGTGCATGAAGTGCTCATCACAGAACTGATGAATAAAGGGTTTGACTGAATATGCCTTAACACCACTAGTGCAATCTAAGCCCAGCCACTTGCATGATCTAAATCAGCAGAATCCACTGAAGCTGGTGGAGTTTAAGCAGTTCAAAACCCAAGAGACTCTGCCCTGACCGCTCTCTGAAGCTCTGAGCAAATCTCATATTTTTTCCCTGCTTTTTTTCACAACTTCTAAGTTAACTCATATGATACAACATTATAAACTATGTTGCAGAGAATACAGAGTCAAATGTCACCTTCTGAGACTTGTTCTTTTGTATATAAAATTCTCTGACTTTAAACTGGCTCTGGGTTGGGAGAGGGCACTGAGCTGAAATTTATTCTGCTAATTCTGAAGAAGGCTTGCAAAAGCCAAAGAGGTTTTTAGCTGTGCATAAAAACATGTGGAGAGCTTATGGTATAAATTATAGCTACATCCTTTACACTAAGCCTCTCCTTTAGTAAGTACACATTTCCTACTGTAAGAGCCAGTTTTTCTTAGCTGTGTAGTTCAAGGAGTTTGCAGTGAGGTATTTAGGTTGTGAGGGCAAACTCAGAGCTAGGGCTGTTTGGAGCTCTGATCATATGAAAATAACCTCCAGTTACAGGTGAAATTCTTCCCCTAACTCAAGAGATTTCACCAAAGAGTAAAAAACAACTCGTTCATGCTGTGGTTTGGGAGCCACAGGAAGGATAAAAACATGGAATGCAGAAGAGGTCATTGTGTTGTCTGCTGGATTGGTTCAGGTACACAAACCCTCAGGTCACATCAACTCCAGAATGAACCACAGACTGCAGAAGAAGAAGATCCACACACTCAGAAGAAGAAGAAGATCCACAGACTCAGTCTGGAAACAGACTTTGAAGCCTGGGAAACTCCTAAGTGCTTAAAGATGAATGATTGGTGCCCATCAACTCTTGCTCTTATTTTTATAGTAGTTTTTGTGGGTTTTTTGACAATAGGTGCTGTTAAGTAGGACAGGCCTGTAGGATTCAGAACCCTGTTCTACACAGAAGTCAATGCCATGAATATAAATTTTGGGTCACAGTATTCTGATCATCCCCAGTGCCAGGCACTGCAGACAAAACCCACAGCAGAAAGTGTAAGATGTCTATCATTCACTTGAGTTAGTAGCTCAGCAGAGCAGCTGCTTTGCTGCTTACCCACAATCTGCAGTGTGCACATCCTTATTGTCCATTAGACTTGTAAATTTAAGGCTGGGGTGGACTAGCTGGACGGGATTTACATAAAATCCCAATCAAATTCATGGCAGCATACCTTCCCCTTTGGTAATTAGATTCAGCGCCAGTTTTGGTTTTCTGAACCCAATAACCCATCTCTTTACTTTATGATATCTTAGCAATTTTCATTAGTAAGTGAATTTCTATGCATCACTTTTAAAAAGCACCAGCTGCACCAGTAAAAATGTGCATCCATTCACTGAACAGTCAAAAAATCCAAATGCATATTAATGCATCTGTACTCATTGAACTCTCAAGCACATCTAAATAGTCATCACATGTTCCCGATTTCCAATGCAATATCCCACTGGATGCTGATGAAAATACAATACAGTGGGTGCAAAACTGATTGCAAACCATATCTGGAGAGTAATTATCAATGGCTCGCTATGAAAACAAAAAAGAGGCATCAAAGTGGTGGTCTAGACCGGGTACTATCCAGCACTGTCAGAGACCTGAATGATAAAATAAAAGGATAAACTTGTAAAACTATTTGAAGAGATCAAACCAGAATGTACTGCAAGTATGCTGACCTACGGGAAGAACCAGACAAATTACAAAAAGATCTGAAAATGTTTGATGGTCATAGAGGATGTTTAATGCCATACTCAGATGCTCAAAAACATTTATATACTATAACACATGAATGAAGAAATTATGAAATTCTTCTGCTCTATACAGTTGGAAGACCTCAGGTGACACCAGTTTGAGTCATCTTTCTTCCACAAGGCTGTGATCCAAGTAGAGAAAATATAGGTGTAATGATAAATCAAGAAACCATAACCTATCAGGTTAATTAATCAGCATTATTAAGTCAGTGAAGAAAAGAATGAGGTATGTTACATGTTAGCTTGATAACAATTTGCAGTCACACTAAAGGCAGAGAAGAGGAGTGGATTCAAAGCTGCCCTAAGCCACAATGAAAATAACAAGAAATAAAAGGTTTAAATTACAAGGAGAGTCAGACTGGATATAAAGAGAGAACTGTTGTGTGGCAAAAACAGCAAAGCAAAGAAAGAGATTTCCTGGACATATTTGTGCAGCTTTCAAAAATTGTGTTTTTAAGCAAAAATGAGGCAAGCATCTGCTGGGAATGACAGAGTGATCAGTTACACCACCCCAGGGCAAGAGGATGGTCTTGATGCTTCCTAAGTGCCCTTCAAGTTTGCATGACTTAATTTAAAATCTCAGCTTTAATATTTTCTAGGGAGGCCAGGAACACGAGAGCGCTTGTTTTGAGATGAAAAAATACACAGCTTTCCAGTTGTTACTTCAAATCCAAGAAGAAATGTTAAGAGTTCATATTCACAATTCCTGCTCCTGAGCTTTCTTTTGTAAGACCATGTCACATGATGAAAAACTTCCCTGCATTGCAAGCTATTCCAACACCTCAGCTTCACTTGTTATTCCAGTTGCTGTAATTATTTTGGTACATTGGAAAATACCAGCTCAGAAGTGTTGGTACCCCAGGCATGACTGCCTGGATGCATAATTGGCCATTACAGTTGTGGTTCACAACAACACAGCTTTACCTTATTTTAATGATCTTTTGTAGGTGCCTGATTAAAGGTGATTGTCATTCAAATGTTTATTCATTTCCATACTTGCTGCCGAAGGATTTCTAACAGAAATTTGTTTTCTTTATCTCAAATTTGTAGATGAATTGTAAGCTTCAACTGCTGGACTGTGGCTTTTTTTTCATTTATGAAGATACAAGGCTGTTCCTTTTCCAATAACACAACCATACCTTGGCTCCATTCTGTGTAGCCTTTCCTGCACAACATTTCTTGTAGAAATGGGAGATTAATTCCCTATCACAGTAAAAAGTTCTCTGGTCATTTTTTAGACTTAGTTCAAGTAAAATTTCAAGTCTCCATGTAGTAAACTTCTTCATTTGATTCTCAGACTTCAGGGCACAGAGGCAATTTGATTCTCAACCTCCAGCCCAAAGGATTGATCCTTAAAGGCAAGGAATGATGGTTTAATCACACCAAAAGGATACAGAAATTAGAACTTGAACTAAATCTGGACTTGCAACAAATGCTGGTGGAGAAATTTGTGAGCTCTGTTCTTCATCTAAAGCATATTCTCTCACTGTTACAAGCTGCAACAAGACCAAAAGGCTGTGAAAACAGTAAAGCAATGTTGATAACACTATTCTTACATCTAGAGGAGTTCAAACACACCATTATTAGCTTGTATAGGAATTCTTTAATTATTGAAAGGAAACCCAGTGAAAAGCAGCAACAATGCACTGATGGAAACAATCTTCACACTGCAGAATATTTGAGGGTGGGAAATAAAGCATACCAAAATCCTAGTTAAGATAGTGGCAAGAAGAAAAGGAGAGTTGGATAAAAGATGAATTAACCCCAGGGTCAAAACCAGAAGAAAAACCTCTCCCATTGATTCTCCTATTTTATTTAAACACAAAGGCTTTGAGTCTTTCACTCTCCATCGAGTGCTGTGAAACTTTAGGAAACCTCTCTGGAGCTGGAGAAAAGATGGATGTCCTCTGCTCACCTGCAGGGGACAGTCCAAGGGGAGCCAGAGGGCCAAATACAGAAACCTTTGAAGGGAGAGATAAGTTCAGCTCATCTGGCAAAGACTCATCTCTCTTTCACTACTGCCTTAATTTTTAGGTTGTGTGAGCTGGCAAAGAAAGGGTGGAAATGTCTTGCCACAGTCTGAATCAGTTTTTCCACTGGAGATCCTGCAAGGGACCTGTCCTTGTTATCTACTGAAAATATGACAATGTAAAAAGAAAATCTAATTTTATCACCACCATTAACTTCGAGGAGCAACCACAACTAGCAGAAGGATAACTTGGCTAACAGGGAGCAGCCTGAGCCCCAGCAACACTGCCTGGCCTGGGACTCCCTCTGCTTCACTGAATTAGCTTTAAAAAGGAACACAGCACTGGGGCAAGAATGGATGGCAATGAGTAACTCCAGGCCTGCAACTGAAAGAAAAACAAGGCTGCACAGACATGCATGGGAAAACTTGATCCAAACTGTCATTACCAAATACCCCCCAATGTGGATAAGGCCCAGCTGTGGCTGTGAAGATGACTTTCCTCCCTGGAGATGAGCCAAGCTGGAGGAGGATGTGTCCCACCACCATTGCCTTGATGTTTGAGTTACTGCCAACTACGGAGTAGAGAATTCATCATCTGCCAGTGACCTCCAAGATCAGTCAAAGTTTTCATTGCTCAGAAAGGAAAATCACACGAAAAGGAAAACATCTGTTAGGAGAATAAGCTGCATTTCACGGTGCTTGCTGTATGCAGCAACATGTCTGTAATCCCAGACCACGTTTGCTGTGCCACAGTCACTCTCCACTTCTCCTCACTGCACAGATCTGATGCCTAAAGTCACCTTGACTGGAGCAAGTATTAATTTCTGTCAGTGGTGTTTTCAATGTTTGCATAGGCAGAGTTACCAAGGCAAGTGGGAGCAGACTGTAGGTACGGCCAGAGCAGCTCCTGGCCTGCCTCTGCTTTAGGAGCTCTGCTCCAGCTCTGTGCCCAGCAGCCACTGAGTCCTTCCTTACACATAGTCTGGAGTGTAAAGTCATAGTAGTATTCAAAAGGTTAAAGCAGAGTGAACTGTTAATTTTAATGCTTTCTCTAAGCTTCAGTTTTAATAAGCGAAAATGATGTTCTTATTTGCAGTAAAGTGGTGTTATAAAATTCTGTCTGTCAAGCTCATTTTAAAACCATGGAAATAAATGATCTGACAAAATCAGGCTATTAGACAAGTGAAGAAGAGTGATTTCCATAAAAGTAGAGGAGCTGTTCCTTAATTTCACACTTGGTAGTCTTTTGGGTCGACTAAATTTTTAAATAAGTGATAAAATTATATTAGCGCAATTGCATTTTTATAGATTTTTTGGTCATTGTACTCTTTTTCAATTCTTTTATTCTAACTCAAACCATTCTGCTGAAAGGTTACCTCTCAACTTATGTCACCTCATAACAGTTTCTGCTCACACAACAGAGCTGTAGGTTCACAAATCCTCCATATAAAAGTACCCAGGATGACCACACTGACCCAAAAGTATTCTAAAGTGGAAAGATCATTTTGCTGCTGAAGTGCTGGCCCTGCACACTGCATTTGACTCACACAGGAACAGATGTGAAGTACTCCAAGCACTTTGATTCCACACATGAACATTTTCTTTGGGAGCAGAAGTTTCCTTCATCTGCACCACCCTTGCAAAAGCCAAACAAACAAGGTGCTTTTCCATGTCAAGGTGAGTGTGGCAAGGAGAGCCTTTCTACAAAGAGAAGTCACTGCTCCCCATATCTGCCAGTGGAGATCAGACAGGCCTCAAAATGCACAGCTCGATGCTGAGAGATGTCAAAATATGTTCAGGGGCTGGTGCCCCTCTGACACATTCCAGATGATAGGAGGGAAAACTGCTCATACTCAACTTTCCCCTTCACTTGAGAAACAGGGGAGCTTTCCACACCCACAACCCAAGAGAACATTTCTGTTGCCAGTTTTCCCAGCCTAGCCTGAGCAGAGAGGAGCTTGGCTTCTCCTCACCCAAGCCCAAACACCAATTCTGAGAGCCCAGCTGGCTGCATACAGGAATTTGGAAAAACTTCTAAACCCCATGGCAAAGGTGGTGGCATAATTTTTCCACCTCTGGGAATTTACAACAAGCTTTTTTCTGACAAATCAAATCACATATTTCAAGACAGAAGCTAATTCTCTTCCTCACAGATTGAAATAATACCCTGGTAATTATATTGCAGTAGAGAGGTCAATATGGAAGGATTTTGACCTTTTATGAGGTGAATGACTCTTCATCTCACATTGCTCAGTTTCATTTGTTTGTTGAGAGAAGAGATCCAATACATTGATACACAGGTTGTGACATGCTGTTTGAACATTAGCTTGCTATAATTGGTCATGTCATCATGCATCATATTAACAATATACACAAAAGTGCCCTGAAACAATTGTCTTATAGATCCATCACATATCATAACAAAGCTTCTGGGACTGTTATCCAGCAGCATCCAATTGTGATGCACATTCTACTTGAGTTCTGGGCCTAAACATCACTGTCATCTTAATAGTAAAAGATGGATTAATAACTTCCTGCTGGCTTGCAAAACCTACATGCGTGTAAAAGACAGCAACACAAATTTATTGCCACTGAGCATGCTCAAAATAGAAAGCCTGTAGAAAAGCAAAAACTACTTTGTATATGGTTTTCAAACCAACAGCTCTTTAACTTGCCCAAGTATTCCTTAGCCCCAGCATTGCAGCAAGCTCTTCAAAAAAGTAGAGCCAGAAGTATATTTCATCTACCAGTTGAGACACACAACTTTGAAGTGCAACATGAAAAAAAGAAAAAACACTGACACCGAATTTAAGTTCTGTGTTATGAATCACACAGAAGGCATCTTTTGCACAAATATCTTCTTTCACCATATTTTCATATATTTTAAGAGAAGTGCAAAGTCAGGTTCATGCTACACACAGCAACACAAATACATTTCAGTCAAATTTCAGTGTAATTAAGATGCCCACATCTCCTAAGTTTTGAGATTTTCAGCTAGTAAACTTATCTTTTTCCCCTCCTATCTTCTTACAGCTATTTGTCAGTGAGAAATACCACTGATTTAACTCCTGATAAAGTAATGCAAGCTTAATGGAATTCATTTATTAAGAGGTTACACACAGGGACAGGCCTTACAGTCAAAAATCCTCCTAACTATGGGGTTTGTAAACCAGGAACCTCATCAGTTTGGCCCACATTCAACAAGACAGTAAATAAAATTATCCTCTTTATAACCAACATGAGCCATTGGCATGCAAATGCCATAATCCCCAGAAGAGGCACTTTGTTAAGGGAAAAACCCCACAAAGGGATAGAATTAGTATATGAGCAAAGCTCTGAAGTAACTATGAGACTTTTGCTCACTGCCATTCCAGAAGTTGCTCCAGGAAGAGTCTATGGGCAGCATGTAGAGAGCCCAAGGCTTACATTGCTGCTCAAGAGGTCTCTGGCTGTGCAGGGGCTGCACTATTCCCCCAGTGAGCCAGCACTGAGGGAATGCCACCTCATTTGTGCAGCTGGAAGGACTGTTCTTCAGATAAGATGGAAAATGATGCAAATTTAAATAAACCATGCAGACTAAACTATTAACATTCCTATGGCCTGTTCCACATATTATCTCAGCCTTTTAAGTGAGCCCCAGCTGCTCTGCTCTGTGACTGGGAGCACAGCACTGGTGCCCTGCACCCATTCAGCCTCAGCAGCACAAGCACTGGGTCTGGGCCCCAGGCATGTGGGGCAGGAAGCTGCATAAATGTGCTTTTCTATTTCCCCACACACAACCCCTGCTCTGCTGCACTAGTAGAAGATAAGTGTCCCTCAGCACAGGGTGGCAGTCAGTCACCAGTGCCAGCCCCAGCACCTCCTAAAGCCCTCGGGGGTCTGACAGGGATACCATGACCTGCAGAGTACAAGGGACTCACTGGGAGCCTTTTTATGTCCAGGGGACAACAAAACTCTACTTGCTAGCAAGGAAGAAAACCTGCAGCAGTGCCAGCTGCTCAGCCTCAGCTTCTCAAGCTCCTTCCTGGGTGTTCAATGGCAGCAGGATGCTCCAGCAGCTCCACACCACACAGGAGATGCCCAGCCAGCTGCAGTGGATACATGCCTTCATTTTAATTAAAAGGAAAGCTGATTTAAAGCTCTCTCCTTGGTACCCTGGCCCCGAGCAGCAGGATGCACGTGCCTAAAGCAAAGCTGGAGCTTTGTGTGCTGAAGCTGGTGGACACCTCCACCTCCAAGGAGGCCCCCTTGTGCCTCAGCATTGAGACCCCTCACGTTCCAAGAGGGCTCCCAGCACTGAGGCAGCACAGGGAGACCAGCCCTGCCTCAAACCAGCCACCAGAGCCTGGAGACTGCAGGCACTGCCAGAGCTCAGCACAGAGCCTGCTCCCTGGGCTGCCCCCTCAGCCCCTGTCTGTAGCTCTGGCAGGAAGAGAAACCTACCTTAGGAACAGGAACAATGTACTACAGACCATGTATTCAGGGTTTGGGGACAAAGAAAAAAAAGAATAAAAGCTGGCAGGTGTGAAGCTTTCTGGGCAGGGATTTCCTGGCAGCCCAAATGCCCCACTGCACCATACAGGAAAGGTTCTTGGAAAGGAAGGGGTACTGAAGTTATTCTTTCAGTAGTAAAACTCTGTTGTCTGTCCAAACACCACAGAAGCACCCAAATCAAGCTTTTCAGCTGCTTCTGTAAACTTCATGTGAAACCCTGCTGCAACATTAATTTCAAAATTAGCACCATTTAGAACACTCAAAGACTGATATTGATTTATTTGAGCAGACAGGGTTCTGTTATTTAAACAAACAAGGCTGCAATAAAGTCAATGTAAATCTACCTGAAGCTGGTGCACTGCACTGCAGTTAAATTATTGCCTGGACCACCTTCCCACTAGCACAGTGCAGAGGGGTTTGGGGCTGATTGTTGGGAAAGTCAGAGCTTTCAGCCTGTACTGTCCATGAGACCACCTCACTCCTCCTGAGCCTGGGGGAATAATAATTTCCCCCATTCCCAATTCACTGAGCATCTCCTGGGTCTGCTGGGACACTCATTTCATCTCACAGTGACTGAGGAGACTGCTGAACTAGGGGGTTTGTATTGGCAGAGGAAAAGATAACAGTAAACTGGAATAACACAAATTTGAAAAATGAACCATCCCTGCCAACACTTCCCAAAAAGAACTTTAATATGATGGAGTTGTCATCTTCCAAAGCCACTAAGACACTCCTTAAAAAGGGTTTGTAACAAACACAAATTATTTTCAGGTACCTTCTCCTAGTAATAAAAAAGTTCTTATTGTTTTCTGTTAATAAATAGTTCTGGTGACACTATATAAAGGTGTGAATCCACATCAGATTTTACTATTAACACATGATTAAAAGCCACACCAGTATGGGCTAAAAGTATGTAGTATTTGCTTTTCAGATGTAGTCATCTTTCATATGAATCTTGTTTAAAATCTATTGGGAGATCTTTAACAAACAGGACCAAGTCCCCAGCCATATACTAGGAACACAGAGCAGTGTAGCTGTTAATAAGGGTATTCATCATGAGACAGCCTATTTTTGGCATTGTATATGACAGTCTCAGTAACTTACCATTGTCCCTTGAATGTGAACTTATCATTTAATTACACTCTGAGCGACTGCTTTCCCATATCACCCAGCAAGTTAGTTAACCACACAGCAATTCTCCAGCTAATCCAAGTGTGATTGGATCAGCCCAAGGTGCACAACATATCTCTCAGTTCCTGGGAACCCCCTATGGAGCAATCTGTTTATTNTTGAACAGATAAATATGTTGCTAAAAAAAAAACAAAACAAAACAAAAACAAGTGAATTTCCATTGATCGTAAAATACCCAATGTTAAGCCAAATGGATATAAAGAAACTCTCAGAAAAAGTATCAATAAAACCTTGGAAAGGAACAGATCAGTCATTGGCAAAGTTTTTATTGATTCATCATCAGTTTATTTTAATAAAAACAACAGGTGTCACTGGATAATTTAGTCATGTTTCATATGCATTAAGAACACAGTTTGCAAGGGATGAGGGGTGCAAGAGGCTTTTTTCTCATGTAGGAAGTTTATGCTAAAACATATAATAAAACACACAATAATTGAGACCTTTTAGTGACCCCATGTTCCATTAAATGCATATTTCTCAGTTTCTATTGATGCTTCATGCAGTGTTTCCAGCCAGCCACAGCCCTACCACGCTGCAATTGAGTTTCATGGTGATATGAAGCACCTGCATCCTGAGCAACGTGACCAAGCTAAAATGCCACATGACTTTTCCAACATCCCACTACATCCCCTATAAATAGTTATTATTGTTAGCTATTGTTCTCCTTACCTGGGAAGCCACACACGCTCACACTGTGAAAGAGCTTCCTGAAAGAGGCTCTCAGTCTTTTGGAGGCAAAAGCAAGAAAGAAGAGGGGGTAAAAAGGGAGGTGTTGTCTCAGCTCTCCCATTCTGCTCCTAAACTTCAGAACCAACCCACTGCACAAGCCATGGACAGCAGCAGGTGCCCCTGAGAGTTTGGTCAGCACCAATAAAAGTCAGTATGTATTGCCTCTGCAGTACGTATTACATTCCCTCAGAGAGGCATTAAAATGCCAGCTACATTTAAACAAGTGGATGTCTGGCCCCTAATAAAACCCACATAATTTAATACTAATGAGTCTACCAATTATGGCCCAGTCTCTAAACTTCCTTTCTGGGAAAAAATCATTGGGAAGGTAGTTCAATGCCAACTGTAGTAACTGCACTACTGCTCAGGTATAGAGACCCCCCCCTTTGCTGCTGGTCATGGCATGAACTGCTTTGGGGTGCACAGGGGAGGGGGAGAGGTCTGATTGCCTCCCTGTGACAACGAACAGAAGCTAAACAAGCCTGCTGATCCTCGGATTAATCAACTACTTTCACATCTTAATCAGGGTATACAGCTGACTTTAATGGCAGCAGAAAAAAAAGGAGGAGACGGCTTTGTAACTACTGCTAAATAAGTTAAGTGCCTGTTGCTGTGGCTGAGTGAGGTTTCCCCCTGGACAGGTGCTGCAAATCCCATGTTCAGCAGTGTCAGATCTACAGGAATCACAGATCTGGGAGTGATCTCTCCTTGAGACACACACAGTGGGACTGCAACACCTACAGACTGCAAGGTAGAGAACTTCCACCAGCTCTTTGCTTCTCATTGAGCCTGCATGCAGGCACAGCTTTTTCTGTTTGAGGCTGAACTCAAGATTAGATGGGCACAAGGTCTCCCTACACAAGCAAGAAACTCAGAAACACCTGGAAACACACAGCAGAATTTATGGGGCAGTTTGGTATGGCACTGCCCACAATAATTTTCCTTGTGCTGCCTGCAGCAGGATTTGCCACCTTAGGTCTCTCATCCTCACTCATCTGCTAGAAGACTGCATCCATTCATCACCTATCCAGATTTAATTCAGTGATTACCATATGTTTAATTAATAGGCCCTGCTATGACAATAAACTCCATTTTGAGCTGACTGTTGAACCCTGCAGAAGCTCTGGCTGGTGGAGAACAGACCCATCTGCCTTCTGAGCTTGTTCCTGCTGCAGCCTCACGTGGCACCCAGCACAGGGTGACCACACACCTTTGCCTGTGCCCAGCCAGCACCACCACATTCTGCCCTGGATATGACTCCCCCCCTGAAGCCCTGCAGGACCTTCTGGCAGGCAGGGCTGGATGCTGGTGGTACACCTTTAATTCACAGTGTACCTTTAATTTCTGTGACAAGCTGAGATAATACAGTGAGGAGTTCTTTAGAAATGCTATAAATAGCTTAAATAAATAGATATTCTCTGTGGTGGGTCCTCAGCTCCGGAACTGACTCTTGCCAGAAATCCATCAGAGCCTGAATCTGGCAAGCTCTTGTAGGAGATGCGAGACACATCTTTTTTTACATTCCAGCTCACTAAAATGCAAGTGCCTGAGTAGTTCTGTGAAAAGGGAAAAGAAGAATAAAAGAAAGAAAAAAAAAAAAAAAAAGGATGCCTGGAACACAAGGGGTCACTCCCTGTGCCAGCTTGGAAGTCACCTTCCATTAGCTCACCACGTACTGGAAGTTGGAAAGGGCACATGCATACTGCAGTGCCTGTGCCTTAGAAATACATATAATAATTAAAGCTAATTTCTACTAGAAACAACCTTGTGATCCTTTGAGACACAGGGCTCGCTGAGGCTGGGTGATATCGTCTTTGTTATTACTAAACAACGTTACACACACTTTGCTGCCAAACACGTCAAAAACTCCTCACCTCATCCCTCAACGAGCTATGACTGCATCTTTAAAAAAAGCTTGCTCTGGAAAGGTATGTGTTTGATAGTCAAACAAAACAGCCTCAAAATCACTTTAGGGCATTGGAGAAGTGGCTTCTATTCCCGGCCTCTGAAGTCAAATAACTGTCACAACTTTCTCTAAACTAACCAGTGCCTAGGGTTTCAAGGTATTTAATTACATAATAAGTTATAGAAACACAGAGAATAAGTGGAAATGCTGCACGTTCAGAGTCAGACATTTTGTCTCAAAGTCTGGCATCCTTAGCTCACTTAGCAGAGAATCAAGATGAAGTCAAAATTAGTGTGGTTACATTATTTCTTTTTATAGCAGTTGCCTGAAAGTCCACAAATGGCAGCCCCACTAATGCACCGTCACTCAGTAAAATCACCTATTTTATCCTTCAAGAAAATAGTTTTGTATGCATTTCTGAACATCAAAGCTCAGACATTCACTGTTTCAAACTTTTTATGGCGTGACTATTTCTAGTCTCTCCTGCCAGGATGTTAGCACTGGTAGTTTAATATGGCCACGTATATATTATTTATTGCATGAAGCACATATTTTTATTTTGGTCACTGAGTGTTTGTTTAAAAAAGGCAGAGTTTTACCTTCTTGGTTGTTACAGCTCCCTCACCTCTTGTCTTTCTAACCATGCTGCAAGTCTGTCAAGAAAAGCTCCAAAATAAGTTCAGGATTGTGATTATTACAAATAAGTCACACTGGCATTTGGGTAGGAAGACCCCCCCTCCCTGCATGCTTCTACCACGGTGGCAAACTTATTTCAAAAATTCAGATGAAACACTTTGTAAATTTTGTTATTCTGTGATGATAATAAATCATTATAGCCTTAAACACTCCTCTAGCTTGGAGCCTCAGTCACAAATTATCTTGTCATTCTGACCAAAACATTCTCCAAAAAAGCTTGACAAGTGCTAAAACCCAGAACATGAAACCATGTGTTGTTGTGAAAGCAAGATTCAGAAATGTCAATTAATTAGATTAAGAGGCTACTTTTAGCTTTACTTGTGTTGCCAAATAACCCTTAAAATATGCATAGCAGTGGAAGTCTACCTCAGCAATACAGTACTTCTGTGCAAAATAAAGACAATGGATCTGGCTAATAGAGGGAATTATTGTATCTGTCATTCAGACAAGGAGAATGATCTAGAAGCAAATGTCTTGCTTCCCTTTCCACTGTATGGATTCACAAGCAAGATAAATTCTGCCACTTAGGAGTTTAGGCATAATTTTTTTCCCCTGAAATCTGATTCAGATTAGAAAATAAAAGTCAAATCACTATTATACATCTCCATAAGTAAAATGGATTTCTAACATCACTGTCTGTGTAGCTGTCTCCCCCTGCCCATAAACTATCATCCTTTACTTGCATTTTTGAAGTTCACTTTAGAAAAAAGAGTGGTGCAATTAAATACATTTTATTCAACTTTCTCATAGCTACCCCTAAAATTTTTATCTTTAAATAATCCATATCTTCAATTTTATTTACACTATAAACTGTTCCTATATTTTAATGGTATGTTTGCTTTAAAAGGGGTTGTTGGCTTTAATAGCTCGGTTATTATCTTTGTAAACTAACATTCCACATTCCTCCTAACTAAATCCTAGCAAACCGCCTGTGCTTGCATTTGGAACATACATCCCGCCACTGAAAATAAAATTTAAGCCAAATAAATGTTCTGTTCAAATTAATATACATAAAACGAATAGCTAAACATAGATCAATTTTGATGGATTTAACAGTAGGTTTCCCAGTGGCAGGAGGGTCATGATATGCAATACACCCAAGAGAACAAAACTAAATAAATTTAATTTCCTGTAACCCCTATTAGTTTGTGTTGTTTTTAATGCTAGAACACTGCATCTCTTTAGAAAAAAATTTAACTGTTTGTGTTTTTATAAAACATATCAGTAGTAATATAGATCAATATAAAGGTGCAGGTTAAGACACACAGAGGTGGGTAAGGAGGAAAATAGGAAGCACCCCAAGAGAAGCAGATGTGCAGCTGCAGGAAGCCTGTAGGGCTCAGGCTCTGTCCCAAGACAAAACCCATTCACACCACAGGAGAGCCTTGCCAGAAGCTTAGGAGCAATAACCTGCAAGAAGGCAGAAGCATCTCTTTTCATTTTGCACTGAAATGCATCAAAGTAAATACATTTCCTCATCTCTGCCTTTCCATGCTATCCTCTCAAAGGACCTTAGCTCTGGCAAAGCCATCATTTCTCAGGTAGGATGGTTGTGGGCACAGCTCAGGACCCACAGTCACTGTGCAAGCATCAAACATGGTATGCAGAGGCATCAGTCATTGAGCAATAACCAATCTTGGAATGACATTTAGTAACTCAAATAATGAGTTTTGGCCTTTAGCTGTAATTTTAATTCTTCAGCTGGGAAAAAAAAACAAACAAACAAAAAAACAACAGAAAAATCATTATTTCAATTGTTTCTTTTCCCCCTGTTAACTGGTCCACTGTTAGCCATGGTACAAGCAATGATTTCTGGCAATTAACCCAGTTCCTCCCCTGCCAGAGCCTGCACTTACTTTAAGCAAATCTTTCTCCTCCCCAGTCCTTGGCCTTTCCCTTCCTCACAGGGCACGTAAATGGTCTTTTGGCTGCTGGCCTGATTTGTGATGGAAAGGTGGCTGTGTGTAACTGCTTGCTGCTGCTGAGGACACACTCGAGTCTAAACTCTGCACACTGGGAAGTGGGACTGTGCAGAGGGCACCTCTGCAGGCCCTTTACTGAAGGGGAAGGGGACAAGGGAGAGAGATTAAATATTTAAGGATATTAAAAAAAAAAAAAATCCAAACCCTATAGACATTAAAAAAAAAAAAAAAAAAAAACCCAACCAAAACAAGAACAAAAAACCAAGACAAAAGACCAAGACAGTCCTCTTAATTTTTAGACACGCCACAAACTATTCTTAAGTTCTCTGGCCAAAGCTTGTTAAAAACAGAACATCCTAAATGTTCTAAAAATTGTATGAGAAGCAGATGGAGGTATTTCCTTACAGAAAAAGCCTAGAGTCAAGTGTAACAACTGAAATATATTGTCCACTAAGGAGCAAGGCCAAAATTCACAGTGTTAGAGGAGCTCTGTGTTTAGGGGCATCAGGTGCTTTGCCCCTGCTGAGCTACCCCAGGGGTGGCAGAGACTCACCTGGGCTCCAGCTGCCCCCTGACAGGGCAGGGACCTCCCAGATGTCCTGTGTCACTTGTGTCCACTCCCTGCAGATATTCTGGAGGCCTCAGGACACCCCGGGCAGCCTAAAGTATCTGTTTTGGCACTTAAATCCTGCTCTTCACGTCTGTTCTTGGAAAAGCCCGATGAAACTCTGAGCCATGGATGAAAATAGAGCAGTGAGGACTAAATTACAGTAAAATTTAGTAACAGGGCCCAAACGTTAACATGCTGTATTTATCTCAAACTTATTAACATTCCTATGAGTCTCTGAAACACTTTATTACTGATACATGGGATTGTGCTGCTATAATAGGCTTCCCTGAGGAGTAACTAGGACTCCAGCTGCACTGCAGGATTTGTTGTACTACATATTATAGGGTTAAATGGTGCTGTCTGTTATCTGCACAACGTGTGCATCATGAGTGTGAATGAGGGAGCTCATCTGAGGACCTGAAGTCTGCATTGGACCACTGGAAAGGTTTGTGCTGTTAGTGAGAAGGGGTGAAGGGTCCCTTTTTCCAGCTGCAGCCAGCTCAGTCATTTGATTGATGTCGAAAACTCAGCGCCTCTGCCAGCAAAAAAACCAGAGCTGTGTCTAAAGGAGTTCTACCCACGAGTGTTCCAAGGAGTGCAACCTCACCTGAGCACAGAGGGCAAAACAGCAAAAGGTGGGGCTGTTCCCTGCCTGTCAGAGCTGGTTAGCAAAGGCAGCAATGACAGCAAGCCACCCAGGTCCCTCCCTCTGCTCGAGGAGAAGGAGCTGCTTTGTCCTCCTATACAGCAAAGAAAAGTGCATGGCAGGACAGCAGACAGAAGTTTGCAGAGTTAAAAAAGGGCCTTTCTGCAGCAGCCATGCACACCTGAGGTGTTCAGATAGGACTGTAGGTTACAGGAGCCCTCAAAGTTCAGCTTCTGCTATCCTGCAGCACAAGTAGGTCAGGAACACCCACGTCAGCTCATGGCAGGGTTCAGTGGTGCTGCCTGCACTCCTCCTCCTCCTCCACAAGATGCTCTGTGCTTAACTTGGAGCTGGAGTTGTGTTCCCCTCAATAATCTCATCTCCATGCCCCTTGCCAAGCAGAACTGATTAACTCTTGTCCTGCCCTTGGTTGACACAAGGAACATTTGATCAGCACCCCTTTTATAACAACTTTTTTTTAAGCATAGCTAAAGACTATTATCATGTTCCTACTCATTTCCAGACTAAACAAATCCAATACTTTTAACTTTTCCTCATAGGTCATGTTAGCAAAACCTCTAATCATTCTTGTTGATCTCCTCTGGATTCTCTCCAATTTGACTCCATTTTTCTTAATGTCACCAACTTCAGCAGAAGTTTTGCAGCTTGGAGAATTGTTTCTTGCTGCAGAAGTCACCTGACACCCTGACCTTTAGCTCAACAATGAGAAATAGCATACAAGCTTCCTTAAAGAAAATGGTATTACATATATACTGTCATGTATACTTAGTGTCATGCCACCTGCTTGCCACATCACCCCACTACTTTGCCTTAACAGCAATAAAGCAACAACAAACAATAAAAAAGCTTCTTCTTTTGTGAGCTGTTGTATAGACAATCTTATTGTATGACTTAGAAATACAAGAAAGCAGAGCAGAGACATTTTAAAATTCTATTAATTTTTTTTTTCTGTCCACATCTCAAAAAAGCAAAGCAATTTCAAGAAAACAGAACTGACCAAAAGCAAACTGTGGGGGAAAAGCAGAGCTGTGTGTAGCCCCTGTTTAACAGATGCTAGCCAAAGTTACAGAATTGAGTAAAATTAACAGAGATTAGTTCAGGCTGAATACTAAAATGAATGTAATACTTCTTTGACAGATCTGTGAGTCAAACTTCCAACTACTCAAACAGATAACAACTCACATTTTCTTCTTCACTGAAGACTAGAAAGCCCAAGAAACACACAAGAGCAACCAACAGGTAAAACCCAGGGAGCAGTGACATTAGACACATTACCCACCCACCACAAAAGAATCATTAATATTCTCTAAATCACCCTCAACTCCTATGAACTCATTAAGCACCTAAATTTTTGCCAGCTGGGCAGTGCCAAGCTCTGCTGACCTGCAGGTGGGACATGGTGAGCTGAGCTCTGGAATTTCCCTGCCAGAACAAAGGCTGGCGTGCTCTGGCCCAAGCCGTGCTAGGGAACCTCCCACTGCCCAGGTTCAGGAAAAAAAAAAAACAAAAAACAAACCATGTTGAGAGCCGGGGAGCAGCTCAGCCCTGTGGAAAACCCTCTCTAAAATGGGGCAAAGTGTGCACAGAAAGGAGAGCTGTGGCTGCTGGAGCACTGGGCTCTCCAGCTCCAGGAGAGGGCCTGCAGCTGGGATGCTGAGCAGATGGTGGGCAGCACCTACCTGGGCTCTGTTAAACAAGAGTGGGAGCACAGCTGCTGCAGCTGCTCTCCAGAGCATTTCATTCCCGGGTACTTGGTTATGTTGCTGCATGTCTGACCAGCTCCAAAATCTCCCTGCTTGGCCGCCAGGCCCTCTCTGCTCTTGTTCAGGCAGCCAGGGTACCTTTCTGAGTGATTGTGGCACTGACCACTCAAAAGAAAGCACCTAAGGGCAGCTGTAACTTATGCTGATTTCATACCCCTCATGATTTCAAAATATATGAGATTTTCCAGCTCCCTCTGAACTGAATCCATGTATAACCCTCAGGAGACGCTTGCTCCTGTTTTGGGAGTGAACACGACCCTTTCCTTCTTCGTTGGCCTTTCTGTCCTGGGGACAGCCCCGTGCAGCAGAGGGGACGGGGGGCAGGAGCTCCCTGGGCTGGCACTGGGTGTTTCTGATGGCTTTGTGGCATTTCTCATCCCTCCAACAGCCTCCTAGCAGAGAGGGCTGAGCTGCTCTGCAGGGAAACACAGCAAGAGGCCTCCACGGGGCCTTGGGAGGAGGGCGAGAACAACGTGGCAGCAGAGCTGACAAGGACAGGAGCGTGCCCAGCTCTGGCTGAGCCCAGCAGGAGCGGGGCTTAAAGCAGCTCCAGAGTGAGGAACCTGGCTAAGAGGGAGAGTTACACGTGCTGGGTGTTTCTGTGGGGTCAGAGCTGTTTACAGGCTGATGTGCCTGCACCTGTGGGCTGGTGTGGCTTTGCCTGCTGTTCAGAGCTTCCTGAGGAGCTGCTAATACGGCGTGGCTGATGAGCCTGCTGTTGTGATCTCTCCCTCCTCGGAATCTCTTCTAGAGCCTTTAATAAAAGCCCTATTAAGGAAGTACAAGTGGGTGCTTTGTGCTTCTTCAATACCTAATTTATATTTTTAACATTAAATACTCAAACATGTGCTTTGAATTTATGCTTTTTTTTTTTTTTTTAGTCTAACAGTTTCTTGCTGGAGACTTACATACATTTTCTATCACATAATTCCTTATTTCCTTTTGGGTTTTGGGGTGTTCTCGTACCCTGCCCAAATCTTACACTGAAATTAAGAGGCATACTGGAGGCTTGTCATTCAAATTATTGATGGTAACTTGTCTGTCTGTGATGGTTGTATTAAAACATTTATCACATAAAAAAAGAAGCATATGGCATTTACAGAATCTGGGCCAACGAAGAAGGAAAGGGTCGTGTTCACTCCCAAAACAGGAGCAAGCGTCTCCTGAGGGTTATACACGGATTTAGTTCAGAGGGAGCTGGAGAATCTCATATATTTTGAAATCATGAGGGGTATGAAATCAGCATAAGTTACAGCTGCCCTTAGGTGCTTTTTTTTGAGTGGTCAGTGCCACAATCACTCAGCAGAGCACATTGATCTCACTGACTTTGGCAGAATTATGGAGGGTCTGTTTGCATGAACCATTGCTGAACAATTTATCTGATGTATTAATCATCTCTTAGATAAGAGTATCTGGACTGTAGATTTTTCTTCTAACCCAATTTCCCTCCCACAGTCTTTTGCTGTTGAATCTTCACGTGAAATTTTAGAATTGTAATTTTTTTTTGTTTTGTTTTGGTTTTTTTTGGTTTTTTTGTTTTTTGTTAACACTTAGGTCTCTTTTGAAACACTGAAGTGCAGGGGACTGTGCTGGAGTGCTCTGCTGCCTTCAGAGAGGATGGAGAAGTGCCACTCTAATTTCCCTCTACAGCAGCTCTGGCTTGGAAATTGATTTATCTTCACAGTGCCAAATAAAAAAAAACCAAGACCCTGTTTTTCCCTTACCTTCCAATTACATATGGAAGGGGCAAAAACTGAACATTTTTTTGGAGATTGGAAGAATTAGTACCAATTACAGGGGTGATGTGGCTACTTTACCACATTATTCTCGCAATCCCTCTGTGAGACTGTGCACATGCTGCTGGGATGGTGACTCAGGCAGGTTTGTGTGTGGTCAGGGCAGTGTCCCAGCCACGGAGGAGGATTTGGCTTCCCTGCTGTGCTGAGGGCAAACCCCTCTTGTATCAGCAGCCTTCGAGAGAAGACTTGCTCAGCCGCAGCCACCTCCCACCCCACAGCCAGAATGAACCACAATGGGTCAGTTTTTCTCGTCCCCAGCCTCTCCCCAGTACCTAGGGAGCACTGCAGGGCATTTTGCAGGATTTCTCCGCCTGCTCTGCCCTTCCCTGCAGCTCTGTGACACTGCACGCCCAACTTCCCGGCAGAGAAAATGGGAATTAATGCAGAGCTGGCCCTGCCTGGCCGGGCCCTGCCCTCCAGTGTTAATCTGCTGCTGCTCTGCCAGCCTGCCCTCTGAGATGGAGATGGACACTGTAACCCCTGGTGGAGCCTGTTCTTGCTGCCTGTGTACCCCAAAAATGACTTTATTTTAAAAGCATTTTTTGAACTCCAGTGATTTCTAGAGACATTTAATTGGGGAGCTCGTTCTCCTGGCCTCCTCTAAAGACAGTTCTGTGATGGATTCATGTTTTAGCACAAGCCAGAGTGCACACAGAAAATGTTCAGCCGTCCAGAGGTACAAAAAGCAGTAATCTCAGCCTGAAACAATTGTACTGAACTGAAGCACTACTCCTCTTTTCTAGATCTACTTTTAAGATCCCTGTCAAAACAGCCCTTCAAACACATTTGATTGGGTTGGGGCTCATCACGCTGTCACCAACTCACTTTTCATTAGGCTGTTGCTCTCTGTTAGCCTAGCCAAGCAGAAGAACTCAAACACATGCACAAATTAAATCGACATCCAAACTCCACCAATATACAAAGCAATTTAAATGATATTCATTAGAGCGATGACAAGTCCTGATGAGGCTTTCAGGAGCCGAGTCCTTCAGCTTCTGCCGACTCGGTTTCATGGTCATTGAGGCGGAACTGCAGTGACTGTACCTCCAGTTTAGAGAAAAAAGGAAGCCAAGAATATGACTCTGCTTCCTGACACACCTACCTCATTCTCCTCTCTGCACAGGTTTACAGCTCAGCACAGGCTCCAGGGTGTTTTTACAGTTCTTCCCGGGCTCTGCACTGCACAATCCCTCTAGCAAACCCCCTTCCCTTCCCTTCCCCTCCACCTACAAACGTGCCAATTAAAAAGAATTCCATTTTCAAGTAATTTCATTTCAGTTGGCTAGAAAGGTCACTAACTCACAACTCTGATGGCTATAAACATGTCCCCAGTTTCTTACCATGCAAGAATGAATTTGATATGTTGAAGCTTAATAGAGAAGTATTTTTCATTGTTAATTCGTACTGAAGTTTAAAAGTTACTTTCCTTCATTTATATTTTTGATTAAAAAAAAAAAATAAAAAGATAGACACTATCTTCTCCACAGGGAGTGCAATGGGGCTGACAGGTCTAATATAGGCTTTTCCACAGTGCCAAATCATCTGAAATTCATTTCCCTTGCGACCAAAGTCCTTACCTCAGGCACCACGAGATAAGTCATCAGAAAATTAGCTCACTATTTGGTTACAAAGTCCACTCTGCTGCTTGCAAAATTTAAGTGTACGGGGGAAGAAGTGCACATCTTCACCCTAATGTGACTCCAGGAAAGGCCAGTGGGTGATGTGGAGGGCACAGCATCATTTTAGGACATCACTATCAGCTGTGAGCTGCACCACCCACCCCAGCCCCCGGCCAGGGTCTGCCCTTGCCATTTTTAACTCCTTTCTGCTTGCTCTAAGAGAACCTTTTTTTATTGCTTGAAACAGGCTAAGAATTTTAGGAGCAAGATGTACAGAAAATGTCTTGCTATATTATTACTCAAAAATTCCCTTTTTTTGGCATAGCTGCCTTGGGTTGTGATTCTTAATTTTCCTTTTTAAGCACTCCCACAGTGAAAGATAGGCACAGAGCTATGGAAGTATGATTTTCAGTTGGGTATTTTCATTTCAATAAAGGTTATATATATGAACTTGATGAGTGGTCTGGACATACCCATCTATCCCAAAAAGTCTATCTGATTTTAATTCTCTTAAAAGATTATTTAACCAGAAGTGCATTTCAAGCTATAAATAAGGCAAAGTGAACCAAGCAACAGCTGCTGAGGAAGTTAATGTGTCCCACGTATATGTTGTTATATGGTGATGAAAAACAAACAAACAAACTGCTACCCTCACACCTAAGCTGGATATTAAGCGTAAAGGAAGATTGTTTCTGCATGTAAAAAAAAAATATGAATTTATGGAACACCACTGCTGTATTTGTGTTGGTACTAGATAATGCACACAGCACGAGCTAGGTGCTAGTAAATCTCAGTTCATCTTTTTCATGCTGAACATTTAGTTAAAATTATTGCCCCAAACCACGGGCTGAGAACAGATTGTAACCTCACCGATTATCCCAATACTTTCAGACATGTATAATGATGCGTTAATACATAATTCCACTTGCTCCTGTAAATGACCCTGATTCCTTCTTCCTTCACTGGTAAAAGATTGACTTCTTATGCAAATACTCTTCAATGAGGGCTGTAATATTAGAGTCTTAAACATATACAAGCCTTTCATTATTACAGGATAATTACTGAAAACTCAACAAAATTCACTGTTACCACACCCCGACCAACAGAGCCACTTTCATGTTCTGAGATGGCAGTTCCATAATTATTTCTTGTTGTCTCATTTACCTACAGCAGGTCAAGCAAGGGCTGGAAGGCACAGCTTGGCACAGAGTCCCAGGAGAAGAGAATTTACTGGGTTTTTCTCCTGGAGATTGTATGTATTTACTAGTGATTCTCAAGGGAGTTACACATTTGTATTTCCATGCTAAAAGAGCAACTATCCAATCAACTATTGAGTGCTATTTCATCCTTGGATAACAGGACAGCCCAGTGACTTTTAAAAAGCTGATAATCTTGAATTTATTTTTTTTTCCAACTTTCCTGGATAAATTCCAGTTTTATGACCATTCCCTGTATTTCAGCTCTGTGGAGCAGTGTGGGTAAGAGACCACCAAGCAAAGCTCCAGCATATTCTTGTAACAAAAAAAGTTACCCAAACAAAGCAGGCAGCAGTGATCGTAATAATTTGATATTTTTCTAGGAAATATATAAGGCTCTCTGGAGGCGTACTTTGAAATACAAAATTTATTAATTAAATTTAGCTTTATTACCAGTTGTCTCTGTTCCACTTGCACCACCGTTCCTTTTTTTTTCTGTTGCAGCTGAAATAAGAACTCGCAAAATTAAAGAAGGTTCTTCCGTTCAATACATGCCAGTATTTTTTTAAATCTCAAAGTATAGCCAGATTTTTTTGCTGTCATAACATGCAGAGTCATATCATGTTTAGCTTTATATAGCAAAATACATAGCCATATTTAAATGCAACAGATAATTCCCATCTTGACAACACTAATCTGCCTTGGTTTGGATAAAAAATTGCACATAGTGGTTACCACAAAAGCATCTGCATAATTAAAACAATATACTTTCAATTTTAATACAAAAATAAAATATAATGAAGATTCTAGAAAGATTTTGGTTTCAGAAACAGTTCCTTATGCTAGCTTAAAAGTCATATTTCAGTTAATTTTAGATTTCCTACTTACTAAAACTTAAAGATACATTCCCTGAATTTTTTTTTTTTTTTTTTTTTTTTTTTTTTTTTTTTTTTTTTTTTGTTAACTGTTGACTCCAGTGAACAGCTCTCTAAGATCTGGCATATTGATTTCTTGTTGTGAAGTGAGCTGTTCAAGCTCCATTTAAGATTTTCATCTTGCATGTAGCCCTGAGCACATCATAGCACCATAAATTAGTTAAATTGCACATTTATCACAAATGTTATTTTAAGATACTGCGTAAATGTGATGGCTGGAAGATATACAGTATGCTGCAACAAGCCACTACTTGGGTGGGGTTAGACCAGGGTCACCTTTATACACCTGTGATTTAAAGCTCTTCTCACCCATCACAATTTCATTTCTAACCTCTTTCTGGAGGCATTTTGTTTTCTCTTGCACTTGATCTGCATATTTCTAAATAACATATCAAACGTAAAGCAAAAGTTGGGAGTCAAATGCTTATTTTAAAATCCTGCATTTATACCTTCATGTCTGTCTAATAGGAAAAAAATTATCTTAACACAGTTAGGTTGGTGATTTGGTTAGCACTAATAGTTACCATGCCAATATACATACCAGTGTATGGAGGAAAAGAACATTATTCTAGTTCATTGATTCTCTAAATTCTTTATAATGTGAAATCACATTGGTATGCCAGTCCTGGAGGTTCTGAAATGCAAGCTGAACTTTATTTTAATAAATTTAAAATAAAGGATATTCAGATCCTGACTAGACATTCATTTGCAAAGTTTCATTTGCACATTTTAAGAAGCACATTAAAAAGTCCTCTCTGGTGCACGCTGGCAGATCTGGTCACTCCCTGAATTTGTACCTGGTACATCTCACTGCACTCTCACACCCAGGTAAGTCAGGCCCAGCACCTGACTTCTACCAGAGCAGGGAGGTTGCATCAGATCATCAGATTTCCTGCCTGTACTTTAAGAGTAAGTGGAAAGAACACTGCAGACTCTGCAGTCTCTTGCTTTTACTCCCTCCCCTGTCCCAGATAACAGTACTGCGTACAGAGCTTTGAGCATTACTATTATAAGTCAATGGTGCATCTTAAAAATACATTGATTGACAATATATGCAATGATCTGCCAGTCTCCTTATGTGTGAATTTCTGGTTTGCAACAAAATACTATATTTAAGCTGTTATGATTTTCAAAAGAGGAATTCTCTGCTGTAGAGGTAAAAAGTTTGGCTGGGTTTAGACTGAGATCATGTATTTGTAAAAAATGTGGACAGGCACCCTGGAGGCTCCAGGGAAGACTTCAGCCAGCAAAGGTTCTCTTTGCTTGCTAAGTGAGGGACTCCTGGGATGGCACAGTCAACCAGTAAAACTGCTGGGATTTTATTGCTGGAATATGAGCTGAGGCCATAAACATTGACACAAAAATGACCTTAAAACCAGACACAAGTGTGAGCCAAAAGAGGAGGAAAAAACCCAAAGCCCTAATCCCATTCACTTGGTCCACTTAGCAGCATTTGCTGTAGAATGAACAGAACACTCCAACACATTTTTGAGACATGGTACTGGCCCTTAACGTTACAGGGGAAGATGGGAA
Source organism: Chaetops frenatus (assembly GCA_013400775.1). NCBI lineage: Eukaryota > Metazoa > Chordata > Aves > Passeriformes > Picathartidae > Chaetops > Chaetops frenatus. The sequence continues at coordinate 867,736 of VZTR01029168.1, read as the reverse complement.
AATGGAAAGAAAGATGGAAAGACAAAGAGAACCAAAAATTCAATTCCTTGCTTACTGGAAGAGAGTGGATTTTTTTTAAAAAAGAAAGGGAACTGTACATTTGGCATTCGGATGGTAGTTCTCACTCAGGATGCTGAAGTGCTGTAATGGTGGGTTCGGTTCCCATGCAACCATCTCCAGATTCTGAGTTCACCTGACTGGTAAAAGACATTATTTACATGCATAGTAATCTAGGTGTTTGGAGATGCAAATTGTTTTCAATGGTTTTGATGGGATGACCTGTCAACACCAGGAAAAGTCTGTCATTATCATATAAATGCTCCAGATTGTTTGCTTTTCTTTGGCATGTGTTTATTCACCTTCTGTCCCCCTCTCTACCTGCTGGGAATGCTGTCCAGCAGCAGGCAGGGCCAGAAGAAGACTCACTTCAAAACCACAAAGTTGAAGTAATGGGTCTCTCAGGTTCCTCCTCCTGTCTTTTGGAAATGCTGGGTGGGTGGAAATGGATTCTCTGAGCTGTGGAACACCCTGGGGTGCAGACTCTGCTCAATGCATTCAGGAGGAAGGCGGGTGAGCAGCGGTGCCTGCCTGGGTCTGAACTCACAGCAAAAACACCTATTTGCTTTGCCATGCACTGCTGATAACCCCCCTCTCCACAGCCAGCCTTACCTGATGCTTAAAAAGGAGTTATAACGCTCATTTATCTCTTCTGGGGGAAAAAAACTCTGTTAATGCAGCCTTTGAGTAAGTGCTACCCTGCTCTTTAAATGCTAAAGTTCACTAAAACTCCAGTGATTTATGTGCAGCTTTTGACTGCCAGCACCTGGCAGATGAAGAAACCTACTCAAGCTTCAGTCATAAACAGATAGCATACAATTTAATTTTAATGTGCTCGTTAGTCGTAGCACATTTCAGACATAATTGTGAACGCAACACAAAATTATAGCAAAAAGACAATTTTAATGCTGCTGTAGAAAAAAAGGTTATATGAAGAGTCATATAATGGTGCTTCATTGTCAACAACAAAACAGGGCACAGAGTGCATTACAGTGTCTGTGCTGTTTACATGCCAATATTTTATACATAGATTCTCATATGGTGTCAGCTGTCAGTTACTTCTGCAAATTAACTGCCAAAAATGGAGACGAACAGAATCACTTAGTGTGCTGGTAACCACGGGTTACCTTTCATATGCCTAAAGATAAAGCTGCAGTATGGAATCTTGGGAGAATAATTAGGCAGAACAAAACAGAAAGTTACCAATTGAAATAAAAAGGCATTCTACAATAGGAAATAACAACCAAGAGCGCTTATAAATAAGTAAAAGAGGTTATATCACAGAATGCCTCATAACTTTTTAAGCAAAGTATTACAGTACAAACATTTTAAAGGCTTTATCAATGTTAGGAAATACAGTACAAGTTTTTTCAAATAGATTTAACCCTTTGAGCACTGAGTTTATTTTGAATTTTCTCTTTTTATTTTTTTTATTTTTTTTACTAATAAATACCTTTAAAAGTCATGTTGTGCAAAACAGTTAGAATGCATGCCAGGAATGCAGTCCGTGGCTTCTGTTTCTTCAGACAGTTTAAAAAAAAAAAAAAACAAAAACAAAAACCCAAACAAATGATAACAACACTAATAAATATGTATAATTTAAACATGAACCTCTCTTAATATAGATGTACTGTATAGCAAAAAGAAGCAAAACATACTTTGCTTTAAGAATAATGTTTTTGAATACTTTATAAATGCTATCTGTGGTATCTTTTATCACATAATTTACAATGTTTGATTGTTAAAGGAAAAACCGTTAGATCTAAAAAAAAATGAAATATACACTATATATAGGTACAGTTTATACCTGGGGCTTATCAGTTACAAACCCCGCTGCTGCTAAAAATGCTGAAAAAAAAAAAAAAAAAAAGAAAATGGTATTAACCACAATCACATTTTCCATAAGAGATTTTGAAATCTATACAATATATACATCTATGTTTCAATGTGAAAATTATATTTTTAAATTTCAAGGTGTGAGACACCTCTGCATAAATGGAGGTTCATATTAGTAATCAGAACTAAGCTAGACAGGGTCTAAAAAAAAAAAGCATATCCTTACATTTTTACCAAATTAATGCAAAAGTGCTTCAAAGTACTCAGAGGGCTAAAGATTATAGGGTGAGAAATACCAGCACACTTAGGTCACATGAAAAAGTGCACCAGAATTAGTTATAAATGCTTAATTAAACTGTCTGTTAATGCATGCAGCTTGATGCATCAGAGGGATGCACAGCAACTAAATCCAATTTACACAAAGTTCCAAACACTTACCACTGCATTTTAACCTTCATATTTTACCAGTAACAACAGCTGATTATGCACCTCTATTTAAACACTGTACAGTTATACAAAACAGTTCAGCCCAGAGCGACTCTGGAGTTAAAATAAGAACATGTGCCAAGAACTAAACAGTAGCTTTAAGGCGTCTTTGACAGTTTTCCTCAAAGCAAATTACAGTTATTTTAATCAAAAGCAAATGCTACTGCTTCTCTAACTCCGAAACATACAGAAGATGATCCTCTGGTGACTTCCCATGTGTTTTACTAAGATGAAGTTTAACAGCATGCTTGCTTGCAAAAGTCCTGTTACAAAGTTTGCACTGATAAGAAGTTCCAATATCTTCCTCTGGAGAGGACGTCACCAGTTTTTCAGACGGTGACTTTGCTTGTGCTATCTGATTGTTAATCTGTTCACTGGACAGTTTGGACAAGTCTCTTAACCTGAAACCCAGATGCGATTCAAGATGACTGATATAAGTTGAAGGAGTTCTGATCTGTGAAGCACAGTCATTACAAAAGAACACTGGGTGCCCAGTGTCCAAATTTTTAAGGAACTTAGTTCCCCCCGTCCTTCGGAGCTGGTATTTCACATTGGCCAGCCAGTGGCTAATTGTGGTCATTGAGAGTCCCGTAAACCTGGAAATGTGCATTCTTTCTTGAGGGCTTAAGTCTGACATGATGTATTTCCCCTCTGAAGTCTGCCGTAAGCTGGCTGCAAACTGGGCCTGCAATATGAGCAAGTGCTGAGGGTTCCAGTTAGACTGACGTCCCTTCCTTTTCTGAGCTGGTGTACTCTCTTCTGGTTCCTCTATTGTGGTACCATCAATGTCAGATTTCTCAGATATGCTGGAAGGTGTGGAAGATTTTGATGTGTGACTTTCTGTCAGGTTCTTCAGCATATCAGATATATCTGACAAGGCATTCTCGCGTAGCGGCGAGTTTGACATGAATGACACGACTGCAGATGTCTTTGCTGTTGTCACTGTAGATGAAGAAGATGCAGAAGATGTCGATGTGGATGACAAAAGCGCTGAACCCAAAGAGCAGCTTTTGTCACTCTTGCCTTTCGTCAAATCTATGGGTTGGTCATTGTTGACATGATAAAAATAACGGTCTAAGTGGTCTGATTTTTTGGACTGTAGAGGTGGGGTGGCCACTGCAGCCTTTTCTGCCAAACTGTTGCTCATTTTAAAAAGCATGCTCATTGGATCTAGAGCGGGCAAAGATGGCTTTGCTGCCTTGCCAAGGTGAATATTCATGACAGACTGCAGTGCACTTAATGGATTTACAAATGGCTGTTCAGGAGGGTGATCAGTGATGATGGCTGTGCTGCTACTTAAAGAACCTACAATGGACTTCACAGGCTCTTTCCCATTTTCCACAGGTTCTACAGCTGGACTGTCCTTGCAACCATCCCTCTGAGGAACTGGGCTGTTCTGCTGGCTTTTAAAACCACCATCATTGGGGGGCTCCATCTTAAGGGGTTCACTGACTTCACTGCTGCACGGCGAAGGCGTCGCACGCTTCAGTGGAGAGAGCTTTCCTTCGGGCTCCTTCATCTTCTCCTCCACTTTAGCCACCTTCTCAGTGACCTTCTTTACCAATTCTTCCATGGCATGAAAGTTGGTTTTTGGCACAGGTGAGGTCTGACTGCTGGGTGGAGACACTAAGGGCTGGTTTTTAGTTGGTGATACTAGTTCATTGTTTCCAAACATAGGTTTTAAGGGTGTACTCTTCCCAGATGAGCCCAAAGACAGCTTCATCATGTTAGGCAGCTGGTAGGCAGCATGAATGCTGGGGTAGCCACCCCAGCTTGGTGTGCCATTCTGGGCTTTGTTTATAGCTGATGTAACCGTGTTTTCTAAAGACTTCAATATATCTAATCCCCCCTTAGGGCTTTCTTCTAGGTCATTTTCAGTCAAGTAATGGTATTTTGAGGAGATATCATACTTCTCCTCATCTTCACTTGACTTCTCTTTGTCTTTCATTTTGTCATCAGCAATCACTCTTTCCTTATCTACTTCTTTTTTAATCTCAACATTTAATTTAGGGGAAACACTAGAAGGTGTGTTGGAAGGAGATGTAAAGGTGGTGGCAGCTAGTGGCACTGACTGCACCTTCTCATCTACTAAGGACGTTATTGTCGGTGTGGCCGGGGCTTCTATAATTGGTTTCCCTTTTTTCATGGCAGAGTTGGTGACTTTAATAAAATGTCCCGTCACCATCATGTGAGCCGTGAGCTCCTGCAGGGTGTCGTGTGAACTGCCACACTCCATGCACTTCAGAATTTGAGATTTCCTCGCCTCAAAGTGCCAGGCGTAGCTGGCACCGTTCTGGTGACCGTAACGGTTATTTGGCGTAATGTAGGGATTGGAATTCTTTTGCAGTGCATCGTTACTATCTGAGATCGTGGCTTTTGGTGTCCCACCCGTGGAGTCTGGAGAACTTGGAAGTTCAAGCTCCAGTGATGCTTTCTTTCTAGTAGCTGGGATAATTTTTGCTGCTACAGGTGTAACAGGTTCCTTCAGAGGCACTTTTTGGTAGTGTTTTGTTTTGATCATATGAACACTCAAATCCTGAAGAGATTCAAATGAATGACCACAGTACATACACTTTAGCACTTTCTGGGCATCTTCTTTCCCTTCCATTTCAAGCAAAGAGCGTTTGCGAGGTTTGGACCATCTTTTGGGGTTATTGTTATCTGTTTCATGGTTGTCATCTCGGTAATGTCCTGTTTCATTCATGTGCACTGTTAATTCTACTAAAGTATCGTAGGCAGCACTGCAGTCTTTACAGCGGAATTTACTGGCTCCAGTGAATATAGAGCCATAGAGCTTACTGCTCTGTCTGTACAGCTGCACTGTGCTAAAAAGGCTGGGTTCAGGCAGGATTCTGCTCTGAGAAACTTGCTGCAGTGTTTTGGCCATCGCAGTCTGGTGCCAGTCAAAGCTGCCACTTCCACAACTGCTGCTGCTGCTGCTGCTGCTGCTGCTGCTACCGTTGTTTTTTTCCGAAATTGGCTGGTGAAGGTTCAAATTGAGATTGGACCAGTAGGAATTGGAGAGGAAGTTGTTGTACACGGCCTTCATTTGTTCTAAGCTATCAGACACAGTGGAGTCTTCCAGTGGTATGGAAACCTCCTTGCTCTCTTCCTCATTTTTAATAGAGCTGCTCTCGAAGTCTGCCATGCGGTCACTTGTCTCACTGATGTGGGACTCACTGTCCATTTCATGGCTAGAGAACTCAGCTGCTGGAGAGTTTTGGTAGCTTTGGCAGTTCTTACTGAAGTCTTTTTCTGGACATGCATATTTTGCTGAAGGCTCCCCATCAACTGCATTTTCATCAGGTTCCACATCTTCTTCCACCAGCGCTGCTGCTTTTAGCTCATCTGAAACATAGGCTATTATGAAGAGAAGAAAATACAAGTTAGTTTCCACTCATCATACTTTTGCTTCAGCCAAAGAAGTGTACTTATTTGTAAAATTAAACAGTTAAAATTTAGTGTTTCTTCAGAGCAAGAAAAAAATCTGCTCTTCAAACATAATTTGCCACCTTATTCTTCTCAAGGGGCAACAGCTTGAAATTAAAACTAAATTTGAAATTAATGAAGCACATTCTGGAGGTGGCATTCATTTCTAAAGTAATAAATTACTTGTATCAACCTCAGAGACAGCAGTTCCTGTCTGTCAATTAATATGTCTTATGCTTCTCCTACCCCTAATGCATTTCTTAACAGACAGATTCACAATTTAAATTAAGCAAGCATTTTTTGCTCATTACAGTTTTGAGACTCAATCTTTAATAAATATAGAGCACAACAAACATCAATAATTTCTACAAAGTAAAAAAATCCCCAGTTAAAATAAATGCTAAAAATTAGGGGGTTTTAAGTTAAGATTATTAGTAGTATCATATTTTAGAGGAAATAGTTAAATGCAGGTGATGTGACCTTTGGAAACAACTCATTCAGAGCAATTTGAAGATATTCTTTCTGGGTGTAACAATTGTCCCAATCCCACTTAAACACAACTTCCTCAACAAGTAAGCCCATGCAGAATTATGTCAGGAGGTAGTTCAATGAAATTGGTATGCTGCACTCATTCTTGCTGTATAAATATATACAAGACCTTCCAGTGGACCTTACAAATGTCAAAGTGTTTGCTCTTTAGACTACTTTGTCAATATTTACTCAGCATAAGCTACACAGACACCCAACAGGGATCCTGTCTTTTTTTCCCCTCAAGTAATGCAACTGGTGATGTAAATCTAAGATACTCTTCTTGAATAGGACAGTTGGCAACTGACAGTAAACATTCTTTTTTTCCATGGTGCTTCTGCGCTTCTGTTCTACATTATACTAAGTCTACCTAAGCTTTTCCTTTAGGCAAGAAAATTATGGAAACATTAAAAAAGGGATCATTAACTAATCAAATTATCTATTTCTATATAATGCATTAATTTGCAGGAAAGCAAAAAATAGAATATGACTCTCTTCAGTGGAAGTTTAAATCTCTCACAAAGATAATTATAAACTGAAAAAAGTCACATTTTCAGTAGACTTTGTAGTTAAGACACCTGACGTTTGACCTTCTCTGCAACACATCTGGGAAGTGTAGGGTATTTGTATCTTGAACAATCTATAGCTTGTTTCTTCAGGCAATAGTGCAGAGAAGACAGCAGTTTACACCCCAAAAAACCCTACTTTAACCAACAGACTGAAAAATGTAGAACACTACAGTAGGTATCACACACACAGTATTAAACCTTGCAAACTTCTTTCAGGGAAAATATGTTTAAATGTTATCAGAAAACCACAAGAGACAAAACAACTGTTAAAGTGACAATGAAATCAGGCTTTTAGTTTCACATGGAGTATTTCTTCCTTCAGTTAGGTAATACGAAATATTCACTACTGTTCTTTCACATGGATGAATGGTAGTGAATCTTCCTCCAAGCATGTAAAGTTATAATCTGATCCTCAGAACACAAGTTAAACCTTTGAAAGCACAAACATATCACATGCTATGATATGCAACACATAATAATGATTAAATATTTCAGTTCAGATAATTTCAATACAGAAAATTCAAGCAGCAAGGGCCCTATTTTTAACATTTGGGAGCACAGAGTTTGAAAGAATTATGTTAAAAAGCTTTATCATAAGATGTTTCAAAGGTGCTGCTACAAAGACCAGGCTTTGGAAATAAGTATACCACTCTAATGAAATAGGGCTGTGCTGTTTAGCTCTATTTTATGCTTCTTCAAAATATTTTGAAAGAAGTATTATTATTTTATGTATATCAAAGACACAGCAGCAATTTGTAGTAAGATTCAGCATCTGTCCTGCAAATACTTGCAACAAAACCAATACCTAGAATCTAAAAATGTGGATTTTCAGAACTTTAGCAAAGGAGACCAAAGTAGATCAAATTACTCTCTAAGGCTGAAAAATTTTGGATAATTACTGATAATGTGCAGACAACTGACTTTTAACTGTCTCTCTCAACAAAACCAAATCCTACTGAATGAGGAAGGATGGAAGGAAGGAATCATGGCATGAAACCTCTGATTTGGAAGCAAATATACCCTTTTCCTCTTCCACCTTGTGGAAACAGGTTTTCTTTTACAACTCCTGTGTCTTTGCCTCTGTTTTGCAACTGCATAATAATTTCCTTTTCACAAAGTAAAGAACACCCAAAGTTATCACCGCACTGCCTGCCTTAAAGAGACCTGACTGACACCTGCAGGCTGGGGTGGCACACCAAGGCTCTCTGAGTGTACCTGTCTTTAGCTTTTCCTGGCTCCTGAGCACCAGTCTGAGTGTGTCCCACCACCACATCACATTCCAAATCCAAGGGCTCCATCCCTGCACACCACGGAAAGCCCTCCTGGGACCCACTGCTCCCCAACACAAACAGAGGACACAGAACCAAGTCCCCCAAGCCCCTAATTAGTGTGTTATTCTTTACATTTTTATTTCTCTTACTGCTGAAGTCTTATGAATTTTGTTTGAACTGAAAGACTTGTCACATTCACAGCTTTTTTAGAGAGTGACTTTTACATTAGGGAAAACCTCCAGCATGCGGCTCATTTAAATGTAAATCTATTTACCTTTCATGCTTTCTTTGCCCTTTTCACCAACTATCAAGCATATTTGCGTGTTAACCAGGAGCTGCCTCCTCTATAGCTGTTCCCCTTCCTAAGCTCAAGTTGTGAAGCCAACTTGTGACATCAGTCTTTGATCCAGAAATGCAGGAAATGAGGCACAAACGACAGTGTGGAATTTAACCCAGCAATCTGCAACTTCGACAAACTGACAGATCCAGGGGCTCCTTCTGCTCCTCCCCCTGCACCAAGCAGGGAAGGGATGAAACCTGGTCTAGTGGAAGGTACCCCTGCCTCACCACATCTTGCTCAGGGCAGGAAATGGTCTGTATGAGCACAGAGGAAGGTAACAGCCTCACTGCACCAGAAATAAGGACAAGGAGGCCCATAGCAAAGAAGTTTCTTATTTGGTGAAGTACCTACAAGAAAAGCAAAGACACTGTGAAAGGAGGGAATAAAATCAGGAGGAGATGGTGAAAAGGTTTTCCACTGTGATTCACTGCCTGGAGGACAGACTGTCTATAAGGAGCAGTGTCTCCAGCCCATCCTTACTTAGTGATTATACTCTTTTTATGTAAAAGAATTAAAAAAAAATACAAGAAAGACTCATAGTTTGATATTTTTCAAGTGTAAAATAAATGTTTGAACAGCAGGGCATCTGTAAAACTGTTCTTCAACGCCTCAACAGCAAAGTCTGAGGGGAAAAGAAACAACTTTAAAGGCGATTCTAGTGGCAGAAGTTAGTACAAGTGGAAATGAAAGAAATTAGGCAGTTCTGGGTTTTGTTTTTCCAGAGAAAAAGGACCAAAAAAAATCACAGTTCTCAAAAGAGTGTTTAGTTTACATCTCACAGGGCACCATAACCCACAGGAAATTGCCTGCAAATTGAGTAGTGGTGTCACTGTGACACAGTATTTGACAAAAAGAGGAAAGCTGTTGCCTGGCATGGCCCTCAGTTTCTAGAGAAGAGGGTATCAAAGTGGTTCAGAAACATTTCGCAGGTACAGCCACAGAGAGGTCGAGAACAGACACTTCCCTCATTTATATATGTTATAATTATTAACTAAAGTGCTAAGTAACAATGAAATTAACGCATTTGATATCAATACATAACAGTAAGCTGTGGTATAATGCAATTCATTTCCACACAAGAGGGAATTACCTTCATAACTGAGCTATGGATCATTTCTTTGCCAGTGGAAATAAATTGTGATCCATCACTGTCCAAAGTGATCTACATGTAGCATAGACAGTAATAAACTCTCATACCTGGCTCTGCACAGCCACCAGGGATCTACTGCAGGAGAGCAGAGGGGAATCAGAGCCCACTGTGTCCCCAGAGCAGCCAAGGCAGCTGTGCCTGCTGATGTCCTGGGCTCACCAGCACCACAGCTGCCACCTCCAGCCCCACTGCCAGAGCTCCTCTGCAGCAGAACCAGCAAAAACACTGCATGGTTGGCATCCCCTCCATGGCAGCATCCCCCCAGTGAATAGCTCAACACACACCTCCTTGAGATTGTTTGGAAATGCAAGACCCCAGCACTAAAGGTGTATTTTATTCTTCTCCAAAACCCAAGCATATGCACAGTTTTCCCCTCATTTCCTGAAAAATGCAGCTGAGACCATATATTTTGGCTTGGATGTATCCAAATATTTCATTTCAATAACTTTGAAATTTCTTGTTCTAATTATGTTTTTTCTAGCCAAAAAATTTTATTTTGTTTTAATTAGCTGACTGGGGGTATATTTAAACACTAGTTTAAATATATGCTGTTTGCTTGAAAAAGGAACAAAGCCTTCCAATATTCTTCTCACATAAAAAATGCTCAACTACAGAAGTTTATCAAAACCACACAGTTCCTTGGAAATATCTTTGCTTTAACCAAATGGCTTCTTATTTAAAAAAAAAAAATTAGATAATCTTTGCTATGCATCATTCAAAATCATCAAGAAATACAAAGGGTCATCTCCAAAACCATCTGATTTTGAGTTCTTTGGGAAAAGAAACTTCTCAATCCTTAAAGAACCTGAGCCCATCTACATTTTACACTTGAAAAAAAAAATAACAGCAGAATGGGATCAGGAGCAGAAATGCTCCTAATGCTTATAATCAATATTATATTCCCAGTAAAAAAGAAACAGGGAAAAAGGATCATATTAGATCATAAAGTGGAGCAGTGAGGAGGACTCTGCCACAGAAAATCCCTGACCTTCACTCCCCATTCCATGGTACTGGCCCTGTCACTGCCTCAGCTGCTGGCAGTGCACAGTCTTTTCCTAAATACCTGTCCCATTCTGTCTGAAATCAGTCACCTGAGAAATGAATAGAATATTCTCAAAATGTTTAAGTAATCTTTGAAAAAACTTCAGAGTCCCCAGTTCTGGTGGGACCATTTGGAGATAAGAGCTGGCTCAGCCCCAACCCCAGCGCAGAGAAAGCCAACAGAGGAACAGCAGCATGGAGATGATCTGACTGTACCAATGAACCTTATTCACAAAATCAATGAGCAAAGGCAAGAGAAAACCACCTCAGTGGATGGAGTCAATCAAAGACCTAATGCAAATGAAGGCATATAAAAGAGTTATATTAGTCTGTTAGAAAACTCCCACTCCACAGGCCTTCCACTTACAGCAAGAAAGGCAAACATTTCACCCACAACAGGAGCTATTTCTATACTGACACTAACTGATAATTCCCATGTAACTGAAATTGTATTTGAGGCTTCACTCCCTGGCAGAGATGTTCCCATATTCCTCATTAGGCAGCCAGGATGGGAGGCAGGAGTGACTGCCCTGTTTACAAGAGTGGCAAATGACAACAGTCTCTAAACGGGCATGGCAATACTGATTACCCAGCACCTTGACAGGGACATTATTCCTGTTAGAAAGGTCAAAGGTTCTGTTTCATAGAGGCAAGGCTGTCTATTATGGGAGAGAAATGTTATTTCCAAGTGAGGAGGTCAGCACTTCTCTCGCACGCCGGCTCCAGTCCCTGGTACCTCGCACCGGAGCGCCAGCCTGCTGCAAGACAGATCATTCTGCCCACTGGCAAGGTCAAGAATATTAATTTTGAACATGTTAATTTGATGTGATGTGCATGATTAAGGCTTGTTTAGCTGGATTTTTTTGTATGTTGATAAATCTGCAGCCTTTTGATGCCAGTGAGAGCGTAGGGTTAAGTCACTGGGAAGTGGTGTGGATGGATGTGACACAGGATGCCAATCTAACGGGTGGCTATCATTAGGCACTAGAAACTTTGAAGTGTACTTTGTTTGTTCCTTCATGAAAATACTGCAGCTGTCTGCCACAGCGAGCTCAGAAACAGGCCAGAGGAAGCTAGCCAGCTGCTCTGATTCAGCATCCTGGACTGGTATTACATTTGGAGAGACTTCAGAGAGGCCAGACCAACTGTAAGTGTTACGAGATGACAATTACATGGACAAGGACACACAGTGAAGAGATGATAACAAGGAATTAGTTTATGTGTCATTAAAATGTGGGGCACCTAAGCACAGAACAAAGCATTTCTACACCAGGCACCTTTTTCTCATGTCACTGTGTCCCAAACTCCCCTGGGTTTTGTGTAGTGTAAAGGAAGGTAAAGGTCTCAGGACCCCTACTCACTTTAGACTTTAAGGTGCCACAAGAAACATGTCATACAGGCCACTCACAAATGAAGAGAGAAAACATTGAAAAACTGCCAATAATTCTGACAAGGGATGCACTCAATTTTCTGAAACCATGTACTATTTATCTGTTTCTTAAATGACAGAGTGAAAATCTCATATTTATGTATTATCTTCTTCACTAAATATATACCTGAAAAAACAGGATACCCTGATAGGAAATGATGGCTTAGAAACAGCTTGGCACTATTGGACAGCATCATTTAACTGAGGTGTTCAAGAGCTTCAATGAGTTCTTTGTTTTCCTCATCAGCCCTGTGGAAGAAACATTCTTATCCACAGTTTACAGCTGAAAACCTGGAAAGAAGTTAAAAGTTAATTGTCTGGTGCTAGACAAGAAGACAAGTGAAGCAGCCTGTTACTCCTGTGGGTTAATATATATAATTCAGCTGTTTACACAAAACATGGGAAGATGACTTAAGTTTGTTCTGTTCCTATGTTTCCTCACAGTGTGTTTATGTGAATACAATATATGCATATAATTGAAAATAATTGCCAGTTTTCAGCTGAAACAATTATTTCACCCAGTGAAATACCCACAGGTGCATGTACTGAGCTCAACCCAGAGCCTGTGGTTACAGATCTCCTCTGAGCCAAGCTGCTGGGATCCAGTGAATGCTGAACCTGCACACTGCCAGCAAACTTCTTCTCACAGCGGGGAAAACCAGGAAGGTTTGTGAAGCATTGTCACAACTCTGCTCCAAAGAGCTCACTGCTCCCAGCTCCCAGCAGGACTGTGACACCCACCCTGCCAGACCTGGAGATGGAACATGATGGATCATGCCTCCCTCCTCCTAAACTGCACCCTGCCTGGATTTCTCCCTGGGGCCTAAACTCCCTGAAGTCAACATGCTGAGCAGGGTTTTTCTAAAACCTGCTCAAATTACCCAGCCTTGAAACGTAACACCATTGTTTTCTGATGTGAAGAAGAGCACCTGATCCCGTCACACTGCAATGTGCTCTTCTATGGGTAGGGTTGCAGGAGAATCAGTCTGAAATCTTCTCGCTTGAAGGGTTCATCTGCCACCTTCTACAAGAAGTTTTTGACAAGAAAGGATCCAAACATTAAAAATCTTCTGTTGAGACCCAAGGTCCAAGTTACTCCCACATACAATGAACAAAATCTTACAGATTTCTAGAGACTTTCTTCAGATATCATTCTTGTACAGTCAGGAGTGAATGACACTCTTACAGGAAACTTCACAAGAACAAGAGTTTAGAGCCTGACTGGCCAGGAAGAACAGATTTTTAAGGGTTTTGACCTAAATTTGCAGTCACAGGTACACAATATAACTGAAGTACCACAGCTGGGTAACCATTCCTGTTCCACTGTGTGTGCCCATAGCTGGCTACCAGAAGCAAGTCCAGTGGAAAGGCTGAGAAATGTTATGGACTGCCACAATGACAGAAAGACCTTCCTTGCTATGGCATTTTGTAAAATCCATCTCCTTTCACCTTTTGACTCTGGGGGAGTAGAACTTTGAGCAGCTCATATGGGCATATTCCTGGACTTTCTGCTTGAAAAAGGAGGAAAAAAACCTTCTTGGCCTCCATGCCACCACATAACCAGCCTTTCACAAGCACCACTAGGACCAGACCACATAGCCAAATGAGCAACAGAGACTGGGAGCAGCCACTGGGAATTCTCAACTGCTCCTTGGTTTGATTCAGTCCAGGGTCTTGTGTTCCCATTTCATCAACGTTCCTGTAGTATCCTCCTCTTCCTCCCCTCCCCACACCTCCACCTTCCCCAAGAGAGGCTGCCCTTCCTCCAAGTGCACCAAATTTACAAACGAACACCATTCCAAGGAGCACGAAGTCCATGGGGTGGTTAAGGGTCAGCTACCCAGCCACAAAGGGAAAACACCACCAGGGATTGGGGAACCAGGCACAGACTGGTGAAGTATCAGCTCACAAGCAGCCCCAGAGTCTCAAAAATTTCACATGAACTTCACAAATTCAATGACCAAGCGCATCCTGAACAGGAAAAACCCCCACCTATATTTGCCATATGAATTATTCAACATGAATAAATGTGATCCACTCTTCAGTTAGACAAAAGTGGCTTTTCCTTGGTTCCCAAGGCAGTTGCTTGGTGTGAAGTACTACAGACTTGCTAGAGAGTCCCACTCCATGCAAGAACACATGACAGTGGGAAATAGGAGTTCAGCAGCAGAGAAAAAAGCTTCATGTTACACTTAACCCTAATTGTTCCTTGGACTCTGTAGAATTTTTCTAAGCACAGAATTACTGTTTCCGCAATGGACAAAAATATTTACCAGAACATTCAAAGAAAAAATAAAATTGTTTTGGGGGCTGTTTTCTTTTTTAGTTAAAAGTCACTGTCAACATCCTGGCAAGATGAAGCCAAATTCTCTGTATGAACTGGTACCAAAACACAAAGTGACACAATCTCTGCTTGATACCAGACATTTGGGTGGCATCTTTTAATCACTGAAAAGCACACAGGGCATTCCACAAACTAATACAAGATTCACAGCCAACTCTGGGATAAGCAGCCATGAGCATAGAAGTTCTCAATATGGCTTTAATAGCTCGTAATTATTATAATCCTTCACTGAGCAAACAGATGTTGTAAGGGAACTTCAGTTCCTTCAAATGCAGTAATCAAACCATTCTGCTTCTGCCCTGCCTCTTCTCAGTAAATGCTGCGTATAGTGGAGTGGAAATAGCAAATGTAGTGACAAAATGACCATTTAATTGTCACAGAAATCTGTTTCTGAACAAAACTGATGTTGTCATTTTTCTTTATGCACATTTCTCAGCCTTCTGACTATAGTTTAGCCTTTTTTTTACACCAAGAAAAAATCTTGCACCTTACTTTCTGTAATCTTCCCACATATTTGGTTTCTCCTAATTTGTCCACATCTAGAAGTTTTACAGTAACTAGAATTTGGTACTGTATTTGTGCTTAGCTGTACTAATGTTAACACACATCTCTGAAACTGCCACCCTCTCTGTGAAATTTTTAAAAATCAAGTTTTCACCTAAAATGCTTCAATACATTACACTGAGTCACTCTACTTGGTGATTTATTTGTAAATACTCATGACTAGTTAAGACATTCAAAATGTACCAAAAGACCTTCAGCCTGATCCTTCATTTCATTGCAAACTTGCATCTCCCATTGAAGCCCTTTCTACAGTACTTTCAATAGCTATTTTGGCTGCAGTGCCTCCTTACAATAAACTCTATACATCTGTATGAATGGTATAGTAGAAATCCAAATGATTTCAATCACAATTTCAGCTATTGTGAACTTGTGCTTATAATGAAGTTCCTCTATTAAGAAAGGAGCTCAGTGTGGGCCAACAAAGCTTTGTGTCCTTTCACAGTTGCTATTCAGCCCTCATTTAAGAAAAACAACTACTGACTGCAATATGAATCCTAGGACTTGAAGCAAACAGAGATTCTCAGGATTACCTCTACAAGATGGCCCCAGACCGTTTTTGTATGTAGAGCAAAAAGAAGCACTGAATATTCATTTCACTCATTTGCTAACTATACTAATATGCACTGTTGTAAATGAGTCTCTATCTACCACTACCTATTGAACAGAAGGGTATTTGAATAGGTGGGGTTTGCTGTAATGCCACACTAAGATAATGTGCTAGAAACAAATGGTTCACTGATTCCTGAATAGAAGATTTGCTGGAAAACCCTGAGAACCAGGAGACAAGGGGGAGGGGATTAAAATGTCGCTTCAGAGCCACCAAACTCCTGTCATTTTTAAAAGATGTTCCTGTGGCACACTATGAATAGTTTATAGCCATGATTGTGAACATTCAATGTCATATAAGAAAAGACACTTGTCAAGAGCCTTTCCCTTACCAGCACCCTCATCATGACCTGTGTTAATGAAGTTAATTGAATTTAAGATCAATAATGGTTAATTATTGCAATTTGACATTCTGAGATAAATGGCTTTAAGACAGAGAAATGTGTGTGTATGTGAATTCTCTCCAAAGAAGGTGAACACATTACAGCCTAAGAGGGATCACACAGTCCTTCCATTGATCCTGGTACAATCTGATCGACCTAATCCTCTGATGAATGTGGGCTTTTCACAGCTACAAGTAAATGTTCTACAAGACTACTCTAACCCTTGTCACTGACCAAATCTATATGAGCTGTACACTAGAAATCTATTGAGATAGATTAAAGAACTGCTGTAGAAACAAGAGATGCTTCAATAAAGATGAAGGTTTATTATATTGACTATTAATGTTACATGCAGTATCTAATTATGAATGCTTATGGATCATAAGAGTTTAATTTTGGTCAGTCAGATGTAAATGATCATAACTGAACAATAGTATTAAAAAAAAGAGTAACGGATAAAAAAAAAAACCCAACAAGCATGTTGAATTTGATGGCTTAAGAGTGAATGCTTAATAAGAGAGAGATTTTCAAATCATCCTTGAAATGTGCATGAAGATGCTCACAGACAGGTATTTATTTCACAAAGTCACTCATCAACCTACTTCATTTAGGATTTTTTTAAGTTTACTTTCACAATAGTTCCTCAACAGGAAGACATTTTTCAAACGTGTTAGTAATGATATTCTTACATGCATACTGAACAAGTTAAATGACCACTTACAAGATTTATAATGACAAAGTAAATGTCAAGGAAAAAGTATTACTGATTGCAGAGCACTGACAATAAAAAGCAGCTGAAGAGTTCTGTCAAAATGTAAGATTATGCAAAAA
>VZTR01029168.1:840872-845872 GCA_013400775.1 Chaetops frenatus | reverse complement strand
AATAATCAGCAAACACCCATTTAAATTTTCCAGACAGAACACTTTACAAAAATACTCCCCACTTCACCCTCAACATATGTTGAACATAAAAGTTTAAAATAAGTTATGCAACTTTTGGAACACCTCTGGTCTCTCTTCGCTTTATAGAGCAAAAAGGCTTCTAGTTTATTAACATTCTCTGGACAGCAATCACATTTTTATATATCTCTGACTACCTGCATGAACGAAGTACTAAACAAGATTATTAATAAGTATGAAGGTTCCTTGTCCAGACCAACCTCAGTAAACTGCTTTGTGTATTGTTACAGAAAGTGCTCTTGACATTTTTTTTAATCTAGTATTGATGGCATTTAGGTAAAATTTTGAAATATAAGATGCTTCACACCAGGAAACCAGTCTCAAAAATACACTCAACCCTAGAAGATTCCTTGAGAATTTCCCCATAGATATTGCCCAAATTATTCTCCACACCACAGGAACACAACAACATTGCTTATGGATTTTCACCTCACATGTTCTGATGGTAAAAAGATGCAGAACTTCATCCACAAAGAACATAAAAGCAGCTTTTTGCATAATCAAAAGAAGATGCCAGTTCTCTATTAGAAAGAAACAATTAAAACTAGATAATGACTATGAACAGCTCTGACCTGCTGAGAGCCTGAAGGCTTTGCTTCACTCAGGACTCCACTTCTGACTGCAGGTCAGCCCTACGCAAACAAAGCCTTAACAGAAATGTTACGGAGGAAATAATAGCCATTTCCAATGATAATACACAATTTTAGCACCTACGCTTGGCTGATTTAGGTGGTCGGCTAACATGTCAAACAGCCTGCCTTAGTTAGGTGAGCTTTTAATGGGTAACTGGCAGACTCTGGCAGCCTTATTTCTGTTTTAGATTTGGTTTGTCATTGGATATCCATTACCTGCCATTCATCTTTGATCTCTTTGGACAGGCCTGATCAAAAGATGTCATTTGACCTACTCCACTTGGCAGAAACTTGTATGACTCTCATAAAGGGGGCACCCCAGCTATAAATAAAATGACATTATTATTTTTCTGTCCTATCATGTAGAAGAGACAATTATGATAATGCAGTGTCTGTCACTTGGAGCCCAGCAAATTGCTAGCTCTCATGCAACTGTTTAGCTTTCTTATTTGTTTTTTGTCTGTTTTCCTCCATTTCAAGTTGAAAATAAAACAGAATTGAAATCACTAATGCTCTGCCTCACACTCTGACAGTCTCAGGGTTTCCTTTTATGGGACTGACGTGCAGATGTGACCATCAGACTGTTTGTCAGCGGTGGGTGGTGGTTAAGTGCTGTGCTGGCAGCACATCCCAACAATGGAATCAGGTTTATACTTCATTTCCACCTCTGCACACGAGCGCCTGTCTGAATGCAGCGCTGGTAGACATTACAACAAACAGATACAATCGGAGAGAGTTTATTGTATCTTTAATAAAGCGACAGCAGAGGAAATGTATGAGCCCTCTTCCTACTGCCAGGGGGCTTAGGCGTGAGGGAAGGGGATCTGGGAAGGATGACAACAAGCCAACTGTCGGGATGTTGGTTGTCTTGGGGTGTTTTTCTGAGTGGCACTACACCCCATTCCCGTGCCTTCCTGTCCCTAGCAGAGCACGCTGTGTCCGTGTCCACATGTGCAGGGAGCAGAGCATGTCCAAACTCCTGTCTGCTCCCTCCATGCCCTCCTGCATCCTCCTGCATCCTCCTGCATCCTCCTGCATCCTCCTGCATCCTCCTGCATCCTCCTGCATCCTCCTGCATCCTCCTGCATCCTCCTGCATCCTCCTGCATCCTCCTGCATCCTCCTGCACCTCCTGCCCTGCACTAACGAGCTCTTTGCCACTGGCCTGAGCCTCTGCACAGCCTCCTGGCTGAAACTGCCCTTCCCACACACAACCTTCCACCAGCTAATGCCTTCCCTGTGCTCTCCAGGCACAGGCTCCCAGCACCTGCTCAAAGCACAGGCACCCAAGCTGCAGCAAAGGCCACCGTGGTGCTTGGCTGCCCGACCCCCAAGCCCTTCACAGGGACAGCACCCAGCCCTGCTCAGCCCCACAGCACAGCACAGCCCAGCACAGCTCAGCCTCACAACAGCACACAAACAGTCACAAACCACTCGTCCCTTTCCTATGGAAAATATTGGACAGCTGGTCCACAATTAACTACAGGCCTTCACTATGGGCAAAATGCAAAATCAACGGTGAGCAAAATCTTGCATTCTTTCAACCTCCTTGGGTAGAACAGTCCCCAAAGATTCTACAATACAAAAATATATGTACCTTCATATTTTACTTGTTCTACTTGCTCGTACACAGGCCTGATGTGCTGCTGCCAGTAAACAGTTCTCTGACAGAGATGCTGAGAGAGAACTAAAACTGTTAAGGGCTTGTAAATACCAAATAGTTACTTCTCATTAATTATTTGTAGTTAATTATTCATGATTAATTTGTGCCAGAACAGGAATGTTTTATTCTGATTTAATTTAATTCATTTCAAAATTGCTACTTTAAATTGCTACCCTACCATAACGTGATATAATCTCTCTCTGTAGACAAGCCCTAAAATATTAAAAAAGCATTTAAAACAAAGGAAAAGCAGCACATTCTCTCACAGAAACACACGGTGCCTGCTGTCCTTGCAAAGTACTTTGTCTGCTCATCCAAAAGCAACCTGGACAAAATGGAGCCTCTCCAGCAGCCTAGAAAATTTTTGCGACAGGGACAATGGGAAAAATATTTCAGATCAAACTTGGAAGTGGCTTGGAACAGTTCCCTGATGACAGATCCACTGATGCTACACAGAGAGCAACGGAGAGCAACGAGGTTCTCCTCGGCCAGGGCCTCGCTGAGAAGCACAAGGGATCTGGGCATCAGTGAGAAGCATCAACAAAGGAATACTAGAAACAAAAACTAACAATAGGAATTGCAAGGCATTTTTTAAAGATGGAAAACACCTAGATCTTATCCTCATGAACTTAAGGATACTACAAAGAAAGCAGATGGCAGGGCTTAATAAAATTCAAGTACATTTGGCAAGGCAGCCTTTTCCTGTTGCAGTAGTGCACGTTACTCTTCTAATGCATCACAAAAGTATGCCTGCAGCACGGCACAATTCTTTCGAGTTGGCTTCTTTATTACAAAGTTGAGCTTCTTAATAACACATATTGAAAAGAAGAAAGATACACAGGCCAATAACTTCTCCAGTTTGAGTTTCTACTGTCCAGAAATCCTCAGCAGAGATAGGAGACAAAACAGGCACTAGGCAAGTACTGCTACAGAGTGACCTGGACCGTTCTCACCTATTCCTGCTTTTCAAACCAACCGAGGACGCACATTGCTCTTACACAAAGAAACTTCTAGGACATTAACTCCACAACTCAGCTAGAATCACTAAACATACAAAACCAAGAGCCCTTAGTTTTTATCATATCACCTCTTTTAGACTGCAGTCAAAAAGCACATACAATATCTTATTTTTAAGATCTTATCATAAAGGGGGGCCCTTGACAGAGACAGACAATTTCCCAGACAATTTCCCCACAAGTGCCCCCAATACCTTGTGAGCAGGCATTCCAGTCCAAGCACTCACAGGATTTTTAATTTTTTTTAACTCATGACAGAGCTTTCTGAGTGCCTTTGGAGGAGGCAGGTAAGTGGACAATAGCACAGTGAGCCTAAAGGCAAGAGCTGTCTCAGTGAATGGAGACTTCTCATCTTGACACTGGATAAGGTACTAATGTTTAAATATAAAAGGACATGGCTGAAATGGAAAGTACCACTTGGAAAAGAAGTTCATCAGTTAGTTACATTAAAGAAAGTGAAGCAGCACAATGATGGCTCATCCCAGATATAAACTGCTGAAGCTAATTGAAAAGCATCCTCCAAAGGTGCTTTCTCCCTCTGCCAGTTCTGCAGAGCTGAACCAAAGGCAGTTCCTGCACACAGATGTGACCTTGGAAAAGGATGGACAAAGTGCCTGGTCAAACTCTGTAGTTTACTGCTTAGCCTTTTTAAAGGCAAAGGGAGCATTTCCTCACATCCAACCACACATCCATCTGCATTTCTCCAGCTAAGATTTATTTCTAAGCAGTTACAGCTACATTGCAGCAAGTGCCAACCTTACTTCAGTATAAGAACGCCCTATTTTGATTTAACACTGCACATTGCATTACATTGCTATGAAAATGACCAGAGTTAAAGTAGTTTAAAAGCACAGCTGTAGTAAAACCAACACAGATTTGTGTGCAGGCACCAAACCCTGCCTCATCACAGGTATTTCCCCTTTGGCTCACTGAGCACAATGCTTTGTTACAGCTGCCTTTCTCCTTTGTAAATCTCTCTTCAAAACTTCTATCAGATTTGGTGATCCTAACCCAGTAAAACTATCACTATTCACAGGAAAGACCAGTCAGTTTCTCTGCACAAACAGACTTAATTTCCTCCCTCTCCTGCTCCTCTCAGGTACTGCTGCAAGTGTATGTCCATCTCACAGTCTGTCCAATCCCCTCCAACATCCCACTTACAGGAGACATCTAACCTTGTCAATACCTTTTTGACACCTAAAGTAGTGCCACAAGTAAAATCTGAAACGCACCATGATGCATATGAACCAAAAATTAATTTCAAAACAATTTCTAGTAGTTCTTCCAGCCAGGTACTTGGCTGCACTCTATTAATTTGCCCTAAAATCTGGCAGATTTCTAAAAAAAGGAACCGTAAAGTCACTGTTCAAAGAAAACCCACTATCACCTGCAACATCTATGAATATATGTTAATGAAATGGTAAGCTGTTTAATAAGCCATTATCAGTTATATAAAAAATATTTAATCTGCAAATTACAACATACTTACCAAAGCAGCTGTCCATATCTAGGCAACCATAATTTCACTATCTAGCTTGGTATTGAAATATGAAAGCATTTTGTGAGGATCCAGGATATTTGGCATGGACATTAGTAATAATGTTCCTGGCAC